>JAKCOX010000275.1:0-334910 GCA_022605575.1 Laterallus jamaicensis coturniculus | reverse complement strand
ATGGCACGTACGACTCTTCATACCCTGAGAGACTGTTGTGACAGAGGGACCAGTGTAGCCTGAGAATTGTGGACTGAATGAAACCGACGGACTTGGAGGGATGGTCCACAGACTGAAGGAATCTATATGCACATACATGTGTGTGCATGTGTACATGCTTGTATGTGGATGCGAGAAACTCCCGGGACACAAAGAAGATTGCTGGACCTGCTCATGACGTAAATGGAATGGAATAAGTGGTGGATAATATCCTGGGTTTAGCCCAGCAACAGGCTATGTTTGCTGGTGAGAGTATGCCATACCAATTGCATCATAATCAGGCAGTCCCGTCCCGGTATGGATGACTCCGGACCCATCAGAAACGGCTCCGGACCCGGCACGGGTCTTTCCGGACACGGCACGGGAAGTTCCGGTCCGGGCAGGCGCAGTGCCGGTTCCGGGTTCTGCCTCTTCCTCTTTTGGATCGGCACGGCGGCAGTGGTGACGGGGGTTTGCAGCGCCGGGGCTTCAGTTGTGCGCCGGGTCCCGAATCGGCACCGGTTCGGGCACGACTCAAATTACATAGTGTGGTCAGGGGTTACACTGTGTATAATAGCACTGTAGTTAGTTGGTTTTTTGGTATCTTTTCCTGTTGTTTAGTAAACTATCCTTACGCCAACCTGCGGGCCTTTGGTTTTTTTACCTTTCCTCGCGGCTCCTCTGTTCGCCCATCCCCCACCTCTTAAAGAGACATGGGACTTTTGTGGCACCCAGCTGTCAGCTGAGGTTCAAACCACAACAAAGAAAAATCAGATGAAGATGTAAAGGAAGAAGAAGAAAACGATCCAGCAAAAGACCACGAAGAAGCAGAAGAAGCTAGAGAGGAAGAAGAAGAAGAAGCAGAAGAAGAAAAAGAAGAAGGATCAGCAAAAGACCACGACGAAGAAGCAGATGAAGCAGAAGGAGAAAAGAAAGAACAAGGAGAAGAAGAAGTAGAAGAAGTAGAAGTAGAAGAAGAACATGCAAAAGACCACGAAGAAGAAGAGCAAGAAGAAGAAGCAGAAGAATAAAAAAGCAAAATCAGAAAGACTTAGAAGAAGAAGAAAAAGAAGAAAAAAGAGAGCAGGAAGTAGAAGAAGAAGACGACAGCCAAGAAGAAGATGATGAAAAGGAAGCAGAAGATGAAGATGAGGAAGAAGAAACAGAGGAAGAAGAAGGAGTAGTAGACAAAGATGATGAAGAAGAACAGGAAGAGGAAGAAGAAGAAGAACAAGAAGAAATAGACGAAGAGGAAGAAGAAGAACAAGAAAAGGACCGCGAAGAAGAAGAAGAAGAGGACGAACAAGAAGAAGAAGAATAAGAAGACGACAAGAAAGAAGAGGAGGAAGATGAAAGAGAGGAAGAAGAAGCAGAAGATGTAGAAGAATAGGATGATAAAGAGGAACAGGAAGAGGAAGAAGAAGAAGAATAAGAATAAAAAGACGATGACGAATAGGAAGAAGACGAAGTAGAGGAGGAAGAAGAAGAGGAAGTACCAGCAAAAGACCACGAAGAAGAAGCAGAAGGAGAAGGAGAAGCAGAAGAAGAAGAGGAAGTAGATGTAGAAGTTGTACTAGAAGAAGAAGAAGAAGTAGAAGAAGAAGAAGCAGGAGCAGAAGAAGAAGAAGAAGATGTAGTAGAAGAAGAAATGTAGTAGTAGAGGAAGAAGAAGAATAAGAAGAATAATAATAAGAAGAAGAGGAAGAAAAAGAAACAGCAAAAGACCACGATGAAGAAGAAGAAAAATCAGAAGAAGATGTAGAGGAGGAAAAGGAGGAAGAATAGGATGAACCAGCAAAAGACCGCGCAGAAGGAGAAGAGGAAGAAGTAAAACCATCAAAAGACCACGAAGAACAGAAGTAGCAGAAGAGGAAGAAGAAGAAGATGATGTAGGGGAAGAAAAAGAAAGAGAACCAGTAAAAGACCGCGAAGAAGGGGAAGAAGAATTAGAAGATGAAGAAGAAGAAACAGCAAAAAACCACGAAAAACCAGTAGAAGCAGAAGAGGAAGAAGAAGAAGATGTAGGGGAAGAAGAAGAAGGAGAACCAGCAAAAGACAAAGAAGAAGAATAAGAAGATCAAGAAGAAGAAGAACAAGCAAAAGACCGCGAAGAAGTAGAAGAAGCAGAAGAGGGGAAAAAAAGAACAAAAAGAAGAAAAAGAAAAAGAAGAAGAACCAGCAATAGACGACTAAGGAGAAGAAGAAGCAGAAGCAGAGGAAGAAGAATAAAAAGTAGAAGAACCAGCAAAAAACTGCGAAGAAGAAGAAGAGAAAAAGAAGAAATAGAAAAACCAGCAAAAGACCACAATGAAGAAGAAGCAGCAAAATCAGATGAAGTTGTAGAGGAAGAAGAAGAAGAAAAAGTAGATGAACCAGCAAAAGTCCGCGAAGTTGAATAAGAAAATGAAGTAGAAAAAAGTAATAATAATAAGAAGAACCAGCAAAAGACCACCACGAAGAAGAAGAACAGAAAGAAGAAGTAGAAACCAAAGAAAAAGAACAAGAAGAAGAACCAGCAAAAGTGTTGTGGTTTAGACCTCAGCTGAAAATCTGGGGCCACAAAGGTTAGGAAAAAGAAGCCCCCTGCCTCTTTAAGAGGCCGGGGATGGGCGAACAGAGGGAACCGAGGAGATGTGAGGAAGAGAAAAAAACCCAAAGGCCCGCGGGTTGGGATAAGGATAGTGTACCAAACAACAGGAGAAGATATGAAAACAACTAGCTACAGTGCTATTATATACAGTGCAAACCTCTAACCCCACTATGTAATTTGATGCCGCTTCCGAAAGCCCCGAAAGGAGGACTCCCAACCGGAGGTCCCAAACTCCCCCCCAGCAAAAGACGGCCACGAAGAAGTAGAAGAAGAAGAAGATGAAGAAGAAGAATCAGACAAACACAATGATGAAGAAGAAGAAGAAGAAGAAAAAGAAGACGACCACAATGAAGAAGAAGACCACGATGAAGAAGAAACAAAATTAGAAGAAGATGTAGAGGAAGAAGAAGAAAAAAATGAACAAGCAAAAGACCGCGAAGAAGAAAAAGCACAATTTGAAGTAGTAAAACAATCAGCAAAACACTGCAAAGAGGAAGAAGAAAATGAGGAAGAGAAGAAGAAGAAGAAGAAGAAGAAGAAGAAGAAGAAGAAGAAGAAGAAGAAGGACCAGCAAAAGACCACAAAGAATATGGAAAAGAAGAGAAAGAAGAATTCGCAGAAGAAGAAGAAGAAGTAGAAGAACAAGCAAAAGACCAGGAGAAAAAAGAAGAGAGAAAGAAGAGAAGATGAAAAAGAAAAAAAAAGAACCAGCAGAAGACCGCGAAGAAGAAAAGAAGATAAGATGAACCAACAAAAAACACAATGAAGAAGAAACAAAATCAAAGGAAGATGTAGAAAAAGAGAAGATGAACAAGAAAAGAAGATGAACCAGCAAAAGACCACAAAGAAGAAGAACCAGCAAATGACCGCCACGAGGAAGAAGAAGAAGAAGAAAAAGCACCAGCAGGAGAGACTGGTTCAGTGCTGGCTATCAGAGAAGGGACACAGCAGCACTGATCTGCTTGAGATAGCGTAAGTAGGGTAAGTGTTAGCTCTAGGTCAGCTTGACCCAGTAGCTAGCTGTAACTGGATATTGCTGGCGCTCGGAGACCTGCAGGATGCCATAAAAAGATGTTTAAACTTCAGGAATGTGGAAACATAACAAAGAGGGGACAGGCCGGCATTTATCTGCTTGACCAATAGTGAGCTTGACTTCTGCAATATGCATGAGCTAATTAAGCAGTGTATTTAACCAAGGCTTGCTTGAATAAAAATCGGGATTTGCTGATGAACCATATGGTGGTCGGAGTCTCCCTTCTCCGACAAATGGTGACCCTGACGTGACGCCGATAACCGATCCCGCACAGGGCCCCCTGCAAAAATGAAAGTCCGGACCTGATAGCAGGTGACTACGACCACGGTTGGAGAAGTAGGAGTTGGGTCCTGTTTGCAGCCAGGACGGTGCCCAGCCCAATTGAAATAGAGTAGTGCACCCCAAAGATCACATCGGTGATTTTGGGCCATACGTGCCACCGGAGCCAGGAAAAGCTGCAACAGCGCGGACGTCTGCAAATGGATAGGCAAGTGGCATATGATTTATTTACAAATACCTTACGAAAAAGGGATGTCAAGGGTATAGATTTAAAGAAGGAGTTGCCGGGGTTACAGTTCAAGCGATGGATGATTTACTTAGATGCTTTTTAGATAAGCGAAAAGTTCAGGTCATTAATGCTCTAGTGCAACACGAGGCCGAACAAAAAGCAGCCGCTGTAGCTGCTGAACGGCTGGGGTCGTCAGCTGGAAACCCGTCGGTTTCTCAGCGCGGCAGCAGCAATACGGCTGAAGACTGTCCTTTGCCTCCCTCACTGAGCAGTGTGGTTGGATGAAGAAGTCGTTGTGGTGAGACACGGAAAGGCAAATTTTTTACAGTTGAACGCAGTGTTGCTGAAAAGCATTGATTTACCTACTTAGGAAAACTATAAGAATTTAAATCCTTGACAAACCCTCAGTTGGGGTGAAAGAAGCTAATTGGTTAACAACTATCAGGAAATTAAGTAAAAGAACTTTAACTGAATGGAGGCGGAACCCATTGCTGCCGCTTCAGCGGTGAGAAGGATATCTCTCCAGCTGATTGATTAAACGAAACTCTGTATGTTTTGAACGGATCATGCCTGCCACAGGACAGTTTGGTACCTCCAATAGTGATACAAGCAGTAGGTTTAAAAAGAGGTTTGCGAAAAAAAAAAAAGAGGAAAAACAAAAAAGGAAAAAAAAAAGGAAAAAAAAGAGAGAGAAGGAAAAAGTTCATGTTAGATGTTAGTGAAATGAAGTTACAGGTACTAACTTGGGAAAGGAGATCTGCCTATGTCATTACAGATATGGGAACCAAGCAGATAATGCTGTGGATCCAGAAGAAATCAAGCTTGCATGAACCAGGACGGGATCCTAATCACAGTAACTGAAGTCAAGTGTTCCAAGTGCAGCCACAATGGAGTCAGAGTTTTGCTGCGGGACATTTTGAATACCCTTTTAAATATGAGTGTGTTAGTGGTAAATAAATATTAGAGAAACAGTGATTTCTGCACAGCCTAAGGTCACAGGCTGCAATCGGTGCCTGCACGGAAACGTGAAGCTGAAGTTTCCTGCACTTCTGACACTCTTGATTGGCAAAGCAAACAGATACAATAGCAAAGGTATCAAGGCACTTAGCTACAGATGCGGATTCTTTGAAACATGCAGCAGCTGATTTGTGCTGCTGGCTCACAGACATAACTGTGAAAATTTTGGAAGGTATGTGCTGCAGGAATCTGGCTGACCACTCTCAGTCGATTCATGTGAGCATTCTGAAATTAAGAAGCAGAACAGATATAACAGAAAGATATAATAACAGCAAAGATATAACAAAAAGAAGGACCAGCAAAAGACCGCGAAGAAGAAGAGAAGAAGTAGAAGAAGAAGTAGAAGAAGAAGAGGGAGTAGAAGAAGAATCAGGATAAGACCACAACGTAGATAAGGAGGAGGAGGAGAAGATAAAGAAGAAGAAGAAGAAGAAGAAGAAGAAGAAGAAGAAGAAGAAGAAGAAGAAGAAGAAGAAGAAGGAGGAGGAGAAGGAGAAGGAGAAGGAGAAGAAGGAGAAGGAGAAGGAGAAGGAGAAGGAGAAGGAGAAGGAGAAGGAGAAGGAGAAGGAGAAGGAGAAGGAGAAGGAGAAGGAGAAGGAGAAGGAGAAGGAGAAGGAGAAGGAGAAGGAGAAGGAGAAGGAGAGGGAGAAGGAGAGGGAGAAGAAGTAGAAGCATTAGGACAAGAAGAAGAAGAATCAGCAAAAAGCTGCGAAGAAGAAGAAGAAAAAGATGAACAAACAAAAACCCACGGTGAAGAAGAAACAAAATCAAAGGAAGATGTAGAGGATAGAAGAAGAAGAGGATGAACCAGCAAAAAACCATGAAAAAGAAGAAGAGAAGTAATAAAGAAGAAAAACCATCAAAACCCACGAAGAAGCAGAAAAAGATGTAGAGGAAGAAGAAGAAGAAGAAGAACCAGCAAAAGACCGCAAAGAAGAAGAAGAGAAGAAAAAGAAGATGAAGAAGATAGACCAACAAAACACCAGGAAGAAGCAGAAAAAGTAGAAGCAGATGAGGAAGAGGAACAAAAAGAAGAATGAGAAGTAGAAGAAGAAATATAAGTACAAGAAGTAGAAGAAGAAGAAATAGAAGAAGCAAAAGACCACAATGAAGAAGAAGCAAAATCAGAGGAAGATGTAGAAGAACATAAAGAAGATGATGAATCAGCAAAGAACTGCGAAGAAGAAGAAGAAGTAGAAGAAGAAATAGAAAAAGGAGAAGAAGAAGAACCTGCAAAAGACCGCGAAGAAGAAGGAGAAGAAGAAGTAGAAAAAGTAGAAGAGGTAGAAGAACCAGCTAAAGACCGCGAAGAGGAAGAACACTTAGAAGAAGTAGAAGAAGAAAAACGAGCAAAAGACCGCCACGAAGAAGAAGAAAAGGAACCAGCAAAAGATCGCCACAATAAAGAAAAAAACCAAAAAGTAAAAGAAGAAGAAGTAAAAGAAGAGGTGGAGGAAAAGGAAGAATTAGAATAAGAAGAACCAGCAAAAGACCACGATGAAGGCAAACAAGATAATGAAGAAGAAAAAGAAGAAGAAATATAAGAAGAACAACGAGTAAAAGAACGGCGAAGAAGAAGATAAAGAAGAAACAGAAAGAAAAGAAGAAGAAAAAGCAAAAGACCGCGAAGGAGAAGAAGGAGAAGAAAAAGAGGAGGAAGAGAAGAAGCGGAAGAAGAAGCAGAAGAAGAGAAGAAGATAAATAATAAGAATAATAAGATGACGAAGAAGAAGTAGAAGAAGAATAAGAATCAGCAAAGGACTGCGAAGAAGATGAATAACCAGCAAAAGACTGCGAAGTATAAGAATAAGGTGAATCAGCAAAAGACCACATAGAAGAATAGAAGAGGAAGAAGAAGTACTAGAAAAAGTAGAAGAAGAAGACGTAGAAGAAGTAGAAGGCTCAGCAAACGAATAAAGGAATAAGAAAAAGTAGTAGAAAAAGAAGAACAAGAAAAAGAAGTAGAAGCAGCAAAAGACCGCCAAGAAGAAGAGGAAGCAGCAAAAGACCAAGAAGAAGAAGAAATAGAAGATGAAGAAGTAGAAGAAAAAGAAGAAGTAAAAGAAGCAGAAAATGAACCTACCAATGACCGTGAAGAAGAGGAAAAAAAAGAAAAAGAAGAAGAACCAGCAAAAGACCGCGAAGAAGAATCAAAATCAAAGTAAAAGGTAGAGGAAGAAGAAGAAGAAGATACACCAGCGAAAGACCGCGAAGAAGAAGAAGAAGAAATATTAGATGAAAAAGTAGAAGAAGAAGTAGAAGAAGTAGAAAAAGAGGAAGAACAAGAAAAAGACTGCGATGAAGTAGAAGAAAAAAAAGAAGATAAGGAAGAAGAAGAAAAAGAACCCGGAATAGATCACTAAGAAGAAGAAGCAGCAGAAGCAAATGAAGAAGAAGAAGAAGCAGAAGCTGAAGTAGAAGCAGAAGAAGAAGAAAAAGAAGAACCAGAAAAGACCAAGAAGAAGAAATAGAAGAAGAAATAGAAAAAGAACAACAAGAAGAACGAGCAAAAGACCAATAAGAAGAAGTAGAAAAATTAGAAGAAGAAGGAATATCAGCAAAAGACCGCAAAGAAGAAGAACAAGGAAAAAAGAAGAAGCTAAAGAAGAAAAAGCAAAAGACCACGATGAGCAAAAGCAAAAAAGAAGATAAAGATCAACAATAGACCGAGAAGAAGAACCATGAAAAGACTGCGAAGAAGAAGAAGAAGAAAAAGAAGTAGAGGAAGTTGAAGAAGAAGAGGAAGTAGTAGAAGTAGAAGAAGAACCAGCAAAAGAACGCAAAGAAAAAGAAGAAAAAGAGAAGAAAAAGAAGAAGTTCGAGCAAAAGACCATGAAGGAGAAGAAGACGAAGAGAAGAAGAAAAAGTAGAAGTAGAAGGACCAGCTAAATATCACGAAGAAGAAGAAACCAAATCAGAGGAAAATGTATAGTTAAAAGCAGAAGCAGAAGAAAATGAAGAAGAAGATGAACCAGCAAAAGGCCGCCAGGAAGAAGAAGAAGAACCAGCAAAAGACCGCGTAGAAGAAAAGAAGAAGAGCAAGTAGTAGAAAAAGTAAAAGAAGACGTAGAAAAAGTAGAAGGCTCCGAAAATGACCGCGAAGAAGAAGAAGAAGACCCAGCAAAATATCACGATGAAGTAGAAGCAAAATCAGAGGAAGATGTAGAGGAAGAAGACTAGGAAGAAGAAGATGAGCCAGCAAAAGAAAGCGAAGAAGAGGAAGAAAAAGAAGAACCAGCAAAAGACCACGAAGATAAAGAGAAGAAGAAGAAGAAGCATCAGCGAAAGACAGCAAAGAAGAACCAGCAAAAGACCACGAAAAAGAATAACAAGAAGAACTGAAAGAAGAAAAAGTTCCTACAGAAGAAGAAGCAAAAGACCGCGAAGAACAAGAAAAAGAACAATTAGAAGAAGTAGAAGAAGAAGTAGAAGAACCAGCAATAGACCGTGAAGGGGAAGAAGAAATGAAGAAGAGAAGAAAAAGAAGAAGAAGAAAGACGAGCAAAAGATCGCGAAGAAGAAGAGAAGAAGAAGTAGAAGAAGTAGAAGAAATATCAGCAAAACACTGCACAGAAGAAGAACAAAAAAATAAAGAAGCTAAAGAAGAAAAAGCAAAAGACCACGATGAACAAAAGCAAAAAACAAGAAGAAGAAGCAGCAGCAGAAGAAGAATCCCTTAATAGACCTCTAAGAAAAAGAATAAGAAGAAGCAGAGGAAGAGTAAGAAGAAGAAGAAGGTGAACCAGCAAAAGACAGTAACGAAGAAGAAGAGGAAGAATGATAATAAGAAGAACCAGCAAAAGACCAAGAAGAAGAAGAAAAGAAGAAAAGAAGAAAAAGAAGAAGGACCAGCAAAAGACCGCGAAGAAGAAGAAGATGTAGAAGTAAAAGAAGAAAAAGAAGAACCAGCAAAAGACGGCGAAGAAGAAGAAGCTCCAGCAAAAGACCGCGAAGAAGAACCAGGAATAGACCACTTAAAATAAGAAGAAGCAGAAGCAGAGGAAGAAGCTGAAGAAATAAAAGGGCCAGCAAAAGTCCGCGAAGAAGCACTATTAAGAGAACGAAGAAGAAGAAGAAGAATCAGCAAAAGACCGCGAAGAAGTAGAAAAAGAAGAAGAAGAAGAAGAAGAAGAAGAAGAAGAAGAAGAAGAATCAGCAAAAGACTAAGAAGAAGAAGAAGATAAAGAGACAAAGGAGAAGAAGAAGATGAAGCAGAAGAAGAAAAAGCAAAAGACCACGAAGAAGAAGAAGAAGAAGAAGAAGAAGAAGAAGAAGAAGAAGAAGAAGAAGAAGAAGAAGAAGGAAGAGAAGAAGAAGAAGAAGAAGCAGAAGAAGCAGAAAAAGAGGAAGAGGAAGTGGAAGAAGAAGAAGAAGAAGAAGCAATTGAACCAGCAAAAGACCGCCACAAAGAAGAAGAGGAAGAAGAAGAAGAAGCAAAAGACCAGGATGTAGAAGAAGCAAAATCAGAGGAAGATGTCAAGGAAGAAAAAGAAGAAGATGAACCAACAAAAAACGCGAAGAAGAGGAGAAGACGAAGAGAGTTCAAGAGAAAGTGGAAAATGTAGAAGAAGAAGAAGGAGAAGAAGAAGAAGTAGAAGAAAAAGAAGAAGAAGAAGAAGTAGAAGTAGTAGTAGAAGAAGAACCAGAAAAAGCCCACGAAGTAGCAGAAGAAGCAGAAGAGGAAGAAGATAAAGAAGAAGAATAAAAAGAAGAAGGAGACGAAGAAGAATCAGCAAAAGACCATGAAGAAGTAGAAAAAGAGAACAAGACATGAAGCGGAGCAGGCAACGGCATGCCCTTTTCCGAATGAGTTTGAGCCCCCCACCCAAAAACTACAAAGACGGAGAATCACCAATTCAGGCACAGGACAGTGTTGCCCCCATGGACAAGGAACCTATGAGCACAGACAAGAAACGTAAGAACAGAGAATCCTATGGAGATGGACAAGTATCAGCTTCAACAACCATTGACTCAGGGACATTCATCAATATATCGCTGTCTCCTGACACCCGAGAGACTCTGCACAGACTGCTCAGAGTAGCCTGGACACGTAAGGTGACATCAGAACAGGAAAAACAGGTAAATCAGGGTATTTTGATTCCTACTCAATTGCGGAAATCACCAGGGAAATGTTTATGTGGGAAAAAGCGGGTGGCAGAGAGAGTTAGTAGCGGGTCAGTGAGAGGTGGAAGGAACGGGGTCCTAGCACTCACCCGGGGCTCACTCATGCTGAACAACGGGATCACACTGTGGTTTATGGCGGGGGGAGAACAGCACTGAGAGATGTGGCCAAGAACCACCCCAACACACACTGCACACACATTCACCCTCCCACCCATATGGACTGGATGTGACAACTCGTGCCTTGCAATGTCGTTTGCCTGATTAATTGGTTTGCAGCGTTCGTTTGTTCATTGCTATAGGTTCAGGGCTGTGTTTGTCCACTGAGAGCAAGGCTGGTTACTTAGCAAAAATGATTTTTTGAAAGCGAGCATTGAAAAAGGGCAGCTTAATTTAAAAGCTAACCTGGAAAAAAACGATCAATTGCTGCTTTCTTGAAAAAATTGCCCACTTACAGGATTTAATATGGGAGTAACTGACTAAGGGTCATATGAAGCCTTCCACAAGTTTGTGGAACAAAGATTGGGTTTTTTCTTTTCAAACGGTGTCACTGGGTACGCTCCCACAAGGCAGAAAAAATTCAGTAACTATGTGCCAGGCTTATGTAGCCTGGGCGTTTGCTCCAGTATGAGAAACACATCCTGTTTCATCCAGTATGAGAAACGTTTACTGGATTAGATCATTGTGTGGTATTATGCATCAGTACTCTGTTACCCAGATTCACAGCCACACTGAGATAACTGACTGCCTCTAGGTCTAGCAGGGAGAAATCAGAGAGCAGATAGGCTGGTTGCACCGGCCAGGGCTGCTCCCTCAGCAGACAGCTTTGCACAAGCTCAGAAGTTGCATGAAATTTTGTTTACCAATCTGCTAAAGTACTTTAACGACAATAGCACTTGTTGGTTGCTGAGGCTAAAGAGCTTGTACAGTGCAAAGCCATGGCAGAACATATGAATCAAACTCTGAAGCGTTTGCTTCACAAACAATAACGGGGAGAGAAGGATATCTCTCCAGCTGATTGATTAAACGAGGCTCTGTATGTTTTCAACTGTTCATGCCTGCGACAGGACAGTTTCGTACCTCCAATAGTGCAACAAGCAGTAGGTTTAAAAGGAGGTTTAGAAAAGAAAAAATAAAACGAAAAAAAAAAAAGGAAAAAAAAAGAGAGAGAGAAGGAAAAAGTTCATGTTAGACTAACTGGGGAAAGGAGATGTGCCTATGTCATTACAGATATTGGAACCAAGCAGATAAAGCTGTGGATCCAGAAGAAATCAAGCTTGCATGAACCAGGACGGGATCCTAATCACAGTAACTGAAGTCAAGTGTTCCAAGTGCAGCCACAATGGAGTCAGAGTTTTGCTGCGGGACATTTTGAATACTCTTTTAAATATGAGTGTGTTAGTGGTAAATCAAAATTAGAGAAACAGTGATTTCTGCACAGCCTAAGGTCACAGGCTGCAATCGGTGCCTGCACGGAAACGTGAAGCTGAAGTTTTCTGCACTTCTGACACTCTTGATTTGCAAAGCAAACAGATACAACAGCAAAGGTATCAAGGCACCTAGCTGCAGATGCGGATTCTATGAGACATGAAGCAGCTGATTTGTGCTGCTGGCTCACAGACATAACTGTGAAAATTTTGGCAGGTATGTGCTGCAGGAATCTGGCTGACCACTCTCAGTCGATTCTTGTGAGCATTCAGAAATTAAGAGATTGAACAGAAAAGATATAAAAACGACAAATTGGTTGAATGAGTGGGAAATTTCAGGATGGATATTGTCAATGGTCAAATTTGGATTATTGGATTTGGCAATTCGGTACTTGTCTTACACTTACTGCCATGCTTTTTGAGCTTTCTGCAAAGGGCCCTTGCAGAGACCTCTAAAAGCAGTTTTGTGGTGCAGATACAAAAAGGGAAAAAATTGTCAAGGAGGACAGCAGGCCTGCTAGCAGCCTGGCTCTCCTCCCAAAAACACAGACACTGACAGTATCCTTGAAATTCCCATGAAACATTTAAGATAAACTGACAATGTTTGGCTATAAGGTATGCTTATCAAAACTCGTTATAATTGCCGATTAATGGCGTTGATGTGAACAGTATGTGTAACCAATTAGCAGTTTTTAGATTGCCACATTTTATAGTATGGCTTTTCGTTTAGGAGATGGCTTTCAGATTTAGTTAAATAAAGACTTATGTTTTGGGGTAACGATAGATTTGACCTTAACTCAATTGCAGTTAAGATAGAGTTTTGATAAGTACGGTTATTTAAGTAATTTCTATGTACAATGTTGCAGCATTTACTCTTAAGGATGTTGCCATGGTTGTGAACTCGTGGCATGCTGCTGCATCTAATCCTGCCAGGATTCGTTGCCATCCCGTACGTCTGTTTAATGTATGTTGTGATACCTGTCTATGATTGGATAACGTTTAAGATCGTGAACTTAAGAGACTACTTGTATCAGCTTTTGCTGTTCAGTACAAAGAGGGATAAAACAGGACTTGTAAGAGTTTTTAACAATTACCAGTATCCCTGGGATATTCTAACTAGCATTTTCCTACTGTTGGTTTTGGTGCAAATGGTTCAGCTTTCGATATGTATATAGACAATGGGAATACCACCCAAGAGTTTTCCCTGAGGCTGGATAAGCTTGAGTGGCAGGGCAAATGGCGAAATATGAGCAGGTCCCTAGGCACTTTCTTACCCCCAGTGGTTTGGAACTTCACTCCTGAACAGCTACAAGATCCTAATAAGGTGACTGCATATCTGAAAAAGAACTGCAGTGGGTTCCCCAGAGAAATACGCCCTACTGCACTGTGCGGGGGCTTGGCTACCATCTACCAAACACTGCTTGATAGCAAGCAGCACTGTCAGTACTGTCAGCACTGTCAAGGAGAACAAGGAAATGGATTGGCAAATACTGCAGATGCTGCAACCTCTACAATAGACCTTGCTCATAATTCAGAGAATCAACCCACACCAATGCCTGTTGCTCCCATTCAAAAAGGGTGTCAGCGCTGTCAGAGAGAAAGGGGAAAAAGACTAGTACATACTGCAGGTATTGCAACCTCTACAATCAACCTTGCCAATAATTCAGAGAATCAAACCACACCAAAACCTGTTGCTCCCATTCGTGAGAGGTGTCAGCACTGTCAGTGCTGTCAGCACTGTCAGAGAGAAAATGGAAATAGACTAGTACATACTGCAGATACTGCAACCTCTACAATAGACCTTGGCCAACCCACACCAAAATCTGTGGCCCCCATTAAAAAGAGGAAACACGCCAAGAAGTTAGTTCGCTTAGTGCCAGATGATGATGGTCAACAACCAGGGCCATCAGGGGCAGAACAGGGTTTAGTAGAACCAGAGATTGTTACCCGATCCCTGACCCTGAGTGAACTGCGTGAGGTGCGAAAAGATTTTGGCCGCCGCCCAGGTGAGCACATTATCACTTGGTTGCTCAGATGATGGGATAGCAGGGCCAATAGTCTGGAATTAGATGTCAGGGAGGCCAGGCAGTTGGGATCCCTGGCTAGAGAAGGAGGTATTGATAAGGCACTTGGGGAGGAGTCAGCCTCTGGAGGCGATTGCTGTTAAGTGTGCAGGAAAGATATCCCATAAAGGAATATATTACCTGTCAGAGACCCAAGAAAGACAACATAGAGACAGTTATCCAGTACCTGAGAGAATTAGCTGTACGAGATTATGATCCGGACAACACGAGGCTCCCTGATGATCCTGATGACGTCCGATGCACCCCAGAAATGTGGCGTAAGGTCATACGAAGTGCACCATCAGGGCACACAAATTCACTGGCAGCAATGGAATACGATGAGATCTTTCCACCAACCGTGCATGATGTGGCCCGCCGACTCCGGACTTATCAAGACAACTATACATGCTCTGTCATTGCAGCAGTAGAGAAACTGGTTAAACTTAAACTTGACGACCACATGGTTGACTATCGACCTGTATGGAGCGATGTTGCAGCTACCTGGAAAAGTCACTCATCGTCCCAAGAGAGAGAATACAGCAGGTACACACCACGAGCCACACCACAAGCCACACTGTGGTTTTACCTGCGTGATCATGGAGAGGACATGAGAAAGTGGGATATGAAGCCCACTTCAGCGCTTCGAGCAGGAGTAAATGAGTTGCAAGGTAGAGTAAGCGCACGAGGTACTGCGAGGAGGAATGTTGCACCAGTTTCTATCCAGGAGCAATAGAGGAGCCCTGCCTCCAGCCAGGTGGAGGAGAGGGATAATCGGACTAATTGGACTGTGTGGATCCGATGGCCTGGAACATCAGACTGTAAGGTACCGGAATTATGCCTTACCAATTGCCAACAGAACCGACCCCCCTCTCTTCTCCTCTCACCTTACCAAACTTCATTCCTGTAACACTACATCACCACCGGTCAAGGCCCAGGCTTCCGAGAAACTCTTAGCATACACATCAGGAGCCATTGTTCCACTGCCAGGAATACACATCGGGGGCCATTCACACCTCAGGAGAGCCATTTGCACATCGGACATTCCGTCATCCACCCTGGAGCATTCCTACAGGCCAGGTGGAAGCTTGTAGTGAGACAAAGGAGCTATATCCCGATAAAAAGGGGTGCAACGAGAGGCAACGGTATCCTCCTCTCTCTTTATCTTCATACTTCGTCATGGAGGGACAACGAAGGGAGCGCTCTCCCATCCCATCGGACCCAGAGAATACTCTGCCATCGGACGGAATGCCGTAGCCTCGTGGTGGTAGATATAGCCTCCCCTCACCCCTCTTCCCTTTTTCCACTCTCTCTTTCTCTCTTTCTATCTCTCTTTTTCACCCCCGTTTTCTTTCTTCCCTCCTTTCCCTCCACGTTTCTTTCTAAATAAAACAACAGTTGACTGTGCTAGAGGCTGAGGTGAGCCTAACTGGAAAGGACTGGGAGAAACAGCCCATTGTGACTGGCCCAGAAGCTCCGTGCATTTTAGGTATGAACTATCTCCGTAGAGGGTGTTTTAAAGACCCAAAAGGATACCGGTGGGCTTTTGGAATAGCTGCTGTGGAGACAGAAGAAACTGAACAATTGTGTGCCTTGCCTGGACTTTCGGATGATCCAGCTGTTGTGGGGTTGTTGAAGGTCGAAGAACAGCAAGTGCCAATCGCTACAACGACAGTGCACACGCGGCAATACCGTACAAACCGAGATTCTTTGATACCCATCCATAAACTGATTCGTCTTGTGGAGAGTCAGGGAGTGGTCAGCCGAACCCACTCACCATTTAACAGTCCCATATGGCCAGTGCGGAAGTCTGATGGAGAGTGGAGGCTGACAGTAGATTATCATGTCCTAAATGTAGCAACTTCAAATATGAGTGCCGCTGTGCCAGACATTCTAGAGCTCCAGTATGAACTGGAATCAAAGGCAGCCAGGTGGTACGCCACAATTGACATTGCAAATGCTTTCTTCTCAATGTCACTGGCACCAGTGTGTAGACCACAGTTTGCTTTCACTTGGAGAGGTGTCCAATACACATGGAATCGTCTGCCCCAGGGGTGGAAACACAGTCCTACCATCTGTCATGGACTAATACAGAGTACATTAGAAAAGGGTGGAGCCCCAGAGCACTTGCAATATATTGATGACATCATTGTATGGGGCGACACAGCAAAGGAAGTTTTAGAAAAAGGAGAAAGGATAATTCAAATCCTTTTAGAAGCTGGTTTTGCTATAAAACAAAGTAAAGTCAAGGGGCCTAAGCGAGAAATCTAGTTTTTAAGAATAAGATGGCAGGATGGGCGTCGTCATAACCAAATGGACGTTATTAATAAAATTGCAGCTATGTCCCCACCAAGTAACAAAAAGGAAACACAAGCTTTCTTAGGTGTTTTAGGATTTTGGAGAATGCATATCCCAAACTATAGTCTCATTGTCAGCCCACTCTACTATGTAACTCGGAAGAAAAATCATTCTGAATGGGGCCCTGAGCAGCAGCAAGCCTTTGAGCAGATCAAACGCGTAATAGTCCATGCAGTAGCCCTTGGACCTGTCCGTACAGGGACAGATATTAAAAATGTGCTCTATGCCGCAGCTGGTGACAATGTTCCTACCTGGAGTCTCTGGCAGAAAACAGAGGGGGAGACTCGATGGTGACCGTTAGGGTTTTGGAGTCGGGCCTACAAAGGATCTGAGGCCAATTACACTCCAACCGAAAAGGAAATACTGGCAGATTATGAAGGGGTTCGAGCTGCTTCAGAGGTAATTGGAACTGAAGCTCAGCTCTTCCTAGCACCCCGATTGCCGGTGCTGGGTTGGATGTTTAAAGGGAAGGTCCCTTCCACACACCATGCAACTGATGCTACATGGAGCAAGTGGGTTGCACTGTTTACACAACGAGCTCGAATAGGAAACCCCAATCACCCAGGAATTGTGGCGGTGATTACAGACTGGCCAGAATTCAAAGACTTTGGGATGTCACCATAGGATGAGGAGGTAACACGCGCAGAAGAAGCTCCACCATATAACCAACTGCCAGAAAATGAAAAGCAGTATGCCCTGTTCACTGATGGGTCTTTTCGCATTCTGGGTAAGCATCGGAAATGGAAAGCTGTTGTATGGAGTCCTATGAGACAAGTAGCAGACGCCACTGAAGGAAAAGGTGAATCAAGCCAATTTGCTGAGTTAAAGGCTATCCAATTAGCCCTGGACATTGCTGAGAGAGAGGAGTGGCCTATGCTATATCTTTATACTGACTCATGGATGGTAGCTAATGCCTTGTGGGGGTGGTTGCAGCAGTGGAAAAAGAACAATTGGCAGCGTAGAGACAAACCCATATGGGCTGGTGACTTATGGCAAGATATTGCTACTCGATTTTTCTTCGTTATCTTCTTCTTCTGCGTCTGCTTCTTCTTCCTCTTCCTCTCCTTCTGCTTCTTCTTCTTTTTAGTGGTCTTTTGCTTTTTCTTCTTCTTCTACTTCTTTCAGTTCTACTATTTCTTTTTATTTTCTCTTCTTCGCGTTTTTTTGCCGATTCCACTTTGTCGTCTTTGTCTTCTTTTCCTCTTCTTTTTCTTTGTGGTTTTTTTTTGCTTTTTCTTCTTCCTTTTCTTCTTCTTCTGTATCTTCTTTTGCTTCTTCTTCGCAGTCTTTTGCTGGCTCTTCTTCTTCTTTGTCGCCGTCTTTTGATGGTTCTTG
The DNA here is from genome assembly GCA_022605575.1 of Laterallus jamaicensis coturniculus. Taxonomy (NCBI): domain Eukaryota; kingdom Metazoa; phylum Chordata; class Aves; order Gruiformes; family Rallidae; genus Laterallus; species Laterallus jamaicensis. The sequence goes on along the minus strand of JAKCOX010000275.1, from coordinate 317,443 downwards.
TACTTCTTCTACCTTCTTTTCTTCTTCACGGTCTTTTGCATGTCCTCCTTCTTTATCTCCTCTTCTTCTTCCTTATCTGTTTCTCTTTCTTCCTCTTGTTCTTCATCATGGTCTTTTGCTGGTTCTTCTTCTTCTTCTTTTTCTGTTTCGCAGACTTTTGCTGGATCTTCTTCTTCTTGTGTCTTCTCCTTCTTCTACTCCCTCTTCTTTTTTTTCTTCTTTTTCTTCTTCGTTGCGGTCTTTTGCTGGTTCTTCTTATACTTCTTTGTATTCTTATTCTTCTTCTTCTACTTCTTCTTCATCGTGTTCTTTTGCTGGTACTTCTTCTTCGTCTTCTTCTTCTTCTTCGTCTTCTTCTGCTTCTTCGTCTTCTTACCATTCCTTGTCGTCTTTTTCATCTTGTTCTTATTCTTCTACTTCTTCCTCCTCCTGTTCTTCTTTATCATCTTCATCCTCTTCTTCTTCTTCCTCTTCGTCGGCATCTTTTTTTTCCCTTTCTTGTTCTTCTTTTACTTCTTCGCGGTCTTTTGCTGTTTTTTCTACTTCTCCTTCTTCTACCACTTCTTCTTCTTCTTTGCAGTATTTTGCTGGTTCTTCTTTTTCTTCTTCACTTCTTCTTCTTTGCAGTCTTTTGCTGGTTCTTGATCTTTATCTCCTCTTTCTTCTTCTTTTTCTCTGCAGTCTTTCACTGGTTGTTCTTCTTTTTCTTCTTTTGCCTCTTCTTTTTTGTGGCCTTTTGCTGGTCCTTCTTCTTCTTCTACTTCTTCTTCCACTTCACAGTCATTTTCTGGTACTTCTTCTTCTTCTTCTTCTTCTTCTTCTTCTTTATCTTCTTCCAAACCACTGGGGGTAAGAAAGTGCCTAGGTACCTGCTCATATTTCGCCATTTGCTCTGCCACTCAAGCTTATCCAGCCTCAGGGAAAACTCTTGTATGGTATTCATAACCTTGTGCCTAATATATATATGTATATATATATATATCGAATGCTGAACCATTTGCACCAAAACCAACAGTAGGAATATGCTAGTTAGAATATCCCAGGGATACTGGAAATTGTTAAAGACTCTTACAAGACCTGTTTTATCCCTCTTTGTACTGAACAGCAAAAGCTTATACAAGTAGTCTCTTAAGTTCACGATCCTAAATGTTATCCAATCATAGACTGTTATCACAACATACACTAAACAGACGTACGGGATGGCAACAAATCCTGGCAGGATTACATGCAGCAGCATGCCACGAGTTGACAACCATGGCAACATACTTAAGAGTAAATGCTGCAACATTGTACATAGAAATTACTTAAATAACCGTACTTATCACAACTCTATATTAACTGCTATTGTGTTAAGGTCAAATCTATCGTTACCCCAACCTTTTTTCCCCCCTTTTGGGTCCTCCTTCGCCCCAATTTGGGCACCAAAAGTTGTTGTGGTTTAGACCTCAGTTGAAATTCTGGGGCCACAAAAGATAGAAAAAAAGTCCCCTGCCTCTTTAAGAGGTGGGGGATTGGTGAACGGAGGGAGCCGCGAGAAAGGGGAAAAAAAACCCGAAGCTCCGCGGGTTGGGATAAGGGGAGTTTACTAAACAACAGGCAAAGATATGCAAACAGCTAACTACAGTGCTATTTTATACAGTGCAAAACTCTCACCCTCCTATGTAATTTGAGCCCTGCCCGAACCGATGCCGAAAGCCCCGAACGCGGCACTTATGACCGGCGCTCCCGAGCCTCCCCTCACCGCCGCCTGCAGCGCCGATCCCAAAAGAGAAAAAGCCAGAACCCGGAACTGGCACTGCGCCTGCCCAGACCGGAACCTCCCGTGCCCGGGTCGGAAGTCGCCCCTGCAGGGGGGAGGGGGGGGCGGACCACCTGATCATGACGCAATTGGTATGGAATACTCTCAGGGCTAACATAGCCTGTTGCTGGGCTGAACCCAGGACAATCGCGAACGATCTGAGAGGTTCATACAACATATACCTTCAAACTCTTCACATCCATGGCCTTGGACATGCAAAAGAAAATCAATTGCAGCTCTATTTTGCAAAGTAGCATGTCTCACACTATCTACATCAGTAAGCAGGTCACTAAGAGCAAGAGATGTAGCATTGGTTTGTTTATTCAGCCAACATCCCAAATTTGTTAATTTTTTCAGAGCAGCTGCAGCAGTCACCCCTGGGGCTAGTGCTCATTTGCCAGAGCCCAATTTTTGTGGACTCAACTCGGATAAATATGATCAAGTTCTGAACTCCTTCAGTGAAACATACACAGAGCTTATATAGGTTTCTATATTAGTAAAGGAGTTACATTACATTTCTATCAGTTAGATGTTCTGTTCACCTGCTTTACATGTGTCTCACAATTGCTAATGGTTGGTTAAGCCTACACAGTCACTTTGTTCCTTTTTAAGGCAGTTGTTAACATTCTTGCAGTTTGTTATCTCATTCTCAAACTTCTGTTCTTTTCCTACTGCATTCCAATTGTGCCTTAACATTTTCATTCAACCCCTACGCCTGATTTATAGGAGTCGAGGGGTGTGGCAATAAATCTGAGTGGGCCAAAAAACTCTATTTCTCTCAAAATGCATTGCTATAATTCCCCTTTTCTGTTTATGGATCAGCCAGATTTTTGTGAAAAGCATAATCCATCCTGCAAGAGAGACACTGTGGACACAGGGCAAAAAGAGCACTAAGGCAAAAATAACTAACAAAACCATAAGTCCTTATTTAACTAAATCTGAAAGCCATCTCCTAAATGAAAAGCCATACTATAAAATGTGGCAATCTAAAAATTGCTAATTGGTTACACATACTGTTCACATCAAAGTTATTAATCAGTAATTATAACGAGTTTTTATAAGCATACCTTATAGCCAAATTTTGTCAGTTTATCTTTAATGTTTCATGGGAACTTCAAGGTTACTGTCAGAGTCTGTGTTTTTGCGAGGAGAGCCAGGCTGCTAGCAGGCCTGCTGTCCTCCTTGACAATTTTTTCCCTTTTTGTATCTGCACCACAAAACTGCTTTTAGAGGTCTCTGCAAGGGCCCTTTGCAGAAAGCTCAACAAGCATGGCAGTAAGTGTAAGACAAGTACCGAATTGCCAAATCCAATAATCCAAATTTGACCATTGACAATATCCATCCTGAAATTTGTCGTTGTTATATCTTTTCTGTTCGATCTCTTAATTTCTGAATGCTCACAAGAATCGACTGAGAGTGGTCAGCCAGATTCCTGCAGCACATACCTGCCAAAATTTTCACAGTTATGTCTGTGAGCCAGCAGCACAAATCAGCTGCTGCATGTCTCATAGAATCCGCAACTGTAGCTAAGTGCCTTGATACCTTTGCTGTTGTATCTGTTTGCTTTGCAAATCAAGAGTGTCAGAAGTGCAGAAAACTTCAGCTTCACGTTTCCGTGCAGGCACCGATTGCAGCCTGTGACCTTAGGCTGTGCAGAAATCACTGTTTCTCTAATTTTGATTTACCACTAACACACTCATATTTAAAAGAGTATTCAAAATGTCCCGCAGCAAAACTCTGACTCCATTGTGGCTGCACTTGGAACACTTGACTTCAGTTACTGTGATCAGGATCGCGTCCTGGTTCATGCAAGCTTGATTTCTTCTGGATCCACAGCATTATCTGCTTGGTTCCCATATCTGTAATGACATAGGCAGATCTCCTTTCCCAAGTTAGTACCTGTAACTTCATTTCACTAACATCTAACATGAACTTTTTCCTTCTCTCTCTCTTTTTTTTCCTCCTTTTTTTTTTCCTTTCTTTTTTTTTTTTTCTAAACCTACTTTTAAACCTACTGCTTGTTTCACTATTGGAGGTACCAAACTGTCCTGTCGCAGGCATGATCCGTTCAAAACATACAGAGCCTCGTTTAATCAATCAGCTGGAGAGATATCCTTCTCTCCCCGTTATTGTTTGTGAAGCAAACGCTTCAGAGTTTGATTCATATGTTCTGCCATGGCTTTGCACTGTACAAGCTCTTTAGCCTCAGCAACCAACAAGTGCTATTGTCGTCAAAGTACTTTAGCAGATTGGTAAACAAAATTTCATGCAACTTCTGAGCTTGTGCAAAGCTGTCTGCTGAGGGAGCAGCCCTGGCCGGTGCAACCAGCCTATCTGCTCTCTGATTTCTCCCTGCTAGACCTAGAGGCAGTCAGTTATCTCAGTGTGGCTGTGAATCTGGGTAACAGAGTACTGATGCATAATACCACACAATGATCTAATCCAGTTAACATTTCTAAGCAACTTCTGAACGTTATTTAACATGCCAACCCCAGTTTTGATTGCAATCCTCTGAGGTGTTACAGTACTTTTATCAATCTGTCAGTCCGAATATTTTCACACTAGCATATTTTGAATTTTTCTATTGAGTAATCTGTAAGTCCTTGCTTTTCAAATGCCCTGTTAACTCATGAATCAAACTTTCAACATCCAAGTTTTTTCCCACAATCAATATAGCAACCATATAATGATAAAAGATTAGATCAGGAAGTGTTTCTCGTACTGGAGCAAACACCCAGGCTACATAAGCCTGGCACACAGTTGCTGAATTTTTTCTTCCTTGTGGGAGCGTACCCAGTGACTCCTTCTGAAATGAAAAAATCCAATCTTTTTTAAAATAATTTTTTGTTCTTTTGAAAAGAAATACCCAATATTTTAAAATTTTTTGCTTGTTCCACAAACTTGTGGAAGGCTTCATATGACCCTTAGTCAGTTGCTCCTGTATTAAATCATGTAACAGGGGTGGGTGAAAGAGCACCCAGAAACAAAAACACATTCTCCGCAGCAGATTTTCTTTTTCTTTTTGAATCTTTTCTGTAGAACCCGTAATCGGTGTTAAAGCTGCAAAGGCTGAAGCGGCAGCAATGGGTTCCGCCTCCATTCAGTTAAAGTTCTTTTACTTAATTTCCTGATAGTTGTTAATGACTTAGCTTCTTTCACCCCAACTGAGGGTTTGTCAAGGATTTAAATTCCTATAGTTTTCCTAAGTAGGTAAATCAATGCTTTTCAGCAACACTGCGTTCAACTGTAAAAAATTTGCCTTTCTGTGTCTCCACACAATGGCTTCTTCATCCAACCACACTGCTCAGTGAGGGAGGCAAAGGACAGTCTTCAGCCGAATTGCTGCTGCCGCGCTGAGAAACCGCCGGGTTTCTGTCCTGGGTTCAGCCCAGCAGCAGGCTATGTTAGCCCTGAGAGTATTCCATACCAATTGCATCATGATCAGACGGGCTGCCCCCCACCCCTTTGCAGGGGCGACTTCGGACCCAGGCACGGGAAGTCCCGGTCTGGGCAGACGCAGTGCCAGTTCCGGGGGAGACTCCGGACCTATCAGAACCTGCTCCGGGCATGGGAAGTGCCGGTCTGAGCAGGCGTGTGGGAGTTCCGGCTTCTCTCTCTCTCTTTCGGGATCGGCGTGGCAGGCGGTGGTGAGGGGGGTGCTCGGGGGTGCTGGGCTCGGGAATCTGAATCGGTTCGGGCATGGCTCAAATGACATAGTGTGGTGAGAGGTTTGCACTGTATATAATAGCACTGTAGTTAGTTGTTTTCATACTTTTCCCTGTTGTTTAGTAAACTATCCTTATCCTAACCTTGCAAGCCTGTGGTTTTTTTCCTCTGGCTCTGCAGCTCCTTCGTTCGCCCATCCTCCACCTCTTAAAGAGGTAGGGGGGCTTTTTGGTCTGACCTTTGTGGCCTCAGTTTTCCGCTGAGGTATAAACCACAACAGTTTCCAGCTGACAACCCCAGCCATTCAGCTGCTACAGCGGCCGCTTTTTGTTCGGCCTCGTGTTGCACTAGAGCATTAATGACCTGAACTTTTTGCTTTCTAAAAAGCATTTAAGTAAATCATCCATCGCTTGAACCGTAACCCAGGTAACTCCTTCTTTAAATCTATACCCTTAACATCCCTTTTTCGTAAAGTATTTGTAAATAAATCATATGCCACTTGCCTATCCATTTGCAGACGTCCGCGCTGTTGCAGCTTTTCCAGGCTCCGGTGGCACGTATGGCCCAAAATCACCGATATGATCTTTGGGGGCGCACTCCTCTATTTCAATTGCTCTGGGCGCCGCCCTGGCTGCAAACTCCTACTTATCCAACCGTGGTCGTAGTCACCTGCTATCAGGTCCGGACTCGCCTTCTTGCAGGGGGCCCTGTGCGGGGTCGGTTATCGGCGTCACGTCAGGGTCACCATTTGTCAGAGAAGGGAGACTCCGACCACCATATGGTTCATCAGCAAGTCCCGATTTTCATTCAAGCAAGCCTTGGTTAAATACACTGCTTAATTAGCTCATGCATATTGCAGAAGTCAAGCTCACTATTGGTCAAGCAGATAAGTGCCAGCCTGTCCCCTCTTTGTTCTGTTTCCACATTCCTGAAGTTTAAACATCCTTTTATCGCATCCTGCAGGTGTCCGAGCACCAGCAATATCCAGTTAGTGCTAGCTACTGGGTCATGCTGACCTAGAGCTAACACTTACCCTACTTACACCATCTCAAGCAAATCCAGGCTGCTGTGTCCTTTCTCTGATAGCACTGAACCAGTCTCTCCACAGTCCCTTCTTCTTCTTCTTTCTCTTCTTCTTCGTCTTCTTCTTCTTCTTCCTCTTCGTCGACATCTTTTTCTTCTTGTTCTTGTTCTTCTTCCTCCTCCTGTTCTTCATCAACCTCTTCTTCCTCTTCTTCCTCCTTTTCTTCAGTTTCTTGTTCCTCTTCATCATGTTTTTTTTCTGTATCTTTTTCTTTTTCTTTTTCGCAGACTTTTCCTGGTTCTTCTTACAATTCTTCATCTTCTTCTTTTTCTTCTTCTTCCTCGTCTTTTCCTTCTTCTTGTTCTTCCTGTTCTTCTTCGCGATCATTTGCTGCTTCTTCTTCATCATCTATTTCTTCCTCTTGGTCTTTTGCTGGTGCTTTTTCTTCTTCTTCTTCTTCCTCGTGGCGGTCTTTTGTTGGTTCTTCTTCTTCTTTGTCGTCTTTTCCTGGTTCTTTTTCTTTTTCTTCTTCCTTTTCATTTTCCTCTGATTTTGCTTCTTAGTGGTCTACTGCTGGTTCTTCTTCTTCTTCTTCTTCATGTACTTATTCTTATTCTTTCTCTTCTGCTTCTGCTTCTTCTGCTTCTTTGTGGTCTATTGCAGGTTCTTCTTCATCTTCTACTTCTTCTTCTTCATCGTTGCCTTTTGCTGGTACTTCTTCTTTTTCTTCTTCTTCTTCTTGGTCTTTGGCATGTTCTTTTTCTTCCTCTTCTGCTTCTTCGTGGTCTTTTCCTGGTTCTTCTTCTCCGATTTCTATTTCTTATTCTTCCTCTTCGCAGTCTTTTGCTGTTTAAACTTCTTCTTCTTCCTCTGCATCTTCCTCTGATTTTCCTCATTCTTCATCGTTGTCTTTTGCTGGTTGTTCTTCTTCTTCTTCGTCTTCTTCTTCTTCTTCTTCTTCTTCTTCTTCTTCTTCTTCTTCTTCTTCTTCTTCTTCTTCTTCTTCTTCTTCTTCTTCTTCTTCTTCTTCTTCTTCTTCTTCTTCTTCTTCTTCTTCTTCTTCTTTTTCACTGCAGTCCTTTGCTGGATCTTTTACTTCTTCTTAGTGGTCTATTGCTGGTTCTTATTCTTCTTCTTCTTCCTGTTCTTCTCCTTCCTCGTCTTTTTCTTCTGCTTCTTTGCGGTCTTTGTCTGGTACTTCTTTTTCTACTACTTCTTCTACTTCTTCTTCTTCTTCTTCTCTTCTTCTTTGCGGTCTTTTGCTGGTACCTCCTCTTCTTTTTCTTCTCTTCTTAATTTTCTTCTTCTTACTCGCGGTCTTTTGCTGGTATTTCTTTTTTGTCTTCTCTTCTTATTCTTCGCCGCAGTATTTTGCTGGTTCTTCTACATCTTCTTCTTCTTCTTCCATATTTCTACTTCTTCTTCTTCTTAGCGGTCCTCTTCTGCTTCTTCTACTTCTTCGTGGTCTTTTGCTGGTTCTTCTTTGTCTTCTACTTCTTCTCCTTCTTCTTCGCGGTCTTTTACTGTTTCATCTTATTTTCTTGTTCATCTTCTCTTCTTCTTCTTCTACATCTTCCTATGATTTTGTTTCTTCTTCTTCGTGGTTTTTTGTTCGTTCTTCTTGTCTTCTCTTCTTCTTCCTCGCGGTCTTCTACTGTTTCTTCTTTTCTTTTTCGTCTTCTCTTCTTCTTCTCTTCTTCTCTTTCCTCGTGGTCTTTTGCTTGTTATTCTTCTTCTTCTACTTCTTCCAGTTCTTCTTCTATTTCTTCTTTATTCTCTTCTTTTGCTTATTCTTCGCTGTCTTTTGCTGGTCGTTCTTCTTCTTCTTTTTCTTCTTCTTCGTCTTCTCTTCATTTTCTTCTTCCTCTTCGCGGTCTTTTGCTGATTCTTTTAGTTATTTTTTTTCTACTTCTTCTAATTGTTCTTTTTCTTATTCGAGGTATTTTGCTGGTTCATTTTCTTCTTCTACCTCTACACCTTTATCTAATTTTGCTTCTTCTTCGTCGTGGTCTTCTTCTTCTTCTTCTTCTTCTCTTTCTAATTTTCTTCATCTTCTTTATTGCGGTCTTTGCTCGTCCTTCTTCTTCTACTCTTCTTTTTTGCGGTCTTTTGATGGTCCTTCTTCTTTTTCTTCTCTTCTTCATTGTTTTTTCTAATTCTTCTTCTTCTACTTCTTCTAATTGTTCTTCTTCTTCTTCGAGGTCTTTTGCTGGTTCATTTTCTTCTTCTTCTACATCTTCCTCTGATTTTGCTTTTTCTTCATTGTGGTCTTTTGCTGCTGCTTCTTCTTCTTCTTCATCTACTTCTTCTTTGCGGTCTTTTGCTGGTTCATCTTCTTTTCTTGTTCATGTTCTCTTCTTCTACATCTTCCTTTGATTTTGTTTCTTCTTCATCGTGTTTTTTTGGTGGTTCTTCTTCTTGTCTTCTTCCCTTCTTCTTCTTCGCGGTCTTCTGCTTGTTCTTCTTTTTCATTTTATCTTCTTCTTCTCTTCTTCCTTTTCCTCGCGGTCTTTTGCTTCTTCTTCTTCTACTTCTACTTCTTCTTCTTTCTCTTCTTTTGCTTATTCTTCACTGTCTTGTTTTACTTCTTCACAGTCTTTTGCTGGTTCTTCTTCTTCTTCTTCATCGCTGTTTTTTGCTGGTTTTTCTTCCTCTTCTTCTACTTCTTCATCTTCTTCCTCGTCATGGTCTTTTACTGGTTGTTCTTCTTCTTCTTCTCTTCTTCTTCTTTCTCGTTGTATTTTGCTGGTATTTCTTCTTTTTCTTCTTTTCTTCTTCTTTGCCATGATCTTTTGCTGGTTCTTCTTCTGCTTCTTCGCGCTCTTTTGCTGATTCTTCCTACACTTCTTCTCCTTTTCTTGGCAGTTTTTTGCTGGTCCTTCTTTTTCTTCTTTTTCTTCTCTTTCTTCTCCTCTTCGTTGGTTTTTCTGCTTCTTCTTCTTCTAATTGTTCTTCTTCTTCGCAGTCTTTTGCTGGTTCTTCTTCTTCTACTGCTTCTTCTTCCTCTACATCTTCTTCTGATTTTGCTTCTTAGTGGTCTATTCTGGTTCTTCTTCTTCTTCTTGTTCTTCTTATTCTTTTTCTTCTTCTTGTTGTTCTTTTTCTTCCTGTTCTGCTACTTCTTCTTTTTTGCGGTCTTTTCCTGGTTCATTTTCTTCTTCTTCTTCCTCTTCTTCCTCTGATTTTGCTTTTTCATTATCGTGGTCTTTCGCTTCTTCTACTTCTTCTTCTTCCTTTTCATCATCGTCTTCTTCCTTTTCTTCTTCTTCTTCACGGTCTTTTGCTGGTACAACTTCTTTTTCTTCCTCTAACATTTCCTTTCATTTTGATTCTATTTCGTCGTGGTCTTTTTCTGTTTCTTCTTTTTATATTTCTTTGTATTCTTCTTTTCTTCTCCATCGCGGCCTTTTGCTGGTTCTTCTTCCTCTTCTACTACATCTACTTCTTCTTCTACTTCTTCTTCTCTTCTTCTTAACGGTATTTTTTTTCTTTTCTTCTTCATTTTCAACTTCGCGTTTTTTTGATGGTCCTTCTTTTCTTTTTCTTCTTCTCTTCTTCTTCCTCCTCTTCTTCCTGGGCTTTTCCTCGTTTTTCTTCTTCTTCTTCTTCGTGGTCTTTTGCTGTTTCTTCTTCTTTTTCTTCTGCTCTTCTTCTTCTACTTCTACTGCTTCTGATTCTCCTTCTCCTTCTGCTTCTTCTTTGTGGTCTTTTGCTGGTTATTCTTATTTGCTGCAGCCTTTTGCTGATCCTTCTTCTTCTACTTCCTCTACTTCATCTTCTACTTCCTCTACTTCATCTTCTTCTTCTCCTCCTCCTTCTTCTTCTTCTTCCTCTTCTTCTTTCTCTTCTTCCTATTCTTTTGCTGGTTCTTCTTCTACGCGGTGTTTTGCTAGTTATTCTTTATCTACTTCTTCTCCCTCTTCTTCTTCCTCTCCTTCTTGTTCTTCATTTCTGTGGTTTTTTACTGGTTTTTCTATTTCTAATTCTTCCTTTTCCTCCTCCTCTTCTTCTTCTACTTCTTCTTCTTTTTCGAGGTTTTTTGATGGTCCTTTTTCTTTTTCCTCTTCTTCTTCGTGGGCTTTTGCTGGTTCTACTTCTTCTTCTTCTACTTCTTTTTCTCTGTGGCGGTCTTTTGCAGGTTCTTATTTATCTTTTCTTCTCTTTTTCTTCTTCGCCGTCTTTTGCTTGTTCTTGCCCTTTTTCTTCTTCTTCTTCGCGGTTTTTTGCTGGTTTTCCTTCTTCCTCTTCTTCCTCTTCATATTTTTCTGATTTTACTTCTTAGTGGTCTAATGCTGGTTCTTCTTCTTCTTTTTCTTATTCTTGTTCCTCTTCTTCCCCTTCTTCTTCTTCTTCTTCTGCCTTTGCCTCTTCTCTTCTTCGCAGTCTTTTGCTGGGTCTTCTTCTTCTACTCCCTCTTCTTCAGTTTCCTCTACTTCTTTTTCCTTCTTCTTCTCTTCTTCTTCGCGGTTTTATGCTGGTTCTTCTTGTTCCCTTCTTCTTCTCTCCTTCGCGGTCTTTTGCTGGTTCTCCTCCTTGTTCCTTTTCTACTTCTTCTACTCCTCCTTCCTCTTCTCCTCCTCCTTCTTCTTCTTCTTCTTCTTTGTCTTTTGCTGGTTTTTCTTCTTCGTGTTTTTTTTCTGGATTTTCTTATTAATATTATTTTTTTACTTCTTCTTTTTCTTATTCTCTTCCTTTTCGTGGCAGTCTTTTGCTGGTTCACATAATTCTTCTTCCTCTTCCTTTTCCTCTTCCTCTGCTTCTGATTCTTCTTCTTAGTGGTCTATTGCTGTTTCTTCTTCTTCTCCTCCTCCTTCTACTTCTTCTTTTTCTTCTTCTTCGTGGTTTTTTGCTTTTTCTTCTTCTGCTTCTTCTTTATCTTCTCCTCCTTCTTCTTCTTTTTCTTCGTGGTCTTTTGCTGGTCCTTCTTTTTCGTTTTTTTTCTTCTCTTCTTCATTTTCTTCTTTTTCTTCGCGGTCTTTTGCTGGTTCTTCTACTTCCTCTGCTTCTTCCTCTGCTTTTGCTTCTTCTTCTTCTATGTGGTCTATTGCTGGTTTTTCTTCTTCTTGTTCTTCTTTTTCCTCTTCTGCTTCTTCTGTTCATCGTGGTCTTGTTGCTGGATTTACTTCTTCATCTTATACTTCTTCTTCTTTACCACCTTTTGCTGGTGCATCCTATTCTTCCTCCTTTTCTTCCTCTATGTATTCCTCTGATTTTTCTTCTTCTTCATCGTGGTCTTTTGCTTTTTCTTCTTCTTCTTCTTCTTCTTCTACTTTATCTTCTACTACTACTACTTTTCTTATTCTACTACTTCTTCTTCCTCCTCTTCTTCTTCTTCGTGGTCTTTTGTTGTTTCTTCTTCATTATTGTGTTTTTCTGATTCTTCTTCTTTTTAATCTTCTTCTTCTTTTCCTTCTTCGTGGCGGTCTTTTGCTGGTTCTTCATCTTATTATTACTTTCTTCTACTTTTATCTACTTTCTTCTACTTCTACTTCTACTTCATTTTATTCTTCAACTTCACATTCTTTTGCTGGTTTTTCTACTTCTACTAACTGTTCTTTCTCTTCGCGTTTTTTTGCTGGTTCTTCTTTTTCTACTTCTTCTAATTGTTTTTCTTCTTCTTCACGGTTTTTTGCTGGTTCTTCTTTTTCTTCTTCTTTTCTTCTCTTCCTCTGCTTCCTCTTGGTCTTTGGCTGGTTCTTCTACTTCTTCTTTTATTTCTTCTTCTTCTTCTCCTTCCACTACTTCTTCTTCTTCTTCCTTCTGGTCTTTTGTTTTTTCTTCTTCTTCTTGGTTTTTTGCTGGTTCTTCTTCTTGACGTACTTTTTCTACTTCTTTTTTTTCTTCTCTGCGGTCTTTTGCTGATTCTTCTTGTTCTTCTTTTTCTACTTCTTCGTCTTCTTCCTTTTCTTCTTCGTGACGGTTATTTGCTGGTTCATCATCTTCTTCTTCTAATTCTTCTTCTTCGTCTTCTACTTATTATCTTCTTCTCTTCTTCTTCCTCTGCTTCTTCTGCTTTTTCTTCTCTTCCCCTTTTCTGCTTCTACTTCTTTATCGTCTACTTCGCAGTGATTTCCTGTTTCTTCTTCTTCTTCGTCTTCTACTTTTTATTATTTATCTTCTTCTTATCTTCTACCTCTGCTTCTTCTGCTGCTTTTTCTTCTCTTCCCCCTCTTCTTCTTCTATTTCTTCTTTGTCTACTTCGCAGTCATTTCCAATTTCTTTTTCTTCTACTTCTTCTCCTTCCTCTTCTTCTCCTCCTCCTCTTTCTTCTTCTTCTTCTTCGTGGTCTTTTTTTTTTTCTTCTACTGCTGCGTCTGCTGCTGCTTCTTTTTTATTATCTTCTTCATCTGCTTCTTCTTCCTCTTCCTCTGCTTCTGCTTCCTCTTCTTTTTGTTCTTTTTCTTCTTCTCCCTCTTCTGCTTCTTCTGCTTCTTTTTTTTATCTTCTTCTTGTTTATCGCAGTCTTTTGCTGGTTCTTTTTTATCTTCTTTTTCTTCTTCTTTGCAGTCTTTTGCTTTTTCTTCTTATTCTTCGCAGTCTTTTCCTAATTATTATTGTTATTATTATTCTCTTCTTCGCAGTCTTTTGCTGGACCTTCATCTTCTTCTTTTTCTCCTTCTCTTCTTCATTTTCTCTTCTTCTCGGTCTATGGCTGTTTTTTCTACTTCATCTTCTTCTACTTTTTCTAATTGTTCTTCTTCGCGGTCTTTTGCTGTTTTTTCTACTTCTTCTTTTTCTAATTATTCTTCTTCTTCTTTGTCATTTGCTGCTTCTTCTTCTTTTTATTATTATTCTTTTCCTTTTCTGCTTATTCTTCCTCTTCGTGGTCCTATGCTGTTTCTTCTTCTTCTTCCTCTAAATCTTCCTTTTATTTTGCTTCTTTTTCAGCGTGGTCTTTTGCTTGTTATTCTTCTTCTACTTCTGCTTCTTCGTGGTCCTATGCTGGTTCTCTTTTTTGTCTTCTATTTCTTCTTCTTCTTCTTCGCGGTCTTTTGCTGGTTCATCTTCTTCATCTCTATCTTCCTCTACATCTTTTTCTGATTTTTCTTCTTCTTCATTGTGGTCTTTTGCTGGTTCTTCTTCTTCATCAACTTCTTCTACATCTTCTGCTTCTTCTTCCTCTGTTTCTTCTTCCTCCTCTTCTTTGCTGGCTCTTCTTCTTCTTCTTCTTCTTTATCTTCCTCTATATCTGCCTCTGATTTTCTTGCTTCTTCATCGTGGTCTTTTGCTGGTTCTTCTTATTGTTCCTCTTCTTCTACTTCTTCTACGTCTTCTCCTTCTTCTACATTATCTACTTCTTCTTCTTTATCTTCTTCTTCTTCTTCTTTGTGGTCTTTTTCTGGTTCTTCTTTATCTTCTTGTTATTCTTTTTCTTTTTCTTCTTCTTTATCTTCTTCTTCAGTGCGGTCTTTTGCTGGATCTTCTTCGTTCTTTTGTTCTTCTTCTTCTTCTTGGTCTTTTGCTGGTTCTTCTTCTTCTTGTTCTTCTTCTACTTCTTCGGCTTCTTCTTCTTCTTGGTTTTCTTTTGCCAGTTCTTCTTCTTCTTCTAGTTCTTCTGCTTCTTCCTCTTCTTCGTGGTGGTCTTTTGCTTGTTCTTTTTTTTTCTACTTCTTCTTCGTGGTGGTTTTTTGCTGGTTCTTCTTATTCTTCTTTGCATTCGTCTTCTTCTACTGTTTCTTCTTCATCTTCTTCATCTTCCTCTTCTTCTTTCTCTTAGTTCTTTTTCTGCTTCTTCTGCTTTTTTTTCTTTATTGTGCTCTTTTGCCGGTTCTACTTCTTCTTCTTCCCCTAATTCCTTTGATTCTTCATTGTCGTCTTCTTCTTCTTGGCTGTCGTCTTCTTCTTCTACTTCCTCCTCTCTTTCTTCATCATCATCTTCCTCTTCTTATTCTTCCTTCTTTTTCTTCTTTATCTGTTTTATTTTCTTCCTCTTGTTCTTCATCATTGTCTTTTGCTGGTTCTTCTTCTTCTTCTTCTTCTTCGTTGTCTTTTGCTGCTTCTTCTTCTTCAATTACTTCTTCTTTTTCTTTGTCTTCTTCGTCTTCTTCCTCTTCTTCTTCTTCTTCTTCTTCCTCTTCTACTTTCTCTTTTCTTATTACTTCTTCGTCTTCTTCCTATTCCTCGTCGTCTTATTCTTCTTGTTCTTGTTCTTCATCTTCCTCTTCCTGTTCTACTTCATCATCTTCTTCTTCTTTTACTTCTTCCACTCCTTCCTCTTCTTCTTCTTCTTCTTCTCCTTCTTCTTCTTCCTCTTCCTCTTCTTCATCATCTTTTTTTTTTTTTCTTGTTCGTCTTCTACCTCTTCTTTTGCTGCTGCTGCTTCCTCTTCTTCTTCTTCTTCCTCTTCTTTGTCGTCTCTTTTATCTTCTTCTTCTACCTCTTCTGCTTCTGCTGCTTCTTCTTCTTCCTTTTTTCTTCTTTTTCTTTCTCTCCTTCTTCATCGCGGTCTTTTGCCGGTTCTTCTTCTTTTACTTCTTTGTATTCTTCCTTTTTTTCTGGTTAGGTCCGACTGCCAAAGCTGGCAGAGCTGGTTCCCTTTTTTGAATTGAAAAGAAACCTCCCGGGTCTCTCCCAGAAACGTAGTATCTCAAGCTCTACGTTTTCCCTTTTAGCCATCCTGGGTCCTCGTGACGGTAAACCGTTAGGCTTATGCTTCCATTATGAAACTATTTTATGGACAGGAACTGATATTCCTGGGTGGGAGACCATGCGGATGCAATAGTCTCACAACCCCATTATCCACAAAGGTATTCTCCCGGTTGATTGCAATAATTTTTCCCTGGATTTGAGCTGGGGCATCTATAAAAAGGGATATTAGGGTCACATTTCCCACTGATATGTGGAGTTCCTGACTCAATATTACTAACGGGTATCCTTGGTCAGCTATGGATTCGATTGACCAAAGCGCAGGTAGTGGTTAGGAATTTTGGGGGTTCCGATGTAATAATGGTGTCTATAACTTTATTTTCTGAACCACTGCCTGTACCTTTCAGGGTCCATTCGAAGGGCTGGTGAGACTTCCCTTCCAAGCTGTCAGGGGACAGAACGATTGCACATATCAGAACAAGCCGTCTGCCCCACATGTTGGGCTGGTTTTACCTTCTCTAGTCTACTCCTGACAGGGAGCAACTGAGTTGTTATTCTTCTCGGTAACAACCAGATGTCTTCAGGGGCAGCTTTTCTTTTTTTTAAGATTGGTGCAATCAATATTTTATCCCTGAAATCGCAATTGCGGACCCTGTATTAGGTATGCCGTTGGTCGCATTTCCACTTAAACCGTTTCCTACATGTAGTTATAATCTTACTTCTGTCAGCTTCATAAAATTCCCAACAAATCGGTATTAACAGTTCCCATCCACAAAATAGAGTATTTATATTCTCTGGTCTCGAGGAGTTACACCGGTGGTTTCTACATTGAAGGCAGTATGCCTGTCGGAACCGGGAAGAACAGTTCCAAAGTTGTTTACAATTGTGACATATACACTGAACTCAGCTTTCGTGCCCAGACAATGGGTGTTTTAAGCAAGGTATTTTTTGCAACAAGGGAGGGTGAATCAGGATGTTAGTTTCTACTTCACAACAGAGTGCTAAAGTTCGTCCCCCCATCACAAGCCCTATACAACCCCCCTCTCCCTCCTTGATGTAGTATTCTCCCCTGTACCCAGGAAGCATACGATACCCTCCGAAGAACTTTGTGAGTTGGTAAGCAAAACCAAAGTTTAAGGTTTTCTTCTTCATTCATTCGGTTGACGCCTCAAGGTAATTTTCAGAGAGTTGGAATGCTGGGTCGATGTCCACTTGTCTGTTGTGGGTATTTTCTTGACTCGGCTAGCGTGCGTCCACCATTTTTCTTTAGTTCGTATTGCAGAATCTGTTGTAAGCAAAACGAGATAAGGTCCCTCCCATCGAGGGGTTAGACTGCTCTCTTTCCATGATTTTATTAGTACTTGATCTCCTGGTTGCATACGGTTTATGGTTAAGTCTAGTGGTGGTCTCTGTGTTACTAATCCCTTTTTCCTGAGTTGTTCCCGCCTTTTATTTAAAGCTTCCAAATAATTTTCTAAATTTTTATCGCTTGCCCTAGAAGGATAGGGGTTTTGTCCGAAATTGAAGGGCATTCCGTATAGAATTTCGTAAGGAGAGAGACCAACATCTGCTCGGGGACAAGTTCTTATGTATAACAGGGCTAGGGTTAAGCATTTTACCCAGTTTAACCCGGTTTCCATCATAAGTTTTGTGAGGTGTTTCTTAATTTCTCCATTCATATCCCAATGCCTCATATCGGCAGTCCGGATCATTCCCCTTTCTTCGTTGGTAAACAGTATTTTCAATATTGTCTCTAATTCATCCCAAGTGTATAGACTGGGGCCTAGAAATTGGTCTAACTTATCTACTACCCACAGTGGATCGTCTAAAAAACGCCCCATTTCTTTTTTTAAATTCTCTTACGTCGCCACTATTCAGGGGCACGGAAACGTACCCTATACCAGGTTGTGGCCCCCCCCATGTGTGTTTCTCGCAAGGGAAAAAGTCCCTGTGCTGCTTCCATGCGAGCGAGCCCCATTGTTCGGGGTCTGTTTCTCTGGGGACTGGGTGAAGGTGATGGGGCAGTAGGACCTTCCCCATATGAGGGAGGGTAAAGCAGCTCATCTGAATCTCTTCTCCTAGGTTTAGTTCCCAAAGAATGAACCGCAGCTATCTTGTCATCTTTAGAGGCGACTATCCATAAAAAGCATATTGACTATATGGGGTTTTGTTATTCACATAAAAATTAAGGGCTTGGCATACCCAATCTTCAAAAGAACCGAATTGGGGCCAAAAAATATCTTTCCCTATTTCTTTCCCCCCCACATGTGCACACAATATCGAATCTTTCTTTTCTTTGGATTTTCCCCGCCGGGCCGGGGATTCTCCCCAGTGACGTATTATCAGTCCTAGAGGACTCTCCAGAGCTATCTTAGAATCTAGAGATCTCTTAACCTTAGAACCCTCCTGTCCCATCTCGAAAGGAAAGGAAAGGAATCCTATATCCGAACGGGAACGCAAGGACTTACCCAGCACCCTCGGTCAAACCAGAATCGTGAAAATTATGTGCCAGGAGTCTGGGGAATTCTGCTCCTCTTCTGAGCCTTCCTTCAGAATCTTCGTGCACGGTAACTGAAGTTTCTTTTTCTCTGCCGTTCGGAAAATCCGGGACTGGTTAGCCGAGGGGCTCCCCAGAGTCACCCAAAATCAGGTGAGGCGTGCCTCTCTGGAGAAGTACCAGGCTGCCAGTTACCGGATCCGAGTCACGGCACCAAATTTGTTATCGACAAAAAGGAACACTCACACTGAGAGTGTCATAGTAACAAAGATTTATTCAGAGAAAAAGAAGTCAGCGCTGGGCGGGTGCAGACCGGAGTCTCATCACACCGCGCCGTTGAGCGGTAGGTTGCAGATATTTATATTATAAGAGAACAAAGCAAAAGTTATGCAAGTTACTAATTATTCTTGTGGTTAATCCATATCCGTACATTTTCATTGTCCTTGTTCAATCACTAGCAGGATCACTCAGTTAATCAATTTTGGTTATACCGTTCCTTCTGTTTTTCTCAGTTCAGTGACCACTTCTTCCTCCCCAAACCGGTTCGGGCCGATTTCCCTGCTTTCATGGTTAGGGACCTCTTGTTCCGCTTGCACGCTCTGGTTCGCCTGAAGTTTATAAGGTTCTTCAAAGAAATTCTTGGTGCTTATCATCCTTAACAGTATGTCATTTTGTGCCTTAGTGGGTTAGGGATATAAGCAAAGCCATTGTTCAAAATAAAGAATGCATCAAGTTTCTATAAACTAGCAAAAAGCAGCCTGAAAGTTTAGAATTAGCAAACGCCTTTAACATTCTTCTTAGCGGTCTTTTGCTGGTTCTTCTCCTTCTACTTGTTCTTCTTCTTATTCTTGGTCTTTTGCTGGTTTTTCTACTTCTTCTACTTCTAATTGTACTTCTTCTTCTTCGTTGTCTATTGCTGGTTCTTCTTCCTCTACATCTTCCTCTGATTTTGCTCTTTTTTCTCTTCTGCTTCTTCTGCTTCTTCAGCTTCTTCGTGGTCTTTTGCTGATTCTTATTCTTCTACTACTACTTCTACTTCTTCTACTTTGTCTTCTTCTTCTTCTACTTCTTCTTCTTTTCTACTTCGCGGTCATTTCTGGTCATTCTTCGTCTTTTACTTTTTCTTTTTCTCTTCTTCTTCGGCCTCTTTTGCTGGTTCTTCTACTTCTTTTTCTAACTCTTCTTCTTCTTCTCCTAATTGTACTTCTTCTTCGTGATCTATTGCTGGTTCTTCTACTTCTTCTTCTTCTTCTTCTCCTTCTTCCTCATCTTCTTCTTCTTCTTCTTCTTCTTCTTCTTCTCCTTCTTCTTCTTCTTCTTCTTCTTCTTCTTCTTCTTCTTCTTCTTCTTCTTCTTCTTCTTCTTCTTCTTCCTCTGTGCGGTCTTTTGCTGGTTGTTCTACTTCTTCTTATTCTACTTTTTCTACTTCTTCTTCCTCTTCTACCTCTTCCTCTGCTTCTACTTCTTATGCTTCTTCGTAGTCTTTTGGTGATTCTTCTTATTATTACTCTACTCCTTCATCTTCTACTACTTCTTCTTCGACTTCTTCTTCCTCTTCTTCTTCTTCTTCTTCTTCTGCTTCTGCTTCTTCTCTTCTTCTTCGCGGTCTTTTGCTGGATCTTCTTCTTTTACTCCCTCCTCTTCTTCTACTTAGTCTACTTCTTCTTCTCTTCTTCTTTGCGGTTATTTGCTGGTTCCTCTTATTTTTTTCTTCTCTTCTTCCATTTTTCTTCTTCGTGATCTTTTGCTGGTCCTTCTTGTTCTACTTCTTCTTCTTCTCCTTCGCGGTCTTTTGCTGGTTCTTCTTCTTCTACTTTTTCTTTTTTGTCTTTGTCTTTTTTTCTTCTTCTTCTCCTTCTTCTGTTTCTTCGCCGTCTTTTCTTGGATCTTCTTCTAATTCTACTACTTCATCTTCTTCTTCAACTTCCTCTACTTCTTTTTCTTCTTCTTCTCTTCTTCTTCGCGGTCTTTTGCTGGTTCTTCTTCTTCTCTTCTTCTTCTCTCCTTCGCGGTCTTTTCCTGGTACTACTTCTTTTTCTTCTCTTCTTCTTCACGGTCTTTTGCTGGTTCTTCTCCTTGTTCTTTTTCTACTTCTTCTACTTTTCCTTCTTCTTCTTCTCCTCCTTCTTGTTCTTCTTCTTGGTCTTTTGCTGGTTTTTCTTCTTCTTCTTCTTCTTCTTGGTTTTTTGCTGGTTCTTCTTCTTATTTTTTTTTTACTTCTTCTTTTTCTTATTCTCTTCCTCTTCGTGGCAGTCTTTTGCTGGTTCACATTATTCTTCTTCCACTTCCTTTTCCTCTTCCTCTGCTTCTGCTTCTTCTTCTTAGTGGTCTTCTGCCGGTTCTTCTTCTTCGTCTTCTAATTTTTCCTCTTCTTTGCGGTCTTTTGCTGATTCATCTTCTTCTTCTTCTATACTCTACATATTCCTCTGATTTTGTTTCGTCTTCAACGTGATTTTTTCTTTGTTCTTCTTCTTCTTCTTCTTCGCGGTCTTTTGCTGGTTTTTCTACTTCTGCTTTTTCTGCTGCTTCTTCTTCTTTTTCTAAGTGGTCTATTGCTGCTTCTTCTTCTTCTTCTTCTTCTTCTTCTTCTTCTTCTTCTTCTTCTTCTTCTTCTTCTTCTTCTTCTTCTTCTTCTTCTTCCTCTTCTGCTTCTTCTGCTTCTTCTGTTCTTCGTGGTCTGTTTGCTGGTTTTACTTCTTCATCTTCTTCTTCTTCTGTGCGGTCTTTTCTTGGTTCTTCCTCTTCTTCCTCCTTTTCTTCCTCTACATCTTCCTCTGATTTTTCCTCTTCTTCATCTTGGTCTTTTGCTGTTTCTTCTTCTTCCTCTTCTTCTTCTAATTCTACCTCTTCTACATCTTCATCTTCTTCTACTTCGGCGCAGACGTTTGCTGTTTTTTCTACTACTTCTACTTTTTTGACTTCTTCTCTTTCTTCTCCTTATTTTCTTCTTCTTCGTTTCTTTTTCTTTTTCTTCTTCTGCTGCAGCAGGAATGACCCAAACTGTCTTTCCTAATATATTTTTCATGTGCACTACTGGGACTCTGTCCCCTTCTACCGTATGTGAGAATTCTGACTGGGCTGCACCAGCTCGATTGGTAGATCCCCTAGAGTTAACTAACCACGTGGCTTCAGCTAAATGTGTATCCCAATGTTTAAATGTTCCACCACTCATTGCTTTCAGCGTAGTCTTTAAAAGCCCATTGTAGCATTCAATTTTCCCAGAGGCGGGTGCATGATAAGGAATGTGGTACACCCACTCAATTCCATGCTCTTTGGCCCAAGTGTCTATGAGAGTATTTCAGAAATGAGTCCCATTGTCTGACTCAATTCTTTCTGAGGTGCCGTGTCGCCATAGGACTTGCCTCTCCAGGCCCAGAATTGTATTCCGGGCAGTGGCATGGGGTACAGGATATGTCTCCAACCAGCCAGTGGTTGCCTCTACCATTGTAAGTACGTACCGTTTGCCATTGCGAGTTTGTGGGAGAGTGATGTAATCAACCTGCCAAGCCTCCCCATATTTATATTTCATCTTTTTTTTTTCTCAATTAAAATAGGTTTAAAATGTCTGTTTAATAAATCTCCAGCATATTTTTCAGTGGTTGTGTTTGTTCAGCTATAGGAATTCTGTAATCAGAATTTCCCTAGCTCCTTTCATGTTGAGCAGAGGGTGCTCGTCCTGCCGGAGACTTCCCTGGTCCATATCATTCTGCTCACTATGGGGATCTCAAGGAGAGCTGGGCAGTAACTTGATATGATCTATTAAAGTTAGGGTTTAGCATTTTTTTATAATTGAATTACTTTAGATTCTGAACTTTGAGAAATCTGGTTTGGCTTCTGCATATTGTGATATTAAAACAGTTTAGTGGTGGCTCCAGCATTATGAAAGCAAAGCAACAGTTTGAATTGACCTGTACCCTATTGTACTTCTTGTGTTGATCCCAGAACTTGGTTATAATTCAGTATTTGCTGAATCTTTGTCTTCATGTGACAGGATGGAGGAGGCTGCACTGCTGGGTTCATTTGGCAGCTTCGGTTGTCTAAGCCTGTGACTGATAAATTGCTGCTGGCTGACCCCAGAAACAGAGTTCACTGGGAAGTAGCCTTCTCTTATTTATTAATTAAATTAGTTTCATTCCTGTTGAATTTAATGCATCCTACCTTTACCACGTTAATTGGTTTTTAATTAATGTCTGTATTTTCAGAGGTTGCAGTCTACCAAACATGGCATTTCTAAATATCTTCACAGAGAACAAAGCTTTAAAAAGATTCGTACTTTCATCTCTCCACTGATCCAGGTGGAACACTAAAGTCTGATGGATCAGCAAGGTCATTTTCTAGGGGATAACTTGCAATATTTTCAGCGATGATTTGGAAGTATGTTTATAACGCTCTTGGGTGACATCAGTTTGGGAGGGCTTGCAGGCACTTGAGAGAAATAGGGCCAGGGTTCAGAGTGACCTTAAGAAACTGGAGAGTGTGTCCAGATAAGAGATAAAAGCAGCCACAGAGTGCTTCCTTTGCAAAGGCGGAGTCAAAATGCACGGTTACTAAGTCAGGTTTAAGCTGAAGCGGGATGGTTAGAAAAAGACTTACTAATTTTTAGCGGACCACAAATGAATCATCAGTGAGAGGCTATTGCAAAAGAGACAAATTTTGTTTAGAGTTAAATTTAAGGAGTGTCTCCATAAGGTGCAGGAGGTGACTTAGTCATGTGTGGCACTGGGGAGGCATCATTAGTGTCATCGAATCTGGTTTTGGGTGCCCTGCTCCAAAGAGGACACAGGTGTACTGGAAAGTGTCCAGAAGGAAATAATGAGAAGAGATTAAGAACTGTGAGAAGAGGTTGAAAGAATTAAATTTTATTCATTGCAAAGAAAAAAACCTATTGTACAATCTCGCAGTCTGCCAACACATAATAGTGGTTATTAAAGTTCCAGTTTTCCATGGCAGCTTAACTTACTGGTTTGCTAAATTGCCAGGATAATTTAGGCTGCATGTTGAGAATACATCCTGTTATCATCATGAAACTGTCGCAAGACCACCTAGGGAGGCTAGGGAATATCCTTCCCTGGGAGTTCTTACAGATAAGATTGATGATACTCTGTCAGGACAGAGCCTCGGGTCTGTTGTTGCCTGTTGCTTTTGGTCCGTAGGCCCCAGGGTTTGTGCCTCACTGAACGATGAGGAAGGCAGCAGCTTGTCTGGAGTCTGACAGGGTGCACAAAGGAAGGGGACGGGCATGGCAGGATTGTAGGAGATAGAGTTGGGAAAAGGGGATGCACTGGACTGGGTGGAAAAGGGATTGTGGGAGAGAGGAGCATTGATGTGGGTGTTGAGATGGACAGTAGTGTGAAGGATCCAGAGCTTTATTCCCCCCAACTCTTGTGTTCCATATACCTCTTCCCAGGAGGCAGCAGATATATTGAGAAAATTGTGGCCAAGATACATACAGAGTAACCCCTTCTAGTCTCTCATCCTTAGGAGAAGAGCCTGGTGCTGGTGCTGGCTGTGGGTCAGTAGTAGAGGGATGCTTTGTAGCTCAAAACTGCTGAACCTTGTTGGTGACCCAAGGCAAGGGGTCATTACAGTTCTTCAGGCTCCGCTTTATTTTCTTAGCTCCAATGAAGCATTCACCCTGAGGATCTCCCAAAATTCAGGTTGTCGCTGTGCACTGAAGTCCGTTTTCTCTATCTACATGTGTACATATGTACAGTGGTGATTGCCAATCCCTGTTTTCTGAAGGGCCAGCAGAACAGCGTGAGAAGCTTCCCAGCAGTGTGGGTGACTGCAGAGCGCGTGGCTGAAATGTTAGAAACAAATCAGAGCAGTGTTTGGCGGTGGAAAGTGCAGCCTTAACAATAGGCTGTGTCCTCGCCCTGCCTCTAAAATCACTTGTGTAACTCTGTCTTTGCAAATGTCCTGTAACTAGAGTAAACATGCAAAAACCCAGCCAAAAAGGAGACTGCCCTGAACCTGGCATTAGTGCTAAAGGGTGACACACACATATCCATTGGGTCAAGGCTTTGGGCTCGCCATCTGCAGGCCCTTTCTCACACCCACCAGCATCCTGTGTCTGCCCTGGGTGCTTTAAAGCAGAGGCTGGAGTGATCTAGGAGGAAATTGTGTCAGGCGGTCAACCCCTGAGTAAATTCCTTGTTGTGCAGAATAGATCACCCAGGGTTTTGTTGTCTGTTTTGTGCATCGCTACGTAAGCCAGTGAGTCCATTGTGCATGCTGAGGAGAGTTGGAATAAAAGCAGAGGGAAGCAAAGAAAAAAATTCCAACCAGGCTGGATTTCTTGTTTGGCTTTTACTATTACTCATGCTTTGAAATCTGTAGCAGGAAGGTCTTTATACAGCTATTGTGTCACATTTTTTTGGGTTCTACATTTAATTTCTTTGGGTGCTGCACTTCCAGTGCCTTTTTCTTCCAAACGCTGTTAATCCTCAACTTAGGACAGTCGTTTCCAAGCTCAGTCACAGGATTCACGGATTCCAAAATTTTCACAGTTATGTCTGTGAGCCAGCAGCACAAATCAGCTGCTGCATGTCTCATAGAATCCACAACTGTAGCTAAGTGCCTTGATACCTTTGCTGTTGTATCTGTTTGCTTTGCAAATCAAGAGTGTCAGAAGTGCAGAAAACTTCAGCTTCACATTTCCGTGCAGGCACCGATTGCAGCCTGTGACCTTAGGCTGGGCAGAAATCACTATTTCTCTAATTTTTATTTACCACTAACACACTCATATTTAAAAGAGTATTCAAAATGTCCCGCAGCAAAACTCTGACTCCATTGTGGATGCACTTGGAACACTTGACTTCAGTTACTGTGATCAGTTACTGGTTCATGCAAGCTTAATTTCTTCTGGATCCACAGCTTTATCTGCTTGGTTCCAATATCTGTAATGACATAGGCAGATCTCCTTTCCCAAGTTAGTACCTGTAACTTCATTTCACTAACATCTAACATGAACTTTTTCCTTCTCTCTCTCTTTTTTTCCTTTTTATTTTCCTTTTTTTTTTCCTTTTTTTTTTTCCAAAACTCATTTTAAACCTACTGCATGTTTCACTATTGGAGGTACCAAATTGTTCTGTGGCAGACATGAACAGTTCAAAACATACAGAGTTTCATTTAATCAATTAGCTGGAGAGATAGCCTTCTCTCCCCCTTATTGCTTGTGAAGCAAACGCTTGAGAGTTTGATTCATATGTTCTGCCATGGTTTTGCACTGTACAAGCCCTTTTAGCTTCAGCAACCAACAAGTGCTATTGTCGTTAAAGCACTTTAGCAGATTGGTAAACAAAATTTCATGCAACTTCTGAGCTTGTGCAAAGCTGTCTGTTGAGGGAGTAGTCTCGGCCGGTGCAACCAACCTGTCTGCTCTCTGATTTCTCCCTGCTAGACCTAGAAGTAGTCAGTTAGTTCAGTGTGGCTGTGAATTTGGGTAACAGAGTACTGATGCATAATACCACACAATGATCTAATCCAGTTAACATTTCTAAGCAACTTTTGAACGTCATTTAACATGCCAACCCCAGTTTTGATTGCAGTTCTCTGAGGTGTTACAGGATGTCCTGGGTTCAGCCCAGCAACAAGCTATGTTAGCCCTGAGAGTATTCCATACCAATTGCGTCATGATCAGGAAGTCTGCCCCACACCCCCCCTTGCAGGGGCGACTCCGGGCCCAGGCACGGGAGGTTCTGGTCTGGACAGGCGCAGTGCCAGTTCCGAGGGCGACTCCGGACCCATTAGAAACTGCTCCGGACCCGGGCACGGGAAGTTCCGGTCTGGGCAGGCGTAGTGGGAGTTCCGGCTTCTCTCTCTCTCTTGCTCTCCCTTTTGGATCGGCGCAGCAGGCGGGGGTGAGGGGGGTGCTCTGGGGTGCCGGGCTCGGGGAGTACTGCGTTCTGGGCTCTGAATCTGAATCTGAATCTGAATCGCTTCGGACTCGGGGAGTGCCGCGTTCGGGGCTCGGAATCGATACGGGCACGGCTCAAATTACATAGTGGAGTCAGTGGTTTGCACTGTATATAATAGCACTGTATTTAGTTGTTTTCATACTTTTCCCTGTTGTTTAGTAAACTATCCTTATCCCAACCCGCGGGCCTTTGGGTTTTTTTTCCTTGCTCGCAGCTCCTCGGTTTCCTCTGTACGCCCATCCTCCACCTCTTAAAGAGGTAGGAGGCTTCTTTTTCTGACCTTTGTGGCCCTAGCTTTTCCGCTAATGTTTAAACCACAACAACTTTTGGCGCCCAACATGGGGCGAAGGGGGACCCCCAAGGGGGGCAAAAAGGTTGGGGTAATGATAGATTTGACCTTAACTCAATTGCAGTAAAGATAGAGTTGTGATAAGTACGGTTATTTAAGTAATTTCTATGTACAATGTTGTGGCATTTACTCTTAAGGATGCTGCCATGGTTGCCAACTCGTGGCATGCTGCATTTAATCCTGCCAGGACTCGTTGCCATCCCGTATGTGTGTTTAGTGTATGTTGTGATAACAGCCTATGATTGGATAACGTTGAGGTTCATGAACTTAAAAGAGTACTTGTATCAGCTTTTGCTGTTCAGTACAAAGAGGGATAAAACAGGTCTTGTAAGAGTCTTTAACAATTTCCAATATCCCTGGGGTATTCTAACTAGCATTTTCCTACTGCTGGTTTTGGTGAAAAATGGTTCTGCTTTTGATATATATATGTATATATATTAGGCACAGGTTTATGAATACCACCCAAGAGTTTTCCCTGAGGCTGGATAAGCTTGAGTGGCAGGGCAAATGGCGAAATATGAGCAGGTACCTAGGCACTTTCTTACCCCCAGTGGTTTGGAACTTCACTCCTGAAAAGCTGCAGGATCCTAATAAGGTGACTGCATATCTGAAAAAGAACTGCAGTGGGCTCCCCAGAGAAATACGCCCTACTGCACTGTGCGGGGGCTTGGCTACCATCTACCAAACAATGCTTGATAGCAAGCAGCACTGTCAGTACTATCAGTACTGTCAAGGGGAACTAGGAAATGCATTGGCAAATACTGCAGCTACTGCAACCCCTACAGTAGACATTGCCCATAATCCAGACCATCAGCCCTGTCAGGGAGAAAGAGGAAATGGATTGGCGAATACTGAAGATGCTGCAACCTCTACAATAGACCTTGCCACTAATTCGGAGAATCAACCCACCCCAATGTTTGTTGCTCCCATTCAAAAGGGGTGTCGGTGCGGTCAGGGAGAAAGGGGAAAAAGACTAGTACATGCTGCAGATATTGCAACCTCTACAATAGACCTTGCCCATAATTCAGAGAATCAACCCACACCAATGTCTCTTGCTTCCATTCAAGAGAGGTGTCAGCACTGTCAGTGCTGTCGGCACTGTCAGGGAGGAAAAGGAAATAGACTAGTACATACTGTAGATACTGCAACCTCTACAATAGACCTTGGACAACCCACACCAAAGTCTGTGGCTCCCATTCAAAAGAGGAAACACACCAGGAAGTTAGCTCACGTAGTGCCAGATGATGATGGTGAACAACCGGGGCCATCCCAAGAATGTCAGGATGAGGTGCCATCTCAAGAATGTCAAGATGAGGATGATGGTGAAAAACCATTATCTCAAGAATGGCGGGATGATGATGATGATGAAAAATCAGGGCCATCTCAGAAAAGTCAGAATGGGGCAGGGCCATCTCAGAAAAGTAAGAATGGGGCAAAGCCATATCGAGCAGATCAGGATGTAGTAGAACCAGAGGTTGCTACCCGATCCCTTACCCTGAGTGAACTGCGTGAGGTGCGGAAAGATTTTGGCCGCCGCCCAGGTGAGCACATCAACAATTGGTTGCTCAGATGCTGGGACAGCGGGGCCAACAGTCTGGAATTAGACGGCAGGGAGGCCAGGCAGTTGGGATCCCTGGCTAGAGAAGGAGGTATTGATAAGGCACTTGGGGAGGGGTCACAAATCCTCAGCCTTTGGAGGCGATTGCTGTTAAGTGTGTGGGAAAGATACCCCATGAAGGAATATATTACCTGTCTGAGACCCAAGAGCGACAGCATAGAGACAGTTATCCAGTATCTGAGAGAATTAGCTGTACGAGAGTTGATTTATTATGATCCGGACAACAGAAGGCTCCCTGATGATCCTGATGATGTCCGATGCACCCCAGACATGTGGTGTAAGGTCATACGAAGTGCACCATCAGGGCACATGAATTCACTGGCAGTGATGGAATACGAGGAGATGTTTCCACCATCCGTATATGAAGTGGCCCGCCGACTCCGGACTTATCAAGACAACGTTGCACGTTCTGTCATTGCAGCAGTAGAGAAACTGGTTAAACTTAAACTTGACGACCACATGGTCGACTCCCAACCTGTATGGAGCAATGTTGCCGCTATCCGGAAAAGCCATACGTCGTCCCAAGAGAGAATACAGCAGGTACACACCATGAGCCACACCACGAGCCACACCACGAGCCACACCACGAGCCACACTGTGGTTTTACCTGCGTGACCATGGAGAGGACATGAGAAAGTGGGATACGAAGCCCACTTCAGCCCTCCAAGCACAAGGTTATCAGTTGCAAGGTAGAGCATGTGCACGAGGTTCTGCAGGAAGGAATGTTGCACTGGTTTCTATCCAGGAGCAATAGAGGAGCCCTGCCTCCAGCCAGGTGGAGGAGCGGGATAATCGCACTTATTGGACTGTGTGGATTCGATGGCGTAGAACATCAGACCCACAAGAGTATGAGGCTCTAGTGGATACTGGTGCCCAGTGTACTCTAATACCATCAAATTATGAAGGGACAGAATCTGTTTACATTTCTGGAGTCACAGGGGGCTCCCAACAGTTGACTGTGCTAGAGGCTGAGGTGAGCCTAACTGGAAAGGACTGGGAGAAACACCCCATTGTGACTGGCCCAGAAGCTCCGTGCATTTTAGGTATGGACTATCTCCGTAGAGGGTATTTTAAAGACCCAAAAGGATACCGGTGGGCTTTTGGAATAGCTGCGGTGGAGACAGAAGAAACTGAACAATTGTGTGCCTTGCCTGGACTTTCGGAAGATCCAGCTGTTGTGGGGTTGTTGAAGGTCGAAGAACAGCAAGTGCCAATCGCTAGGACGGCAGTGCACAGGCGGCAGTATTGTACAAACCAAGATTCTTTGATCCCCATCCATAAATTGATTCATCAACTGGAGAGTCAGGGAGTGATCTGCCGAACTCACTCACCATTTAACAGTCCCATATGGCCAGTGCGGAAGTCCGATGGAGAGTGGAGGATGACAGTAGATTATCGTGGCCTAAATGAAATCACTCCAGGGATGAGTGCCTCTGTGCCGGATATGCTAGAGCTCCAGTATGAACTGGAATCAAAGGCAGCCAAGTGGTACGCCACAAGTGACATTGCAAATGCTTTCCTCTCAATCCCACTGGCACCAGAGTGCAGACCACAGCTTGCTCTCTCTTGGAGAGGTGTCCAATACACATGGAATCGTCTGCCCCAGGGGTGGAAACACAGTCCCACCATCTTTCATGGACTAATCCAGAGTACATTAGAAAATGGTGGAGCACCAGAGCACTTGCAGTCTATTGATGACATCATTGTATGGGGCAACACAGCAAAGGAAGTTTTTGAAAAAGGAGAAAAGATAATTCAAATCCTTTTAGAGGCTGGTTTTGCTATAAAATAAGGTCAAGGGGCCTAAGCGAGAAATCCAGTTCTTAGGAATAAGATGGCAGGTTGGGCGTCGCCAGATCCCAATGGACGTTATTAATAAAATTGCAGCTATGTCCCCACCAAGTAACAAAAAGGAAACACAAGCTTTCTTAGGTGTTATAGGATTTTGGAGAATGCATATCCCAAACTATAGTCTCATTGTGAGCCCACTCTACTATGTAACTCAGAAGAAAAATGATTTTGAATGGGGCCCTGAGCAGCAGCAAGCCTTTGAGCAGATCAAACGCGTAATAGTCCATGCAGCAGCCCTTGGACCTGTCCGTACAGGGACAGATATTAAAAATGTGCTCTATACCACAGCTGGTGACAATGGTCCTACCTGGAGTCTCTGGCAGAAAACACAAGGGGAGACTCGAGGGCGACCGTTAGGGTTTTGGAGTCGGGCCTACAAAGGATCTGAGGCCAATTACACTCCAACCGAGAAGGAAATACCGGCCGCTTACGAAGGGGTTCGAGCTGCTTCAGAGGTAATTGGAACTGAAGCTCAGCTCTTCCTAGCACCCCGACTGCCGGTGCTGGGCTGGATGTTTAAAGGGAATGTCCCTTCCACACACCATGCAACTGATGGTACATGGAGCAAGTGGGTTGCACTAATTACACAACGAGCTCGAATAGGAAACCCCAATCGCCCAAGAATTGTGGAGGTGATTACAGACTGGCCAGAAGGCAAAGACTTTGGGATGTCACCAGAGGATGAGGAGGTAACACGCGCAGAAGAAGCTCCACCATATAACCAATTTCCAGAAAATGAAAAGCAGTATGCCCTGTTCACTGATGGATCTTGTCGCATTGTGGGTAAGCTTCGGAAATGGAAAGCTGCTCTATGGAGTCCTATGAGGCAAGTAGCAAAAGACAATTTGCTGAGGTAAAGGCTATCCAATTAGCCCTGGACATTGCTGAGAGGGAGGAGTGGCCTATGCTATACCTTTATACTGACTCATGGATGGTAGCTAATGCCTTGTGGGGGTGGTTTCAGCAGTGGAAAAAGAACAATTGGCAGCGTAGAGGCAAACCCATATGGGCTGCTGACTTATGGCAAGATATTGTTACTCGATTAGAGAAGCTTACCGTAGAGGTACATCATGTGAACGCCCTCTTCTTTTTCCGTGTCTTCTTCTTTATCTTCTTGTCTGTCTTCTTCTTCTTCTCCTTCCTCTTCTCCTTCTTCTTCTTCCTCTTCCTCCTCTTCTTCGTTGTCTTTTTCTTCTTGTTCTTCTTTTTTGCGGTCTTTTGTTGGTTCTTCTTCTTCTTTGCAGTCTTTTCCTGATTCATCTTCTTCTTCTTCTTTGCGGTTTTTTGCTGGTACTTCTACTTCTTCTTCTTCTTCTTCTTCTCTTTTTAATTTTCTTTTTCTTCTTCGCGGTCCTTTGCTTTTCTTTCTTCTGCTTCTTCTCCTTCTTTGTCTTCTTCTTCCTCTTCACAGTCTTTTGCTGGATCTATTTCTTCTTCTTCATCGCGGTCTTTTGCTGATTCTTTTTCTTCTTCTTCTTCTTCTTCTTCTTCTTCTTCTTCTTCTTCTTCTTCTTCTTCTTCTTCTTCTCCTTCTCCTTCTCCTTCTCCTTCTTCTTCTTCTTCTTCTTCTTCTTCTTCATCTTCTTCTTCTTCTTCTCTTCTTCTTAGCGGTCTTTTACTGGTCTGTCTTATTCTTCTACTTCCTCTACATTTTAATCAGATTTTGATTCTTCGTCATCGTGGTCTTTTCTGGTTCCATTTCTTCTCCTTCTTGCTGGTACTTCTTGTTGTTGTTCTTCGTTTTCTACTTCTTCTTATTATTATTCTTCCTCGTCTTCTTCGTTGCGGTCTTTTGCTGGTTCACCTTCTTCTGCTTCTTACTCTTCCTCTGCTTCTGTTTCTTCTTCGTCTTAGTGGTGTATTGCGGGTACTTCTTCTACTTCTTCTTCTTCTTATTCTTTTTTTTTTGCTTGTGTTCATTGTGGTCTTTTGCTTTTTCTTCCTTGGCTTCTTCTTCTTTTTTTCTTGTTCTTCTTCTTCTTCTTTGCGGTCTTTTGCTGATGTTCCTTCTTCTTCTTCTACTTCTTCTACTTCTTCTCTTCTTCTTCGCGGTCTTTTGCTCGTCCTTCTTCTTCTTTTTCTTCTCCTCTTCATTTCTCCTTGTTCTTTGCGGTCTTTTGCTGTTTTTTCTACTCCTTCTTCTACTTCTTCTATATGTTCTTCCCTTTCCTGGTCTTTTGCTGGTTCTTCTACTTCTTCTTCTTTTACTTCTTCTAATTTTTCTTCTTTTTCATGGGTTTTGCTGCTTTTTCTTTTTCTTCTTCTTCTTCTTGGACTTTTGCTGGTTCTTCTTCTCCGTGGCGTTCTTTTGCTGGTTCATCTTTTTCTTCCTCTTCTTCTGCTTCTGCTTTTTACTCTACATCTTCCTCTGATTTCGTTTCTTCTTCTTCGTGGTCTTTTGCTGGTTCTTCTTTTTCTTCTTCTCTTCTTCCATTTTTCTTCTTCGTGATCTTTTGCTGGTCCTTCTACTTCTAATTCTTCTTCTTCACTTCTTATCCTTCGCGTTCTTTTGCTCATACTTCTTCTTTTTCTTCTCTTTTTCTTTATCTTTGTGGCGTTCTTTTGCTGGTTCTTCTATTTCTTTTTCATCGTCGACTTTTTCTTCTTTTACTTCTTTTTCTTATCCTTCTTCTTCTTCATAGTCTTTTGCTGGTTTATCTTCTACTTCTATTTCTACTACTTCCTCTTCTTCTTCTTCATCTTCCTCTATTTCTTTTTCTTCTTCTTCTCTTCTTCTTCCCAATCTTTTGCTGGTACTTCTTCTTTTTCTTCTTTGCGGTCTTTTGCTGGTGCTTCTATTTCTTCTTATACTACTTCTTCTTCTCTTGCTTCTACTTCTTCTTTATCTTCTTCTTCTTCGCAGTCTTTTGTTGAGTCTCCTTCGCGGTCTTTTTTTGATCTTCTTTATCTTCCACTTTTTTTACTTCTTCTTCTTATTGGTCTTTTGCTCGTTCTTCTTCTTCTTATTCTTGTTTTATATCTTCTTCTATTTTCTTCTTCTTGGTCTTTTGCTGGTTCTTCTTCTTCTTCTTCTGCTTCTGCATCTGCTTCTGTTTCATCTTCCTCTTCATTTGCTTCTGCTTCTTCTTCTTCTTAGTGGTCTATTGCTGATTATTCTTCTTCTTTATCCTTATCTTCTTTTTTTTCTTCTACTTCATCGAGTCTTTTGCTGGTTCTTCTTCCACTTCTTCAACTTTTTCTACTACTTCTACTTCTTCGTCTTCTATTTCTTCTTCTTTGCGGTCTTTTGCTGGTACATCTTCTTCTTCTTCCTCTACCATTTCCTTTGATTTCGATTCCTCTTCTTCGCGGTCTTTTGCTGGTCCTTCTTCTTTTTCTTGTTCTCTTCTTCTTCTTCGTGGTCTTTTGCTGCTTCTTCTTCTTCTTTGCTGTCTTTTGCTGGTTTTTCATCTTCTTTTTCTTGTTCTTCTTTTTCTACATCTTTTTCTTATTCTACCTCTTCTTCGTTTGCTGAGCCTTCTACTTCTTCTACATCTTCTTCTACTTTTTCTACTACTTCTTCTTCTTCTTCTCTTTTTCTACGCGGTCTTTCTCTGGTTCACCTTCTTCTACTTCTTTTTCTTCGCAGTCTTTTGCTGGTTCATCTTCTTCGCAGTCTTTTGCTGATTCTTCTTCTTCTACTTCTTCGTCGTCGTCATATTATTATTATTATTTATCTTCTGGTCTTCTTCTGCTGCTTCTTCTTCCATTCCTCCTCTTCTTCTTCAACTTCTTCTCCTTCGTGGTCTTTTGCATATTCTTCTTCTTCTTTTTCTTTCTTTCTTCTTTTTTTTCTTTTTCTTCTTTATCTTCTTCTTCTTCGCGGTCCTTTGCTGCTTCTTCTTTTTCTTCTTCTATTTCTTCTACTTCTTCTTCTTCTTGTTCGTCCTCATCGTGATCTTTTGCTGGTTCTTCTTATTCTAATCCTTCTTTTTCCTCCTCCTCTTCTTCTTCTTCTTCTGCTCCTACTTCTTCTTGTTCTTTTTCTTGTTTCTTTCTTCTTCGTCGCGATTTTTGCTGGTTCTTTTTCTTCTTCTTCGTGGTGGTCTTTTGCTGGTTTTTCTTCTTCTTCTACTTCTTCTTCTCCTTCTTCCTCGTGGTCTTTTGCTGGTTTATCTTCTTATTTTTTTTCTACTTCTTCTTCTTCTACTACTTCGTCTTCTCCGTGGTCTTTTTCTGGTCTTTCTTCTTCATCTTCTTTTTCTTCTTCTTCTTCGCGGTCTTTTGCTGATTCTAGTTCTTCTTTTTCTTCTCTTCTTCTTCGCTGTTTTTTTGCTGGTTCCTCTTCTTCTTCTTCCTCTACATCTTTTTCTGATTTTGCTTCTTAGTGGTCTAATGCAGGTTCTTCTTCTTTATCTATTTCTTCTTGTTGTTCTTCTTGTTCTTCCTCTTCTTCTGCTTTTTCGTGGTCTTTTGCTGTTTTTCTTCTTCTCTTCTTCTTTTTCGCGGTTTTTTGCTGGTTCATCCTCTTCTTCTTCAATCCTCTACATCTTCCTGTGATTTTGTTTCTTCTTCGCAGTTTTTTGTTTATTCATCTTCGTGTTCTTCTTCTTCATCGTGGTTTTTTTTTGCTGATTCTTCTTCTTCTCCTTCTTCTCCTTCTTCTTTTTCTTCTTCTTCTTCTTCTTCTTCTTCTTCTTATCTACTTCGCAGTCTTTTGCTGGTCATTCTTCTTTTTCTACTCCGTCTTCTTCTACTTCGTCTACTTCTTCTACTTCTTCTTTTCTTCTTCGCCATCTTTTGCTGGTATTCTTCTTTTTTTTGTGTTTCATCTTCTACTTCTTCTTCTGCTTCTTCTTCATGGCGGTCTTTTGCTGGTTCTTTTTCTTTTTCTTCTTCTCCATTCCGGTCTTTTGCTTGTTCTTCTGTTTATTCTGCTTTGTATTTATCTTTTTCAGCCTCTTCTTCTTCTTCCTCGTGGCGGTCTATGGCTGGTTCTTCTTATTATTCTTCTTTGCATTCTTCTTCTTCTACTGCTTCTTTTTCATCTCCTACTTCTTTTTCTTCTTCCGATTCTTCTTTCTCTTCTTCATCTTTTGCTTATTTTACTTCTTTTGTTTCTGCTTCCTCTTCTTCTTTCTCTTCTTCATCTTCTGCTTATTTTACTTCTTTTGTTTCTGCTTCCTCTTCTTTTTCCCCTTATCTTTTGATTCATCCTCTTTTACTGCTACTACATTGTTAGCCCAAAAGAAAAACGCGGGAAATGTGGAGAGCCTGGTTCAGTGCTGGCTATCAGAGTGGTGACACAGCAGCCTGGATTTGCTTGAGATTGTTTAAGTAGGGTGTTAGCTCTAGGTCAGCTTGACCCAGTGGCTAGCTGTAACTGGATATTGCTGGCGTTCGAACAAATGCAGGATGCAATAAATGGATGTTCAAACCGCAAGAATGTGAAAACAGAACAAAGAAGGGACGGGCCGACATTTATCTGCTTGACCAATAGTGAGCAATATGCATGAGCTAATTAAGCAGTGTATTTAACCAAGGCTTGCTTGAATAAAAATGGGACTTGCTGATGGACCATATGGTGGTCAGAGTCTCCCTTCTCCGACAAATGGTGACCCTGACGTGATGCCGATATGACCCCGCACAGGGCCCCGTGCAAGAGGGCGAGTCCAGACCTGATAGCAGGCGACTATGACCACGGTTGGAGAAGTAGGAGTTGGGTCCTGTTTGCAGCCAGGACAGCACCCAGAGCAATTGAAATAGAGGAGTGCGCCCCCAAAGATCACATCGGTGATTTTGGGCCATACGTGCCACCGGAGCCTGGAAAAGCTGCAACAGCGGACGTCTGCAAATGGATAGGCAAGTGGCATATGATTTATTTACAGATACTTTACGAAAAAGGGATGTTAAGGGTATAGATTTAAAGAAGGAGTTACTGGGGTTGTTAGCTTATGGGTATGACAAGGGTTGTTTTCAGAACCAGCATACAGTTCACGAGTTAACTGAGTGGCGAAAATTTGGGGATATACTGTGGGAACGTATAATAGATGATGATAAAACCGCCAGAAAATTGGGTAAACAATGGCGAGTAGTATATAATGTACTGCTTCAGGCAGTGACAGAAAAGAAAGCAGCAGAGCGGGCGATAGAAGCACACAGGAAAAATATGAGCTATGGACAGGAGGGGGAGCCCCTCGCACCTTAAATAACCTCCCTTTTCATTCCGATGACTCTTGGGGCAGGGGTGGGGGCAAGTGGCTGCGCCACAAGCCCATCGGCCCCCCCCCTTTCCCCAGGATGACAACATTGGGGAGGAAACACAGACCCCTGAACCAGAGAGCCGCCAGGGCATGCCCCATTGTATGCTAACCCTGATCAACGGGGTGAGAAGCCCGAGCTCCTTCTCAGCACTCCCGATCCCGTACCGGGAGCATGGAGTGATATGCGGGAAGAAATAGCAAAACAGCAGAGAGAAGCCTGGGCCAGCGTGGCTCGAGAAGCCATGCAGGAAGGGGACGATGGGATGTTTGAGGCTGCCAAAACGATAGCCTGCCCTGTTGTATATACACCACTGATTGATCAAGATTCAGGGCAACAAATAGTTTATCATGGACAGTACTCGCCCTTAGATTGGAAATTACTTTCTCAATTAAGAGCTACGGTAAGCCAGTATGGAGTTAAAAGTGAGTTGGTGAAACAAATATTAGAATATTTGTTTGACACAACCCTATTATTGCCCAGTGATCTCAGGGGAATAGCAAAGCTCATCTTTACACAGCACCGGCAACTGCTGTTTAACGCCCATTGGCAGGCTGCCGTTAATGAGACTTTAGCTGTTCAGAGGGGCCCCGGAGATCCATTGCAGGGTGTAACAATGGAGGAGTTAATGGGAATAGGGCCATATTTGCGTACAGAGGATCAGATAACCATAGGACCAGACAAAGCACGAGAAGCAATGCGGCTGGTCAGACAAGCCATAGATAGGGTAAAAACACCGGAGGGATTACCAGCATACATGGGCATTAAGCAAGGAAGGGATGAAGCGTTTGGGGAATTTATTGACAAGACAGCGGCAGCAATAGATCGTGCAGGAGTACCGGACTATATGAAGAAAGCACTGCTGAAACAGTGCGCTCTGCAGAACAGCAATACGGCTACTCAAAGGATACTTTATACCCTGGGATCCAACTGGACTATAGAACAAGCCTTAGAAAAAATGTCTATGCAGCCAACGGGTTCTCAGGCATTGTTAGTGACTGCCCTAGAGAAATTAGGGGAAGGACTAAAGAAACAGGCAGAAGCAACGCAGTCCCAAGTGTTAGCTGCTCTGGCACCTCTCCAGGCTCCTAACATCACCGCTACGGGGTTCCGAACACATCCCTCTACAAAATGCGGGAAATATGGTCACGTACGATGTAACTGCCGTGCCACGGGAATATGGTGTCAGCACTGCCAGTCTGACAACCATTATACTAACGCGTGTTGCCGCCCCACCCCCCTCCCCGGGAAACTCCCGGTGGAGCGTGAACGGCCGCGCTCTGACACAAGTCGCCGTAGGGAGCAGCGCGCCACCGCTGCAGGCCGCCAGCCTGCGACCCCTGGATCCCTTGGCCTGGACTTGGCAACAGCAGTAGACATTACCCTTATGACCACTCGACCCACTAAAATACCCACTTGAGTAAAGGACAGGTACAAATTAAAGGACAAGCGTATGGAGCGCTTTTGCTGGGACGTTCCTCTGCTTCGATGTTGGGATTGTTTGTGCTGCCGGGAGTGATTGATGTGGATTATACCGGAGAAATCCAAATTATGGCACAGACTCCTTTTACGCCGCAAAAAAATCAAAAAGGGACAACGAATTGCTCAACTAATTCCACTACCACAATTTACTACAAATTTCACTCCACGTTTCAATGAACCACGAAGTGACAAAGGATTTGGCTCCACAGGCCTTACATTACTGACCATGGACCTTACCGACCGACCACAAAAAAACGTAGTCATCACCTATAAGGATCAGGAAACAACGCTCACCGCCCTGTTAGATACATGGGCCGACACTGGCATAGTGTCCCCGGACAGTTGGCCGCCAACATGGCCATCGTACGCTTCCTCTCACGCAGTTACGGGGGTTGGAGGACTTACGCTAGCACGAAAAACATCTCCCGTAACCCTTCGCCTTGATGGACAACAAGTGACGGTAGTCCTTTCCATCGTCTCGCTGCCGTCCACAGTCGCTTGTTTGGTCGGGCGGGACATATTGGCCCAACTGGGAGTAATGCTGACAAACGAACACCCTTTGGAGTAATTGCCATTGCTTGGACTTTCCCACTTCCACTCACATGGAACACTGATGAACCTGTGATGGTTAAGCAATGGCCCTTAAAAAGGGAATGTCTGATTCAAGCACACCATCTAGTGGAGGAACAGCTCGAACAAGGACATCTGCAATGATCAACAAGCCCATGGAACACTCCCATTTTTGTGATAAAAAAGAAATCAGGAAAGTATTGGCTGCTACACGACCTCAGAGCCATTAACAACCAAGTAGAAGCAATGGGAGCGCTACAGCCGGGACTTCCTAACCCTGCAATGATACCACAAGACTGGCCACTATTAATCATAGACTTGTAGGACTGTTTTTTCACAATTGCTTTACATCCGAATGATACAAAACGTTTTGCCTTCACGCTCCCAGCAATCAACAGAAGCGAGCCAGACAAGAGATTTGAATGGAAGGTGTTGCCACAGGGCATGCGTAATTCACCGACACTATGTCAGCTATATGTCGACGCAGCTTTACAGCCGCTGCGGCGATGATGGCCAAAAACTGTGATTTATCACTACATGGATGACATTTTGTTCGCCCAGCCGCAAAAATTCACAAAGACGCAGATTGATAACATCCAAAAAACACTCGCCAAACACTCCCTGGTCATTGCCCAGGAAAAGATTCAAAAGTCGGCGCCATGGAGATACTTAGGGTGGATGTTAACAAACCAAATCATCCAGCCACAGAAGCTGGAACTAAACCTTTACATTCAAACTTTACACGAGGCTCAAAGGTTACTCGGTGACCTACAGTGGCTGAAGCCCATCACAGGAATACCCAATCAGCTATTGGAACAGCTGAGACCTCTTCTTAAGGGAACAGACCCATGTATGCTGGTGCAACCTACACCAACCCAAATGGAAGCTATTCAGCAAATCGCACACTGCATCACATCAGGGTTCATTTCCCGACGCATACCAGGTCACACATTGAGTATCACTGTTTGGAACTCGTCCAGCCACCTGCTTGGGGCCTTAACCCATCATGAAACAAAAACGGGGGAGTGCATACTGGAATGGCTCTCACACCCTCTGCAAGCTCAGAAGACAATAAATACTAAAATTGAACAACTGACGACCCTCATCCGCAAAGGACGGCTGCGGGTCATTGAAGTGACGGGACACGAACCTGAGGCCATCTATCTCCCGATGGACAAAGAAACACTGAACTGGTATCTGTTGAACTTGGAAGCCTTGGCAGTGGCCCTATTAAACTCAGGAGCACGAGTTGAAACAAGGTCGCCAGCACCGAAGGCGCTGCAGTAGATAGGAGGATAGGAATGGACTGTCAAACCGCTGCGTGAAGACAACCCCATTGAAGGAGTAATAACAGCCTTTACGGATGCAGAAAAGAAGTCCCGCAGAGCAGCCATCACCTGGAAGAAGGAGGGACATTGGAAACAAGAGCTACTGGAAGCGGAAACTACGGACAGTCTCCAAACCTTAGAGTTGCTGGTGGTTTTGTGGGCAGTTGTTAATCTAGAGGGCCCATTGAATATCATTACAGACTCCTTGTATGCTGCAGGAGTGGTGCAACGCATAGAGGATGCCAGTATTAAGGAAGTTAGCAACAAAAGGTTATACAGCCTATTTCCACAATTGAGACGGGCACTGCGAAACAGATGGGCGTCATCCACTATTATCCATATTGGAAGTCATAAGTGGGATGTGGGCTTAGGGGAAGGCAATGCTTGAGTCGATAAATTGGTAATGGCAGGTGAAGGACCACTGCCTAACCATAAAGTAGCCCTAGCACAGGAGGCACACAGTTTATATCATCAAAATGTGAAGGGGTAAACACGACAATTTGGCATAAAGATTAGTGATGCCAAAGCAATAATAAGGGCGTGCCCCACATGCAGCCACCACAACGGGGGTTTGGGCCTAGGATGCGGAGTAAACCCAAGGGGCCTAAAAGTGAATGAAATTTGGCAGATGGATGTAACTTACGTACCTAGCTTTGGAAGGTTAAAGTACGTTCACGTTACCATTGACACATATAGCAAATACATATGGGCTACAGCACAAACAGGAGAAAGAGCTCTACATGTTATTAGACATTTACTGAGTTGCTTCGCAGTGATGGGGGTCCCTCAGACAGTAAAGACAGATAACGGCCCAGCAATGAACCAGGCTCTCCACATTTCCCCCGTTTTTGTTTTGGGCTAACAATGTCTGATTGAAGGTTGTCAATACCTTTCTTTGCATCATGTTTTGTAGACACATACAGAGACATGGTAAGAGTAGGGTAAGAGTTAGCAATACTATCCCTATCATAATGGCTGCTTTTGCAATAGACAGCAGCCAGGGTCCCAGTCCCAGTGATTATGGCTGGTTGATGACATGTTCATTTACATCCAAATACTTTCACACAGCTCCTTGATTTAAGGGAGTCTGTACACCTGTTTTCAAGGCCGCTATGTTTTGAAAAGGTGATTACCAAAACTTCTCAGCATGAGTAATTTTGTTGTTTCATGGGAAATTCAAGGATACTGTCAGAGTCTGTGTTTTTGCAAGGAGAGCCAGGCTGCTAGCAGGCCTGCTGTCCTCCTTGACAAATTTTTCCCTTTTTGTATCTGCGCCACAATACTGCTTTTAGAGGTCTCGGCAAGGGGCCTTTGCAGAAAGCTCAACAAGCAATGCAGTAAATGTAAGAGAAGTACCGAATTGCCAAATCCAATAATCCAAATTTGACCATTGACAATATCCATCCTGAAATTTCCCACTCATTCAACCAATTTGTCGTTGTTATATCTTTTCTGTTCGATCTCTTAATTTCTGAATGCTCACATGAATCGACTGAGAGTGGTCAGCCAGATTCCTGCAGCACATACCTTCCAAAACTTTCACAGTTATGTCTGTGAGCCAGCAGCACAAATCAGCTGCTGCATGTCTCACAGAATCCGCATCTGTAGCTAAGTGCCTTGATACCTTTGCTGTTGTATCTGTTTGTTTTGCCAATCAGGAGTGTCAGAAGTGCAGAAAACTTCAGCTTCACGTTTCCGTGCAGGCACCGATTGCAGCCTGTGACCTTAGGCTGGGCAGAAATCACTATTTCTCTAATTTTTATTTACCACTAAAACACTCATATTTAAAAGAGTATTCAAAATGTCCCGCAGCAAAACTCTGACTCCATTGTGGCTGCACTTGGAACACTTGACTTCAGTTACTGTGATCAGGATCCCATCCTGGTTCATGCAAGCTTGATTTCTTCTGGATCCACAGCTTTATCTGCTTGGTTCCCATATCTGTAATGACATAGGCAGATCTCCTTTCCCAAGTTAGTACCTGTAACTTCATTTCACTAACATCTAACATGAACTTTTCCATTCAAAACATACAGAGCCTCGTTTAATCAATCAGCTGGAGAGATATCCTTCTCTCCCCCTTATTGTTTGTGAAGCAAACGCTTCAGAGTTTGATTCATATGTTCTGCCATGGCTTTGGACTGTACAAGCCCTTAAGTCTCAGCAACCAACAAGTGGTATTGTCGTTAAAGCACTTTAGCAGATTGGTAAACAAAATTTCATGCAACTTCGGAGCTTGTGCAAAGCTATCTGCTGAGGGAGCAACCCCGGCCGGTGCAACCAGCCTGTCTGCTCTCTGATTTCTCCCTGCTAGACCTAGAGGCAGTCAGTTAGCTCAGTGTGGCTGCGAATATGGGTAACAGAGTACTGATGCATAATACCACACAATGATCTAATCCAGTTAACATTTCTAAGTAATTTTTGAACATTATTTAACATGCCAACCCCAGTTTTGATTGCAATCCTCTGAGGTGTTACAGTACTTTTATCAATCTGTCAGTCCCAATATTTTCACATTGGCTTATTTTGAATTTTTCTATGGAGTAATCTGTAACCCCTTGCTTTTCAAATACACTGTTAACTCATGAATCAAACTTTCAACGTCCAAGTTTTTTCCCACAATCAATATAGCAACCATATAATGATAAAAGATTTGATTAGGATGTGTTTTGCATACTG
Source organism: Laterallus jamaicensis coturniculus (assembly GCA_022605575.1). NCBI lineage: Eukaryota > Metazoa > Chordata > Aves > Gruiformes > Rallidae > Laterallus > Laterallus jamaicensis. The sequence goes on along the minus strand of JAKCOX010000275.1, from coordinate 275,875 downwards.
GAGCAAACGCCCAGGCTACATAAGCCTGGCACATAGTTGCTGAATTTTTTCTGCCTTGTGGGAGCGTACCCAGTGACTCCTTTTGAAAAGAAAAAACCCAATCTTTTTTTAAAAAAAAAATTTATTTTTTTTTGCATGTTCCACAAACTTGTGGAAGGCTTCATATGACCCTTAGTCAAGCAGAAGTCAAGCTCACTATTGGTCAAGCAGATAGATGCCGGCCCGTCCCCTCTTTGTTCTGTTTTCACATTCCTGAAGTTTAAACATCCTTTTATCGCATCCTGCAGGTGTCCGAGCACCAGCAATATCCAGTTAGTGCTAGCTACTGGGTCAAGCTGACCTACAGCTAACACTTACCCTTCTTACACCATCTCAAGCAAATCCAGGCTGCTGTGTCCCTTCTCTGATAGCCAGCACTGAACCAGGCTCTCCACATCCCGTCTCTCTCCGTCGCGGCAAATTGGTGCCCCGTGTGAGGACTTTGAACCGCGCTGAGCTGTGAGGCATGCTGCGGCTCCCACAGAACGCTGAATGAGCCACTGAAAGGAAGTGGGAAGCCTGGCCAGGAATCATCCCTCTGGAAGAGAGGTGAGCTGTGGGAAATATGGGGAATCAGCTGTCTTCCCCCGAGAGAGACGTATATGACCTTATGAAAGGTCTTCTTAAAAAGCATGGGAAAGAGATCTCTGGGCGTGATCTCAAGGCAATGCTTAAATGGGTACAAGTGAAAATACCCACTGTAACTGCATCTAGCATTTTTATATGGGAACTCTGGGATGATGCGGGGATGAAATTATGGGATGCGGCAACAACGGGAAATGTTGAGGCCCAGCGTATGCTCCCGTGGTGGAGAGGTATTTTTGAGACTCTAAAAGCCCAGGAAAGGGGAATAGAAGCCAAAAAGAAGGGAGCGGTGAAAGCGCCTACGGCACCTATCCTGCCACCCTCGAAGCCGCAGGGTCCTGGACTTTTAGCGCTACCCTCTTGGCCACCGTATTCCGGACCTTTAACAGCGTACGCTGCTGGTTACCCCACGGAGGACCATCCTTTCGACCCGGGCTCGGTCCACCCGAACAAGAAGCCGGACTTATACCCTCCTGACCCACGCGATGTGTGGGCTAACATAAAACGACAAGCCTTGAAAGAGGGGGAGCTGGATATGGCTAAAACAATAGTGGCTCCGGTGATTTTACAGGGCCGGGGGGTGCAATGGGAAGCTCTGTCTTTTTCGGTTATTAAGGAACTGCTTCGTACTGTCACTGAGCATGGGCTTTCCTCACCCTATTTTGTGAGTCTGTTGTCTTCTGTATTTCAGACATATATTATGACTCCTCAAGATGTCAAGTCTCTAGTGCAGCTGTTATTAACTCCTACTCAATACTCACTATGGGAGTCACACTGGAGAAGGGGACTTCAAGCACTCCTACTTACATATGCGGGTCATAATAACGCTGCATTAGCTGCACTGACCATAGAGCACCTTACTGGTACTGGTCAGCACTCAAATCCTGCATCTCAAGCTCGAGACTGCCCTCGTGAAGCTCTAGAGGCAATCCGCGAAGAGGCAAAAAAGGCTTTTCATAAAATTCCTGATTCACAGAAACCACAGAAAGCCTTTACTAATATTAATCAAGAACCACGAGAGCCTTACATGCAGTTTATTGATAGACTGAAACGGGCTTTGGAAGGACAAATAGATAACACGGAGGCTCGGGAAATATTGTTGTTGAAACTGGCTGTTGAAAATGCTAATGCTGATTGTAAAAAACTCTTGAAATCTCTTCCTAATCCAGAACCCACATTAATTGAAATGGTGGAAGCTTGTAATAGGATTGGTACTGTAGATCATAAATTCCAGGCCATGGCTGCCACCTTTGCAGCTATGAAAAATCCACCAGGTGTGGGAAATTGTTATGGTTGTGGTAAGCCGGGCCATTTGAAAAAGAATTGCCTGGCTACAAATGGAGGGGATAAGTCTCAATCCCCGTGTGTTTGCCCTAGATGCCGAAAAGGACGTCATTATATTAAACAATGCCGGTCTAAGTATGATTTCCAGGGTCATCTGATACAGGGAAACCGATTGCAGAGCGCGGGGCAGCGACGCGCGCAGACACAAGTACCGCAGCTGACATTTCGACCCCAGCAGAGGGAAGCAGCAGTACCTCAAGTCTTTGCCCAGCAACAGCTGGCAGCGCCGGATTGGACCTGGCAACCTCCCACACAGTAACGCTACTCGATCCCTCGGTTCACTTATTGTCAACAAATATTTCGGGGTCCCTACCCCCTAGAACACAAGCGCTATTGTTAGGAAGATCATCTACACCATTGTCAGGGCTTTTTGTATTATCAGGGGTTGTTGACTCTGACAGTACTGATGAAATCAAAATTACGGCATGGACCTCATTTCCTCCCTGCACAATACTTAAAGGTAGCCGTATAGCACAATTAATATTGATTCCAGCAAGGACAAACTCCTCTGTCCCTATTCAACACCATCCAAGGAGGGGAGGTTTTGGATCTACGGGAAACCCACAAATTTTATGGGTGCAATCTATTTCTCAAAAGTGACCTGTGTGCCAATGTACCCTTACCCGGGGGGGGGGGGGGGGGGGGGGGGGGGCAGCAGGTGGTACTAAATGGAATTATTGATACTGGAGCGGATGTTACAGTAATCTCTCATGCTAAGTGGCCTCCGCAATGGCCTCTGGCTAACGTTTCCCAAGCATTGGCTGGAATTGGGGGGACTGGTAGCAGCCACCAAAGCTTGGAATTCATCCAAGTTCGAGGTCCGGAGGGGCATACAGCCTCTGTTAAACCATTTGTGTTACCCATTCCTATGATTTCATGGGGGCGTGATGTGCTATCACAGTGGGGAATTTCCATTCAGACCCATTTTTAGATGGGGCCATTGAAGTGCGCGATACCCTAAAATTGACATGGAAAAGCGATACCCCTATTTGGGTAGATCAATGGCCCCTACCACTGGAAAAGCTTCGTGCCCTCCAAAAGCTAGTAATAGAACAGTTAACAAAAGGGCATATTGTTCCTTCCACTAGTCCTTGGAATTCACCTGGTTTTGTTATTAAGAAAAAAACTGACAAGTGGCGCTTACTCCATGACCTCAGGAAAATTAATGACGCTATGGAAGATATGGGAGTCCTCCAGCCAGGGCTCCCATCCCCCACTATGATTCCTCGAAATTGGTATTTGACTGTTATTGACCTCAAGGATTGCTTTTTCAATATCCCACTGCACCCAAATGATGCTCCTAAATTTGCTTTTTCAGTCCCAAGCGTCAATATGCAAGCTCCATTGCAAAGATACCAGAGGGTTGTGCTGCCACAAGGAATGAAGAACAGTCCTACAATCTGTCAGTAGTATGTAGCTAAAGTACTTAGTCCTGTTAGGACTTCAATGTATGGTGTCTCATTGTACCATTACATGGATGACATCCTAGAGGCCACACAACATCACAAAGTCATGGAGGAAGCTGTAGCCCTTGTCACAACTGCTGTTAACTCAGCAGGCCTCTGTATTGTGCCGGAAAAGGTTGAAATGATACCCCCATGGAAGTATTTAGGTTGGCGCATCAGAGCCCAGACTATAGTTCCTCAAACTTTACAGATACAGACAAACATAAAAAATTTGCATGATGTACAGAAATTGTTGGGTACAATCAATTGGGTTCGACCACTGTTAGGAATTTCTAATGCGGATTTAGGTCCTGTATTTGAACTGCTTAAAGGAGATATTTACTTGCGCTCACCTCGCAGTCTTGGTCCTGAGGCAATTGACTCCTTGCAAAAGATTGCTACAGCGATTACTCTCGGACAAGTACACCGATGGGCTCCTGAATTACCCTTTTTTCTAATTATCTTGAACCCTGCTCGACAGCCTCATGCATCATACGAAGTGCACCATTTGAATTATCCTTTCTCCTTTTTCAAACACTTCCTTTGCTGTGTCGCCCCATACAATGATGTCATCAATATATTGCAAGTGCTCTGGGGCTCCAACCTTTACTAATGTACTCTGGATTAGACCATGACAGATGGTGGGGCTGTGTTTCCACCCCTGGGGCAGACGATTCCATGTGTATTGGACACCTCTCCAAGTGAAAGCAAACTGTGGTCTGCACTCTGGTGCCAGTGGGATTGAGAAGAAACCATTTGCAATGTCAGTTGTGGCGTACCACCTGGCTGCCTTTGATTCCAGTTCATACTGGAGCTCTAGCAGGTCCGGCACAGCGGCACTCATATTTGGAGTGACTTCATTTAGGCCACGATAATCTACTGTCAGCCTCCACTCTCCATCGGACTTCCGCACTGGCCATATGGGACTGTTAAATGGTGAGTGGGTTCGGCTGATCACTCCCTGACTCTCCAGTTGACGAATCAATTAATGGATGGGGATCAAAGAATCTTGGTTTGTACGATACTGCCGCCTATGCACTGTCGTCGTAGCGATTGGCACTTCCTGTTCTTCAACCTTCAACAACCCCACAACAGCTGGATCTTCCGAAAGTCCAGGCAAGGCACACAGCTGTTTAGTTTCCTCAGTCTCCACAGCAGCTATTCCAAAAGCCCACCGGTATCCTTTTGGGTCGTTAAAATACCCTCTATGGAGATAGTCCATACCTAAAATGCACGGAGCTTCTGGGCCAGTCACAATGGGGTGTTTCTCCCAGTCCTTTCCAGTTAGGCTCACCTCAGCCTCTAGCACAGTCAACTGTTGGGAGCCCCCTGTGACTCCAGAAATGTAAACAGGTTCTGTCCCTTCATAATTTGATGGCATTAGAGTACACTGGGCACCAGTATCCACTAGAGTCTCATACTCTTGTGGGTCTGATGTTCCAGGCCATCGGATCCACACAGTCTAATAAGTCCGATTATCCCTCTCCTCCACTTGGCTGGAGGCAGGGCTCCTCTATTGCTCCTGGATAGAAACTGGTGCAACATTCCTCCTGGCAGAACCCCGTGCACATGCTCTACCTTGCAACTCATTTACTCGTGCTTGAAGGGCTGAAGTGGGCTTCTTATCCCACTTTCTCATGTCCTCTCCATGATCACGCAGGTAAAACCACAGTGTGGCTCGTGGTGTGGCTCGTGGTGTGTACCTGCTGTATTCTCTTTCTTGGGACGGTGGATGACTTTTCCGGATAGTTGGTAAAATTGGTAAAATAGGAGCATTATATTCTGATTCACATTCCACTAACAATACATATTATCTAAAGTTTCCATTTACCTGTGCCTGCACATGAGTCCGGGCAGCTTGCGATATTAATTGCTTTTCAGTATCTATCATTTCACTTCACATTAAATCAATAACCTTCCAATCTGGATCCAAATTCTTTACAATCAATTCAAATCTTTTTGTCACCTTAGAGGAGTGATATATCCTTTAGCTATTTCCTTCCGATTGTCCAAGCCACTGATCGTAAAGGGGATCTTTAAGTGTTACCCTGATGGTCCCACAACTTCTCGTAGAGGGGCTAATAATTGTGGGCCTTTGTCAGTTTTACATCTGGTTCTACTTCCAACAGGACCGGAGCTGGAGTGATCGGACGTGTCTTCATCTGATTCACCTTCCCTCTAGAAGAAAAGGTAGGGGATCCTAATTCATCCGGTTCTGGTATTTAATCCTCCCTTTTCTTCTAGAAGCCCCTTTCCGTGTACCACGCTCCCCTATTTTACAAGCAGAGCAGCATCTCTTCAGCCATTTCTCTTTCTCTGTTTTTCTCTTTTTTCTAAAGCCAATACTAAGGGATCCTGTGGTATTGTAAGCCCACACTCCCTCTGGCATTCTGGATGAACTCAGAGGGTGAAAAACATATCAGCATAGCCAATTTCATCCCATTTCCTTGTCTCCCCTTATAAAAATGCATTAATTGCAATACTTCATCAAATTTTTTTCACTCACACTCCCACAGGGTTCTCCTCCGACATCTTTCCAAAGCAAAAACACGCAACCCAGAGGGGGTTTCTTAGGGATTTCGTTACTTTTGTTTCCCTCCCATCGTTAGTCAGATTCACCTCTTGATTCCTGTTATAAACAACTCAACTCCCAACTCTCTCTCCAACAATACTAACGAGAACGCTATGGTTTCTCCCATACATTCTCAGTTCCACACTGATTACACCAAATATAAAAAAACAAACCGTAAATTTCTAGCCGGTAGTTTTCTCTCTCTCACAGATACACTGACACTCAGTCGCTCACCACTCACACCAGAGTTAACTCATTTCACTCACACCAACTGTTCGTCAAATCTAAATCATTTTTCAAAACTCATACCAATATCCAAAGTCAAGAACAATCAATCAGTGCCACCAGAGCAGCGACTCCTGTTGGGAATCAAAGCCCGGTCTCCCGTGGGACAGGCAGGAGTTCTACCACTGAACCACAAAGTAGTACGCTGTTACAGAAGTTCGCAGCAGGACTCCACACTCACTTTGTGCTTACTTAAATGTCTCGGTCACACCTGCACTGTTGCCTTTCGCAACTGCATGGCGGCCTGTTTCAGGAACGGCACATCGACCAAACCCAGGTCGCGCGGACCACTTGCACACAGACATCAATATGATGGATGGCAAAATGGCGTTTATTAACAGGTAACACAGCCTTATATAGCTGAGGTTCGGGACGTCACTTCCGCCTGCTTGCTACCGGCTACAGGGGAGGGGCCTTACCTACCCGCATATCACGTGATCTTCCGACCGCCAGGCCCTAGCTAGCAACATTTCTGCAACATATCCCCCCTCCCTATGCCTAACCAAATTACAATAATAACAATGGGGTGTAACCTGAGGTAGAACCGGTACTGGGGGAAACATTGAATAGGTATATGGGGTCCCGGCAGGATCACACAAAGGCGTTGCAGCCCCCACCCCCGCGGAGGCTATTTTGCCATCATCTGGATTCTGCCAGTGCGGGACTCCCAGGCTTGGACAGGACACTTGTCACTGGGGTGTACAGGTTACGGGGGTGTCTGACAGTCCAGTCCTGTAAACAGAAACTCGTAACTTTTGTTAAAGAAAGTTGAACAAAAACCTCAGTCCTTATTTAACTAACACTGAAAGTTGTCCCATAAACGAAACGCCATACAACAAAATGTGGCAATCTAAAAATGTTTTCTGCACACCTGCTGTGACATGTTCACTTACTTCCTGGTTTGAGGCGGTCTGTCCACCTGCCTTCAAGGATTAACAAATACTTCTAATTTTTCTGTTTCATGGGAATTTCAAGGATACTGTCAGGGCCTGTGTCTTTGCGAGGAGCGCCAGGTTACCGGCAGGCCGGCTGTCCTCCTTGACAATTTTTCTTTTTTAGTATCTGCACAAAAGCTGCTTTTAGAGGTTTCAGCAAGGGCCCTTTGCTGAAAGCTCAACAAGCATGGCAGTAAATGTACCGAATAGCCAAATCCAATAATCCAAATTTGACCACTGACAATATCCATCCTGAAATTTCCCACTCCTGAAACCCATTGTCCAAATTCCCCCCGCTTTTCGCCAATCGGGAGTGTCAGAGGTGCAGGTAACTTCAGCCTCACATTTCTGTGTTGGCACCAATTGCAGCCTGTGACCTTAGGCTGTGCAGAAATCCCTATTTATCTCATTTTTATTTACCACAAACATACACATATTTTAAACTATTCAGAATGTCCTGCAGCAAAACTCGTAGTCCACCGTGGCTGCACTTGGAACCCTTGACTTCCATTGCTGTGGTCGGGATCCCGTCCTGGTTCTTGATTTCTTCCGGATCCATAGCATCTCTAGTGACACAGGCAGATCTTGCTGGTCTTGGTTAGCTTTTTCAACTGCGTCACAGGGTGCCTTGGGCTCAGTCAAAGTTAGAGGATTAAAGGCAGTCAGTTGTACGTTTGTTTTCCAAAAGCATCATACAGGGGGACCATGATTTCTGGAGGGCTCAAGGACAATCACAGTTGTCCTCCCGTTCTTGTCATCCCTCCCCCATCAAAAATGAACCTACAAGTTTGTTTTATAACAAGCCTCCAACCCGTGAGAGGAGTTTTTTCCCCCTTGCGGTCTCTCTTTACAGCGGCTTTCGGCTCTGTGATGGGTTGCGAGCCTCTCATCCCCGCTGGTGTCTGATCCGCGGTTGGAACTTGACTGACTGGTTCTCTGACTCCGGCCCTGCCCACTTCCCTTGCAGGCAGGCCGTCCACTCTGATCCCGGCTACTGCTCTGACCCCGGCTAGTGTCTGCTCCGGAGTCAGAACTTGACTGACCGGTTCTCCGGCCCCGGAAAGTTTTTGTTGTACTCCGGCCCCGCCCACTTCCCTTGCGGTCTGGCCGTCCCCTCCCTCTTGCCTCACCCCGCCTTTTGCTCCGGGCAGGGGGTGCGTTTGCCCTATTCAAATAGCCGCTCTGATGGGCTCTCCGCCCCTCACTTGCGCTCCCCTCCCATTCCTCTCTGTGCGCTTTCTCCCTGTTCCCGCCGAAGGCATCCTCGCTCCGCCCTTCCCCTTGCCCCTCGGCGCCATCTTGGGGCGCACGCGGCGATGTTCCACGCCACGTGTCCTCCAACTCGAATTTCTCTACGGCATCTCTGGCCTCCTCGGCCGACCCTTTCCGCCAGCGGTACTGGTCCATGCCATTTATTTTCCCGGCATCTCTGGCCTCCACGGCCGACCCGTTCCGCCAGCGGTAGTGGTCCATGCCATTTATTTTCCCGGCATCTCTGGCTTCCACAGCCGACTCATCCCGCCCGCAGCGGGGGTCCATGCCGTATTTTTTCCCGGCATCTCTGGCTTCCACAGCCGACCCTTCCCGCCTACGGCGGTGGTCCATGCCATACATCTCCGGGGCACCCCTGGTCTCCTCAGCAGACCCGCCCCACCACTTATATAACTTAAATACGACCTTCGCAAGGGCTTCCATCCTCCTTGCAGGTCCGGGAGCGTCCTCCCCGCCGGGCTGGTCCAGCCGCTCCGGCCGCCGTTCACCCGAATCCAGGCGAAATCCCGTTCCCGGGTTTTATTCCCGGGTTTGCGGCACCATTACGTTGCCTTTCGCAACTGCACGGCGGCCTGTTTCAGGAACGGCACATCGACCAAACCCAGGTCGCGCGGACCACTTGCACACAGACATCAATATGATGGATGGCAAAATGGCGTTTATTAACAGGTAACACAGCCTTATATAGCTGAGGTTCGGGACGTCACTTCCGCCTGCTTGCTACCGGCTACAGGGGAGGGGCCTTACCTACCCGCATATCACGTGATCTTCCGACCGCCAGGCCCTAGCTAGCAACATTTCTGCAACACTGCACAAGATCTTTATACGATAAATCCAAACCAGAACAATACTCGATACAGTTATCGAGATTCCAATTATTAGTAGCATTTACATGCTACTAACCTGACGTACGGAAATAGACTCTATAACTCGAAAGTTATAAAGTAGGTATGTTTATTGCGCGCAGGGGCACGGGGGATCGCTCCACCACAAACGTGCTCACCGGAGCAGCGAAACTATCCCATACTTATACAATCAAACAATGAATATTCAACTAACGCCTATACATATTAATTACCTAACCCCGCCTACTCTCGCTTCACATGCTAATTCGCTTATCAGTCCTTCGCGCTTGCGCAGATCTTTTAAAAAAATTGTGGGCAAGGGGTTCGGTGGTCTTTGGGCGGAAGGCTCCGAGTCTACCTCATGACATATTTTTCACCCTTTGCCTGGAATGTGCTGGTCTTGATGTTTGCAACGTTCTTATCGGTCTGAGTTAGCGTATGACCTTGTTGACTGTCTGCTTTCCTCGGAATGTTTTGGTCCTAGTCGTACACCTATTATTCCATCCTCCAGTCCCTGCCCTTTATCTTTATCTTATCCTGGAAAGTACAAGGCTTTCAAGCTATTCTACATCATTGTCTAGCTATGCAAGAGTTGTTTTCCCTAATTGTGCTATACTATACATGTACTGTGATTCTATATTCTCGGATCAAACCAAGTGTATACAATCAGGCACTAGCAACCTGGTATACGACACTCACGTGGGACGTCTCCCGATGGCTTACAGTATCCCCAAATGACCGGTCTCCAAAAACCAAATACCAAAATCCCCCAGTGTACCAGATACAGCCGGACAACCACCAAATCAAGTTTAAAGAAATACCTTTAAAACCCAAAGGATGGACCTTGTCTGCTCCCGCAGTGAGCCGAGCAGGGCGAGGAGTCCCTCCGGGAAATCCCGGGGCGTGCCTAGGGAGTCCTGTTCCTTACCGGATCCTGCAGCTGAGCAGAGAGGGTCCCATCTGGGGTGCCAAACTGATGCCTCGGAAAGCCGGAATCAAAACTCAATAGCCTTGGTGATTATTAAGCAGGTATCCTTTATTGCAGCACTGGGCACACAGGGGATCGCTCCTCCGAATGTGTGCACCATGCAAAGCCAAATTTTTCATATTTATACAGATTAACTCTACATATTCATTATAATGTCTAAAGAAAAGGTGGGGTCACGCAAATTATTTCCAGGAAGTAATGTGCATTAACTCCTCCCAGATAGAGCCTGCTCAGTGACACTCAGGGGGTCTTCCGGCGGTCTTCAGGGATGAAGCCTGGACGTCTTCCTCTCTCTCAGCACACGCACTTTACGGTTTTCTCCATAGTTACCAAAACACATTCCTGAAGCTCAAAAACACATTCCTGCACAAACTAGTTAGGAACCCCTTTTAGCTGAAAACAAGATATACTCTGTCTCTTAATAGGTTGTTGGTCTCATTATTTATGACTCCCCTATCTTCACTTTCTTTATCTTCAAGGTTGTTCCACTGTTATGGATAAATTTTGTAGCTGTTCTCACGAAACAGCTCACATGGTTACAGCCATATTCTACTAAAATCCAAACCAAATCTATTCTTAAAACATGAAAAATCTTATATTAAAGTTATATTAATTGTCTCTTAAGCTACATCTACATCAATCTACTCAGCTTTATTACGTTTCATTGAATCAGAAGACCGTCAAAATTTTTAGGCACGATTTGCCCTTAGTGAAGTCATGTTGTCTGTCATCAATCACCTCCTTATTTTCTGTGTGCCTGAGCATAGTTTCCAGGAGAATCTGCTCCACGATCTCTCCAGGCACAGAGGTGAGACTGACTGGCCTGTAGTTCCACGTCTCTTCCTTTTTTCCCTTTTTAAAAATGCAAGGTTATGTTTCCCCTTTTCCAGTCAGCGGGAATTTCACTGGACTGACACAATTTCTCAAATGTGATGGAGAGTGGCTTAGCCACTTCATCTGCCAGTTCCCTCAGGACCTGTGGATGCATCTCATCAGGTCCCATGGACCTGTGCAACTTCATGTTCTTTAGATGGTCTCAAACCAGATCTTCCTCTACAGTGGGTGGTTCTTCATTCTCCCAGTTCCTGCCTTTGCCTTCTGAGGCTTGGCAAGTGTGGCCAGAGCCCTTGCTGGTGAAGACCGAGGCAAAAAAGTGATTGAGTACTCAGCCTTCTCCATATTCTGGGTAATCAGATCTCCTGTTTCCTTCCGGAGGGGTCAACATTTTCCCTAGTCTTTCTTTTATCATTAACGTACCTATAGAAGCTTTTCTTGTTGTCCTTGATATCCCTGGCCAGATTTAATTCTGTGAGGGCTTTAGCTTTCCTAACGTGATCCCTGGCTGCTCAGACAATTTCTCTGCATTCCTCCCAGGCTCCCTGCATTTGCTTCCAGCCTTTGAAGGCTTCCTTTTTGTATTTGAGTCTTTCCAGGAGCTCCTTGTTCATGCACGCAGGCCTCCTGGCCTTTTTTCCTGACTTTCTCTTTGTTGGGAATGCATCTCTTCTGAGCTTGGAGGAGGTGATTCTTGAACACTAACCAGCTTTTTTGGGCCCCTGTGGCCAACCCAGCGGCTTTCTACAATGGAGTGACTACATCAGTGGACAAGGGAAGAGCAATGGACGTCATCTATTTGGACTTCTGCAAGGCCTTTGACAATTCCCCCCCAACATCCTCCTCTCTAGCCTGAAGAAATATGGATTTGATGGGTGGACTGTCCGGTGGAAAAAGGAAGAAAGGGAAAAAGGAAAAAAAGGACAGTGGAAAAGAGAAGGAGAAAGAAAGAGAAAGAGAAAGAGCAAGACAAAGTAAAAGTTTAAGACTAGCACAAATTTCCACAACTGGACATGTGGATGACTGTCCAGCCTTTCACAAGAGATGCAGAACTGCTACACTTGCTGATGTCCTAGTATCTGCAGTAAAATACAAGGCACATCCAAAAAATATAGCATACACACAGTTGACCAATTTTAAAGAGACAATTGGGTTTTGTATAATTGTAATTGAAGGTTTCATATCTGGAGAATTGTAACAAAGTATAATTTTTAGTGGCGTCACCTCTACAATATACGCCCTAAGACGGTATTGTATGACTGCAAGTCAGTTAAATCTCTTGTATTTTTTCTTACTTGGAAGCTTATCTTCACCTGCAAAACAGGATAGCAACATTTTACTAGGGGCAAGTCCTGCCTGACCAATCTAGTGGCATTCTACAGTGGAGTAACTGCATCAGTAGACAGGCGAAGAGCTACGGATGTCATCCAACTGGATTTCCACAAGGCCTTTGACATGGTCCCCCACAACACCCTTCTCTCTAAGTTGGAGAGAGATGGATTTGATGGGTGGACTGTTCAGTGAATAAGGAATTGGCTGGATGGTCGCATCCAGAGGGTAGTGGTCAATGGCTTGATGTCCAGATGGAAGATGGTGACAAGTGGTGCACCTCAAGGGTCCGTACTGGGACCAGTGCTGTTTAATATCTTTATTGATGATATTGACAGCGGGATCGAGTGCATCCTCAGCAAGTTTGCTGATGACACCAAGCTGAGTGGTGAGGTTAATGTGCCAGAGGGATGGGATGCCATCCAGAAGGAGCTGGACAGGCTGGAGAAGTGGGCGCAGGTGAACCTCATGAGGTTCAACAAAGCCAAGTGCAGGGTCCTGCACCTGGGTCAGGCCAATCCTCGTTATCCATACAGGTAAGGAGATGATGTGCTGGAAAGCAGCCCTGAGGAAAAGAACTTGGGGGTGCTGGTAGATGAGAAGCTGGACATGTGCCACCAATGTGCATCTGCAGCACCCAAGCCAACCCCATCCTGGGCTGCATCAAAAGAACTGTGGCCAACAGATCAAGAGAGATAATTCTGCCCCTCTACTCTGCTCCGGTGAGACCCCAGCTGGAGTCCAGCTCTGGAGCCCTGTGGTGGTTTGCCACTCCCCTTTTCAGCTGGACAGGGGAGAAAATATATATATTGTAAGGCTTAGGATTCGAGATAAGGACAGGGGGAGATCATTCCGCAATTACCGTCACAGGCAAAACAGACTCACACAGAATAAAGGAAAGAAAACCCTTCCCCTGCTGCACCGTGGGGTCCCACCCATGGGAGACAGACAGTCCTCCACGAACATCTCCAACGTGAGTCCTTTCTGTTGGGGTGTCATCTCCTCACCAATTGCCTCAGCATGGCTCCCTTCCATGGGGTGCTGACCTTCAGGCCCAGACTGCTCCAGCCTTCCCCCCCCCCCCAGAGTCACAATTCCCCCAGAAAACCTGCTCCGGTGTGGGTTGGTCTCTCCACAGGCTGTAGATGGAATCTCTGCTCCCCATCATTATCCATGGGCTGCAGGGGGACAGCCTGCTCCACCATGGTTTTTTCCATGGGCTGCAGGGGAATCGCTCTCTCCAGCACCTGGGGCACCTCATCCCCCCCTCTCCTTCTTCACTGACCTTGGTGCCTGCACAATTTCTTACATCTTCTGTCGCAGTTTTGCATAGCTGTGCTGCTGAGATAGCTTCTGCAGGCAGCAGCTAGAGCTCTCTGCAAGCCCCAGACTATAAGTATCAGCCGACTCAAGGCCAAAGTTGCTGCTGACCAGGGCTGAGCAAATCGGAGATGGTCACAGAGCCTCTGTGAATCACATATAGGAGAAAAAAACCAGCAAGCAGACGCATTTTGCCACTGAAGAAGGGAGTGAGAAAATGTAACAAGCTGTGCAGACACCAAGGCCAATCTCGAAGGAGAAGGGGGGGGGGGGGGGAAGAATGAGGCTCTCTGAGTGCTGGAAAGAGAGATTCCCCTGTAGACCGTGGTGAAGACCATGGTGGAGCAGGTGTCCCCTCGCAGCCCATGGATAAGGACAGGGAGCAGAGACATCTACGGCCTGTGAAGAGATTGATCCACGCCTCAGCAGGTTTGACAGGGGACTTGTGACTTTGTGGGGGACCAAGCCGGGGGAGTCTGAGCCCAAACGTCAGCACCCATGGAAGCGAGTCCTGCTGAGAGGCCTGTGGTGAGGAGATGACTCCCTGGTAGAGAGGACTCAAGCTGAAGGTGTTCGTGGATACGACTGTGTCGTGTAGGTGGGACCCCACGGTGCAGCAGGGGAAGTGTGTGTTTGTGTGTGTGTGTGTGTGTGTAATGCCCCCCTTCAAGCTAAGACGGAAGACAACTCGGGAGGAACGGACTGAAAATCCACATTCCCCATTCCCTGCCCCTCCCTGCACCGCGATGGAGGGGGGGGAAGAAGGGAGCGAATTTATGGTTATAGTCAAGTGTGCGAAGAAGGGAGGGGTGGGGGGGGGGAAGTAGAAGTGTTAAGATCTGGAGGAGGAAAGCAGCTTATGAGGAACTGCCGGAACCCCACTCCCCATTCCCTGCCTCTCCCCGCGCCACGTTGGGGGGGGGAAGAAGGGAATAAAATCGTGATGAAGCTTTAAGTCTGCTAAGAAGGGAGGGGTGGGGCGAAGGTGCTTTAAGACCTGGCCACACTTCTCATTACCTGACTCTGGTTCACTGGGTGTGTAGTTGTAGTAGTAATAAATCACTTTAATCTGTGCTGAGTCTGTTTTGCCTATTGCACTAATTGGAGAGTGATCCCTCTGTCCTTATCTCGAGTCCTAAGCCCCTCAATATATAATTTCTCCCCTTTTTGGCTGAAAAGGGGACTGAGCGAGCGGCTTTGGTGGGCATTTGGCCTCTAGCCAGGGCAAAACCACCACATCTTCTCACTCCCTTCTCTGGTGGCAAAATGCGGCTGCTTGTGGTTTTTTTCCTCCTAAATGTGATTCCCAGAGGCGCTGTGACCATCACCGACTGACTCGGCCTTGGTCAAAAACGACTCTGGCCTTGAATCAGCTGATGCTTACTCTCTTGGGCCTGCAGAGAGCTTCTAGCTGCTTCATGCAGAAGCCACCCCTGCAGCCCCCCCTTCTCCACCAGGACCCAGCCACACAAAACTGCGACATAATCCTTCCTTTCCATATAGAAGATAACAGCTATGATGATCTTCCTGTGTTATCACTGGCATCAAGATTACTATTCTAACAAAAGGACACTAACTTCACAGACTCACAGACCAGCTGAGGCAGGAAGGGACCTTTGGAGATCATCTAGTCCCAGCCCCCCTGCTCGAAGCAGGGTCAGCTACAGCAGCTTGCTTGGGGCCTTGCCTGTTCAAACTCACTCACTTTACATTAGATTATTTTACTTAAATTAGGCCAATCTACTTATACATTTGATCTTTCTTGCTAAAGAAATCAGTATCGCTGGGTTCTATGTTAATGAGTTTCTCTGTAGGACTGGGGGCTTCAGCATGGCATGGAATTATTGTGCAGGATATAACCAGGAATTTAGAAGATTCCCATACTGAAAAACATGGGCTACAAGTCGGGGGATAAAGGGAAGTCCAGCTTCTCCACTGACAAGAAATTCTTTCTTGCAATTTCATGTTGGAGAAGGGAGACTTCGACCACCATATGGTTCATCAGCAAGTCCCAATTTTTATTCAAGCAAGCCTTGGTTAAATACACTGCTTAATTAGCTCATGCATATTGCAGAAGTCAAGCTCACTATTGGTCAAGCAGATAGATGCCGGCCCGTCCCCTCTTTGTTCTGTTTCCACATTCCTGAAGTTTAAACATCCTTTTATTGCATCCTGCTGGTGTCCGAGCACCAGCAATATCCAGTTAGTGCTAGCTACTGGGTCAAGCTGACCTACAGCTAACACTTACCCTACTTACACCATCTCAAGCAAATCCAGGCTGCTGTGTCCCTTCTCTGATAGCCAGCACTGAACCAGGCTCTCCACATTTCCCCCGTTTTTGTTTTGGGCTAACAATGTTTGATCAGAAGGCTGTCAATACCATTTTTTGCATCATGTTTTGTAGACACATACAGAGACATGGTAAGAGTAGGGTAAGAGTTAGTAATACTACTATCATCATGGGTGCTTTTACAATAGACAGCAGCCAGGGTCCCAGTCCCAGTGATCGCATCCATCTGTCTAGTCCTAAACCAGAGTCCATTTGTAAGTTATCAGTTAGTTTTCGTAATTCATCAATTTGGGAGTGTATGGATCGCGAATGATCAGAGAGGTTCATACAACACATACCTTCAAACTCTTCACATCCATGGCCTTGGACAAGCAAAAGAAAATCAATTGCAGCTCTATTTTGCAGTGTAGCATGACGGATAGAATCAACATCAAGCAAAAGACTAGAAAGTGCAAGGGAATTAGCATTTGTTTTGCTAGCCAACACCCCAACTTGTTTAGGTGATTGTGTGCAGCTACTGCTGACACCCATGGAGCGAGAAGAGATGCAGATATAATCTCTTCCAGTGACCAGAATGTTACCTGGCCGTTGCATTCTTTGTTAAAAGCATGTATCTGCCTCCTGGTTCGGCGATGGTGACGGCTCATGTTAAATATCATAGAGGTGATAGGCATTAGCAGACATAAGCTGCCAAGCGTGCGTGGCCCCCCTCTTAGACGTGACGGGATACCTGGCCAGGCACGGTCACCGCATATCAGAAAATTACCAGGCGGTAGCTGCAAGGGATGGTTAGTAGATATTGAAATGTTAGGCGAAGTATAATTGCACCACCTTGTAGCGTTGCGATAAACAGCCATGCTAGAATTTACATTGGTGGGCGAGCTTTGGTCCCCACTTGGGTGGTTAAAATACAAGCATGCATCAGCCTTTTCTGAACCCAGAAGCTCCAATTCCTGTGGTTCCTGAGGTGATACAGGAAGGTAACCAGCTCATCCATCCCATAAACGGAAAGCCATACAAAAAATGTGGCAATCTAAAAACTGCTAATTGGTTACACATGCTGTTCACACCAAAGTGATTAATCAGTAATTATAATGAGTTTTGATAAGCATACCTTATAGCCAAACATTGTCAGTTTATCTTTATCTGCTGTGCTTTGGCCATCTCATTATGGCTGGTTGATGACATGTTCATTTACTTCCAAATACTTTCTCACAGCTCCTTGATTTAAGGGAGTCTGTACGCCTGCTTTCAAGGCCGCTATGTTTTGAAAAGGTGATTGCCAAAACTTCTCAGCATGAGTAATTTTTGTTGTTTCATGGGAAATTCAAGGATACTGTCAGAGTCTGTGTTTTTGCAAGGAGAGCCAGGCTGCTAGCAGGCCTGCTGTCCCCCTTGACAAATTTTTCCCTTTTTGTATCTGCGCCACAAAACTGCTTTTAGAGGTCCCTGCAAGGGCCCTTTGCAGAAAGCTCAACAAGCATGGCAGTAAATGTAAGATAAGTACCGAATTGTCAAATCCAATAATCGAATTTGACCATTGACAATATCCATCCTGAAATTTCCCACTCATTAAACCAATCTGTCGTTGTTATATCTTTTCTGTTCGATCTCTTAATTTCTGAATGCTCACATGAATCGACTGAGAGTGGTCAGATTCCTGCAGCACGTACCTTCCAAAATTTTCACAATTATGTCTGTGAGCCAGCAGCACAAATCAGCTGCTGCATGTTTCACAGAATCCGCATCTGTAGCTAAGTGCCTTGATATCTTTGCTGTTGTATCTGCGTTGCCAATCAGGAGTGTCAGAAGTGCAGATAACGTCAGCTACATGTTTCCGTGCAGGCACCGATTGCAGCCTGTGACCTTAGGCGTTGCAGAAATCACTGTTTCTCTAATTTTGGTTTACCACTAACACACTCATATTTAAAAGAGTATTCAAAATGTCCCGCAGCAAAACTCTGACTCCATTGTGGCTGCACTTGGAACACTTGACTTCAGTTACTGTGATCAGGATCCCGTCCTGATTCATGCAAGCTTGATTTCTTCTGGATCCACAGCTTTATCTGCTTGGTTCCCATATCTGTAATGACATAGGCAGATCACCTTTCCCCAGTTAGTACCTGTAACTTCATTTCACTGACATCTAACATGAACTTTTCCGTTCAAAACATACAGAGCCTCGTTTAATCAATCAGCTGGAGAGATATCCTTCTCTCCCCCTTATTGCTTGTGAAGCAAACGCTTGAGAGTTTGATTCATATGTTCTGCCATGGCTTTGCACTGTACAAGCCCTTTACCCTCAGCAACCAACAAGTGCTATTGTCGTTAAAGCACTTTAGCAGGTTGGTAAACCAAATTTCATGCAACTTCTGAGCTCGTGCAAAGCTGTCTGCTGAGGGAGCAGACCCAGCTGGTGCAACCAGCCTGTCTGCTCTCTGATTTCTCACTGTTAGACCTAGATGTAGTCAGTTAGCTCAGTGTGGCTGTGAGTCTGGGTAACAGAGTATTGATGTAGGCTCTCCACAGTTTCAAGTACATTTTTTTGTCAGGAATTATTAGAGGCACTTCCACTTCACTAAAGGGTTTGAATAGTTTGACCAGAAAAATACTGCTTGCAACATTCAAAATAATAACGGATCTTAGGGGAAATTATGCCTGCAAAGAACATTTCTATCAGACTTTTCCAGAAATAGTATATATTGGACATAAATCCAATCTTGAATTGAAGAGACCGAAACCATTCTCAAGAAATTCTTTGAAATTACCATTTTTTAAAAAAGACTATGACAGTTTATCAGGTAATTACCATACTATACTACCCAAACCAAATAAATGTTTATCCTAGTTTAGCCCCAGCTGGTAACTAAGCACCGTGCAGCTGCTCACACACCCGTCCCCTCCTAAGTGGATAGGGAGGAGAATAGAAAAATACCACCTTATGGTCTGAGATAAAGACAGTTTAATAGGATAACAAAGAAAGATAATAATAATAATAGTAATAAAAATAATAACAAAACCAATAACAACAACAATATATATGTAAAACACGTGATGCACAAATGCAATTGCTCATGACATGCGGAAGGGAAAATAAACCTCAGTGCCCAGACTGTTTCCAAGTAGCAGTTCTGCTTCCTAGGTAGCCTCCTCAGTTAGATATGGAGCAATTATTATAATTACACGTAAATTACTAACTAATCATTGTAACTGGGAGTGTATTACCTTGTAAAATTTGTGTATAAATATAGCAAAACTGCCAGCTTTTGATGTGCTTGATTTGTGGAAATCCCAGGCCTGAATAAAAGCAATATCGCCCCCGTGTGTGGTAATTGGCTTACTGCACACCGGGTAATGAATCCACTTTTTGGATAATACTGGCAGAAGACATTAGTCTCACCAGGAAAAAGTTCTCAACAACGAGCACATGGGAATCCCAGCATCCATAAGAACTCTCGTTGTTGAAATGAAAAAAAAACAACCCTAAGTTTGCTGCAAGGTTTTGGCGGGGGGGGGGGGGCTGCAGGGGTGGTCTCTTGTGAGACAAGATCGGGGCTGCCCTGTGCTGAACACAGCTGGTTTGACAGTGGCCTCACCGCTGACCAAAGATGAGCCAATCAGTGTAGTTGGTGATGCCCCTGTGAAAACATATTTAAGAAAGGGAAAAACGTTGCACAGGCAGGAAAAAAAAGTGTGAGAAACAGCTCTAGGCACTACTTGTTTAGGGCTGCCACATCACGTCAGATCTGGCCTTTGTTTCAAAGGAATTCTCAAAGTTTTGGTCAGAGAACTACTAGAAAGATTGGCCTCTCAACGTGCTTGAGGAGGTTAACTTATGTCAAATATCAACAGGAAATATAAACACTTATATGTTCTGTGATATGTCAGAATGATAGGCAGTGAGGAAGAGAAAGATTAAGAATTACCAAACACCACTGTAGGAGAAATTCATATTGTAACTGATCAGCAGTGGTAATTTGTGACCAAGGAATGATCTGGCATGGAAGGCAAGAAGGCCCAATTGCAGAAGGGGATAAACTGGCTGGAAACAGGAATGCTAGAGACAGAAGGCCTCCCAGGTAAGAGAGTGAAGTTTGCTGATGAGATAAGAAATGCTGGAGCATTGCCTTGTAACATTCCTAGAATGCAAGTGCTCAGGAGCCACCTTTGGGCAGCAGAACTGGCTCTGGGGAATGAACCCAGTGCTGGGCCAAGGCACCCCATGCCAACAATTCATGGGACTGGTGCACGTGTATATAAGGAAAGGGCTCGTGAAGCATCTTTGCTTATGGCAGTAGGACTGTGTTGTGGTTTCACCGGAGCCGGGGACCACACGTTCAGATTTCCCCTGGAGCGGAGGGGGGGGGGGGAAACAAAACACCAGAACCCCGCAGGTTGGGATAAGGGTATTTTTTTACTGGAAATAACAGGGGAAGAACAGATAACAATGAACGATACAACCTTTTTCCGAGATGAGCAGTTCAGATCGCGCACTCCCCGTAATGGACACCGCGCCGCAGCCCGCGCAAACCCCCGCCGCAACACAAAGCACCGAGGGGAGAGCACGCAAACACTGCAACACCCCCTGCTTTTTATACTCGGCATGATGTAACTGGCATGGAATGATCCTATTGGCCAATCTGAGTCATTTGTCCCGAGCCCCAGCAGGTTAACCCCTTCCTGGCTGAAGCCACTGGCTGAAACCAGGACATCATCCACCCCTCATTCCATGCCATTTACGTCATAACCAAAAGCAACAAAATCTTTTATACAACATATAACAATTATAATTCTTGTAATAATGAATATACAACAACATGTTATTCAACAGTCATTATACTACAATTTCTACTTAGTAATTATATTGGTTATTCTCCCCCAAAATCAAATCCCGTTGAGGTACACATCGCACTTCTCCATCTCTCTGCATTACCCACCAGGTACAACCAGGTCCTTGTGCAAAAACAACTCCAGATATGGGTTCGCCTTTGCCCGAAGCAGGGATGACCCAAACTGTCTTTCCCAGTATGCTCTTCAGATGCACTACTGGGACTCTATTTCCTTCTACAGTATGTGGAAACTTTGTTTGGACGGGGCCATCCCGATTGGTAGATCCTCTAGAGTTGACTAACCAGGTGGCTTCGGCTAGGTGTGTGTCCCAATGCTTGAATGTTCCACCTCCCATTGCTCTCAATGTAGCTTTTAAAAGTCCATTATATCACTCAATTTTCCCAGAAGCTGGTGCATGGTACGGAATATGGTACACCCACTCAATGCCATGCTCTTTGGCCCAGGTGTCTATTAGGGTGTTCTGGAAGTGAGTCCCATTGTCGGATTCAATTCTTTCAGGGGTACCATGTCGCCACAGGATTTGCCTTTCAAGGCCCAGGATTGTATTCCGGGCAGTAGCATGGGGCACAGGGTATGTCTCTAGCCAGCCAGTTGTTGCCTCCACCATTGTAAGTACATAATGCTTTCCCTGGCGGGTTTGTGGGAGAGTGATGTAATCAATCTGCCAGGCCTCCCCATATTTATATTTCATCCACCGCCCTCCATACCAAAGGGGCTTTAACCGCTTGGCTTGTTTAATTACAGCACATGTCTCACATTCATGGATGACTTGTGCAATAGCATCCATGGTCAAATCCACCCCTCGATCGCGTGCCCATCTAGATGTCGCATCTCTCCCCTGATGACCTGAAGTATCATGAGCCCATCGAGCTATGAATAGCTCACCCTTACGTTGCCAGTCTAGATCTACCTGAGCTGCTCCAATCCTAGCTTCTAGCAGGATTTGAATTATCCTTTCTCCTTTCTCAAACACTTCCTTTGCTGTGTTGCCCCATACAATGATGTCATCAATATACTGCAGGTGCTCTGGGGCTTCACCCTTTTCCAATGTACTCTGGATTACTCCATGACAGATGGTGGGACTGTGTTTCCACCCCTGGGGCAGACGATTCCACGTATATTGTGTACCTCTCCAAGTGAAAGCGAACTGTGGCCTGCACTCTGGCGCCAGTGTGATTGAGAAGAAGGCATTGGCAATGTCAATCGTGGCATACCACTTGGCTGCTTTCGATTCCAATTCATATTGGAGTTCCAGCATGTCTGGCACAGCAGCACTCATACATGGAGTGACTTCATTTAGGCCACGATAATCTACTGTCAGCCTCCACTCTCCATTGGACTTCCGCACTGGCCATATGGGACTATTAAAGGGTGAGCGAGTCCGGCTGATCACTCCTTGACTCTCAGTTGATGAATCAGGTTGTGGATGGGGATCAGAGAATCTCGGTTGGTTCGGTACTGTCCTCTGTGTACTGTTGTTGTAGCAATTGGCACTTGCTGTTCTTCAACCTTCAACAACCCCACAACAGAAGGATCCTCTGAGAGTCCAGGCAAGTTACACAATTGTTCAATTTCCTCTGTCTCCACAGCAGCTATTCCAAAAGCCCACCGGTACCCTTTTGGGTCTTTGAAATACCCTCTACGGAGATAGTCTATACCTAGAATGCATGGAGCTTCTGGGCCAGTCACAATGGGGTGTTTCTCCCAGTCCTTTCCAGTCAGGCTTACCTCAGCCTCTAATACAGTCAATTGTTGGGATCCCCCTGTGACTCCAGAAATGCAAACAGGTTCTGTGCCTTTATAATTTGACGGCATTAAAGTACACTGGGCACCAGTATCCACTAGAGCCTTGTACTCTTGTGGGTCTGACGTGCCAGGCCATCGAATCCACACTGTCCAGTAAACCCTGTTATCCCTCTCCTCCACCTGGCTGAAGGCAGGGCCCCTCTATTGCTGCTGATCATACTTGCCGTTCATTGAGTGCATGAAGGACTTAGAGGTTCCCTCAAGAGGATCAGACATATCAGGAGTGTAGATAGGCCTTCTGCTTGGTCGAGGGTTCTGTTCGGTGGTAACTGGTGCAGCGTTCTTCCTGGTGAAATCTCGACGTGCGATTGTTTTACCTTGCAGCTCGTTTACTCGTGCTCGAAGGGCTGAAGTGGGCTGCATATCCCACTTCCTCATGTCCTCCCCTTGGTCAACCAGGTAAAACCACAGTTTACCTCGTGGTGAGTACCCTCGGTTTTCTCCCTCTCGGGATGATGGACGCCTTCTTCCAAAAGCTGCCACACTGCTCTGCAAGGGTCGGGAGCTGCACACGTTGTTGTCAAGGCGTTGGACCAGTTTCTCTACCGCTGCGATGACAGAGAGGGAAACATTGTCTTGGTATTTGCGGAGCCTACAAGACACATTGGCTACAGTTGGTAGATCCGTATCACTCCAGTCTATTGCTGCCAGTGAACTGACGTGCCCTGATGGTACACTTTGTACAACCTTTCGCCACATGCCTGGGGTGCACAGGACTTCATCAGGATCGGCAGGGAGTTGTGAATTGTTCAAATCATAACTAATTATCTCCCATACAGCTAATTCTCTAAGGTACTGGACAGCTCTTTCCATACTGTTGCACTTGGGCATCTGGCATGTAATGTATTCTTTTATGGGGTACCTTTCCTTCACACTTGACAGTAACCGTTTCCAGAGGCTGAGGATTCCTGACCTTTTTCCAATGGCTTTATCAATGCCTCCTTCTCTGGCAAGGGATCCCAACTGCTTGGCCTCCCTGCCATCTAACTCCAAGCTATTAGCCCCATGATCCCAGCACCGAAGCAACCAGGTGACAATGGGCTCACTAGGTTGGCGGCTAAAATCCCTTCTAACATCACGAAGCTCACTCAGGGACAGGGATCGGGTGACAATCTCTGGTTCTGCCTCATCTTGATATCCCCCTGATGGGCCCGGTTGATCATCATCATCAGTTGTTGTACGAACTGATTTTTTTGTGTATTTCCTCTTTTGTACCGGGGCGACAGACACTGGTGGGGGTTGTTTCTTTTGATCATCAGTGGTGTCTGCTGTGGGGATTGCAGTAGCTGCAGTGCCAGTTACAGGGGTTGCAGTAGCTGCAATGCCAATTACAGGGGTTGCCGCAGCTGCAGTGCCAATTACAGGGGTTGCCACAGCTGCAGTGCCAATTACAGGGGTTGCCACAGTATCTGACAATCTGTTTTCTTCCCCTCCCCCCTGACAGTGCTGACAATGCTGACAGTGCTGTCTGCTATCAAGCAGTGTTTGAGCCCAAGTGGCCAGAGCCCAGCACAGTGCCGTGCTTTGCACATCCTTGGGAAACCTACAACAACTTTTTTTCAGAAATGCGGCCATTTTATTAGAGTCATGCAGCTGCTCAGGAGTGAAGCTCCAAGTCATCGGGGGTGAGAAAGTACTTAGGTACTGGCCCATGTTCTGCCCCTGGTGGTTGTCCTGCCTTTGGGAAACCTCTTGAGCTGTATTCATAAACCTGCTCTTAATATATAATGAAAACAGGATCAAGTGCAGAAAAACTCCTAGCAGTGTGGCCATAGTTTGCATGTCAAGGTGATGGTGAAAGTTTTCAAAAACTCTCATAAGAGCTGTTATGTTTAGCCCAGAAAGGAAAAAAACAGTGTAGTCTTTTCCCTCTGTGCTCTCACCAAAATGGCCACCACCACCAGCCCCTCTCTGCCCAGGGACTAGACAGGACAGCAAAACCTCATACACTTGCCAGATTAAGCACATGGTCACTAATATAACTGTATCATAAACCATTGTCATAAAGCACACTAGAGCAAAGTATGGGAACAGGCAGGGAAGCTGCAGCCCCGAGATGATACAACATCCTGCCAGGATAGCAAACAGCCTGCCGAGTTTTTTTTTCCACAGCCAGGACCACACCTTTGTAAATAATACCCACAGCATCTTAAACAGCATCCTTACAACTTTTACCGTAATTGCAACCAGGTCAGAGTCAGATCTACCGTTATCCCAACCTTTCTTGCCTTGTTCAGGCGCCAAAATACGTTGTGGTTTCACCGGAGCCGGGGACCACGCGTTCAGATTTCCCCTGGAGCGGGGTGGGGGGGAAAACCAAAACACCAGAACCCCGCAGGTTGGGATAAGGGTATCTTTTACTGGAAATAACAGGGGAAGAACAGATAACAATGAACGATACAACCTTTTTCCGAGATGAGCAGTTCAGATCGCGCACTCCCCGTAATGGACACCGCGCCGCAGCCCGCGCAAACCCCCGCCGCAACACAAAGGACCTGAGCTCGCACCGCGAGTAAAACAAAGCCCTGAGCGGAGAGCACGCTCCCTCCCGGTCCCTGCTGTTCGCGCGCAAACACTGCAACACCCCCTGCTTTTTATACTCGGCATGATGTAACTGGCATGGAATGATCCTATTGGCCAATCTGAGTCATTTGTCCCGAGCCCCAGCAGGTTAACCCCTTCCTGGCTGAAGCCACTGGCTGAAACCAGGACAGACTGTCCAATGCATCGTTCATTAATCATGTTGGGGTTTTTTATTTAAGCACAAACATGTGTTTAATCTGCCTCAAGGGATACAATAAAAATTCCCCAACACCACACATGTAAACTAAGTTGAACGTTAAATCAACTTTTATTCAAAGCACCTATTAATATGACAATATTTATTCTTCTGCTGTTAAGTCATGCCAAACTACAGCTTAATCTTATGAAGCATAGAACACCAGTATTTCTTGTATGCAATCACTTTTTAACAAAACACCTCAGTTCCACCTCAGTTATTTACTTGTTATTTTACCCAAAATTTGTTAACTTACACAGAAGTACTTGAGCTGTCTGAATTTTTTCTACATCTAGATTTCAGTGTACTTGCCATACTGAAAGTAGAATTGTGCAAGTTGTCAAAATCATTACAGCTGACTGGGAAAATCAGTTCTATTGAATTAAGTTATGACTTGGATCTGCAACTGGCTGGCGATTAGTCTTGTGCCCTGTGAAATAGCACTCACAAGCAATTCTGAGTTATGACTCACAAGTACAACAGATTCATGCTCAAGACTCATTTTGGGATCAGACTATTTGTATGCAGCCCACTGAACAGTCAAAAGCACGTAACCAAGAAATTCCAAACCCACACCCATGAATTGCCAGGTAGCTTTACATAGGCTAACAAGCCTGAAATGATTACAAAGTGTTTGATTTTTTAAAGACCAAAACTGAAGTGCATTAATACGTCATCTTAAACAAACCGGGTGAACACAACAATTGCCGTTTCTGCTGCAGAATTAGACTGTTTTTCTGAAACAGCTGTATGCATCTAGTCAGTCTGTATCAAGTAATCTGGTTATGTAGTGAATACTTTTTTGCTATTTTTAACTGATAGCTGTGCTACGGTTAGTGAACACAAAATTGGGATGTTATCCTGAGGTAAAGGAATAAGGTGGCTTTATGCACAGCAAGTATGGAGGCTTCTATTTGCTAATACTCATAGAAGAGCAATACTTTAAAACTCAAGTGTTTGCTAATAGGAGGTCTAAAGTAGTTTAGTACAATTCAATACCCCCTTTATTAACAAAAGCAAGTGCCAAACCATAAAAAGGGTCCAAAAATATCTAAAAGAAAAATGTTACCACTTGTTTACTTTTGTCTAGACCTTGAAAGACTAATAATTTTCAGATAAACCCAACAATGTGCGCAAAAGTTCCTAACATCATACATTAGGAATAACAAGTGCTACTCAAGCCAGGAGATTCTGCTGAGATCAAATAAAAAACCCCATAAAATAGCAAAATCAAGTCTCATCTTGAGCAGTCGCAGTGAAGGTCCTGAACTATCTTACAATTTCCTGCATGAAGCAGTTTCCTCCCCTCTACAAGTTGAGATATCTAGGCTTTGCCTTCTGCCTTAGTGATAATAGGTAAAAATATACCAACATTAGGAAACTTGGTTCCATTGCTGCTTATAGTATCTTCAGACCTACCACTTAATATAGTGAGATAAATACTTTCCCTTTTGTTAGCCACCTTTGGCCACGTGTATCATTCTGCTAACACTGTGCAAGTGCTTCCTGGGAAAACTGTTTCAAATAAAAAAGTTAACCTTGCAAAAATCTAGCTTCCCACAACATGAAGTTTGTCCACCCTGCATTATGCAGTTTCATATTTACAAGTTACTTAAACTTTACATTTGTCTTTTACCTTACAAAAAGTGCAACTCTCTCACCCCGTGTTATGGGGTGACAACATTCTTCATAAGTTCTACACAACAGCAGCCTATGATAAGTAAATAAGGTGCTTAGATTATGCCCAGGAAATAACTGGTTAAGGACCACCATTTTGTAAAGGCAAACTCCATTCCTATGCTACTGTCACAGTGGTGCCACAGCTAGGTTTGCAAGCTCAATAAGAGCCAATGCACCATGCATGCGTTCATGCTGTTCCTGGAGGTGGCGGTGAGCAGCTGAATGAGTGTTATTTTTCTCTTCATCATCCTCTCCATCATATTGAAGATATCCTATTGGGTCCTGCTGTTCCTGATCCATTTTCTGGTTTGTTTTTCTTTTCAAAGAGGGAGCACGCTGTTCTCTAGTCTCCCAGTATCTACAACATCAGAGGTGGAGAATGCTTTTAAGTTATATACAGTTTATGTAAGAACTACCATTCAAAGACAGAAAAGACCTTCCAAGTATTTTCTTGCACGTGAGTAATCACTCCCCTCTTTCAACCCTTTTGTGGCACTATTCAAGTTGTCAGAAGCCTCCTTTATTCAGCATTTTAAGTGTAGAAGTGTCCAAGGGACATCTGATCCTTCACACAGATCTTTGTTTCATGGTATTCCCACCAGTCAGCTCTCCCTGTGCATACGTGATTGTTGTTCCTCACATAAATGCAAATTCAGCAGTATGACTGTAGCCCTAACATGGTATTAGCTAGTGTTGTTCAAGCAAAGCAATGCATGTAAGTAGAGAAGGTAAAACAGATGAGAAAGCCTCATGAGGAACTTTGTCTTAACCAGGAGTCAGCCCTTTTTAAAGTTGTTAATAACAGGCAAGGCTGGGCTGAATCATGCTAAAGGAACAGCTGGGTTTTGTTTGCAGGGGTTTTTGGTTGTTTGGGGGGTTTTTTGCCTCTAAGAATAAAACACTTTCTCAGGCCACTCTGTGTTTAAGTTTAGAAAGAGATCACACCATAAGGAAACTTACTTTGCTAGCCACTCAGCTGCAGCTTTATTGTCAGCTGTCTGGTTTTTACTCACTCTGACCATGAGTTCTTCCCTCTTCAGCCGGGCATATGGGTGTTTGGGGCAATGACGGTTTGCATGTGTGAATCTACTCAAACAGCCTTAAAAACAAAAATATACCAATGAAGAACACATTAAGGAAAGCCATCAGCTGACATGTTAGCACGGCATCCGTGAGATGAAGATGCTCCTGAATTCAACATTCCTTACTCCACAAAAACCTGGATTCAGTTGAAAACAGCACACTAGGTACAAGGCCCATAACATTGCCAATCCTTTACAATTACTGATAACCTGGCTTATATAATCAAGCATGCAAACCTTATATCGAAATTTGTGTGATTATGTATGGATTCTGTGTGGCTTCTCCCTTCCCTAGAAGATACTCCAAAATTAAGATCCAAAGCTTTTTATAGACTGCTGCCACGTGAGCATCCATACGTATATTCCCAGTACTAGACTGAGACTGATTCTGAAAGCCACAAGTTATTCTCCCAGGGCTCACCATTCTCTGAGCAGATGAAAGGCTTTTCTCCTGTGTGAAGACGCTGGTGAGTTTTGAGTTGCCCACTCTGAACAAAGGCTTTCCCACAGTCTGGGTAGTCGCACAAATAAGGTCTTTCACCTTTAAAAACAAAACCACAACAAACAAACAAACAAAACCAGCCCCCCCCCCCAAAAAAAAAAAAAAGCAACCCCACCCAAAACAACCATAAACCACGCACACAGATTTATGAAAGCTGAATATAGAAGAGTCATACTATCCAGTGGTGGTCCTTGGCTTACACAAGCATGCTCTTCTTTTATGCACTCACACTTGTTGCATCTACTCAGAAAGCCTTAGTACACTGGACAGCAGAGATACACTTTTACCCCAAACAGATGTTTAAAGTACATATTAAATGCTACTGGATGATACATTTTTCCCCAGAAAAATAACAAAATTACAGGAACATGTTAAGGCAAAAATAATCTTGCACATTATTTAACTAATCTGTACTCGTCAGCTTCTAGTATGTTGAAGTACAAGATAATTCTAGAAGGCATAAAAAGGATGGGCTGACAGCAGTTCAGAGAAATCATGGGCCTCGCTTTTTCCCCATCCATGAGAAGATTGGACATTCCTCCCTGTCACCATCCAGATTTTTTTTGACTGCAGTGGGAATTTGAGTGAGTCAGACAGAGCACTACAGCAACTGCAAATAAGATGCCTCCTTATCCTTAGTTCTGTTCATTTTGGTATGTAAGACAGTGGCAAGCAATGTTACACACTGTTCTCCTCTGAAAAATTCTGCTTCAGCATGTAAGCAGAACCTAGTAGCGGCCAGGTTTCCAGAATGGCTACAGTTTTGTAGTTCTGCACTACTAGCAGCACCTCATCATCTTTGGTATTAGAAAGGGCGGTTCCAGAGAAGAGAAGAGAAGAATTTGTCAATGTTTTCCCTTTGAGCACTGCATCCTGCCTTTCAGAAAGTATAATGAAATACTGAACGCTTACAGTGTTTTGTTTGTTTAAGAACTTTTTTTTTTTACATACAATTTTCCTAAAGCACTGAGAGAAGTCCTAGAACTGATACTTGCAGTTAGGTAGAATGAAACATACAGAGTACACTGTATAGATAACATCCTATAGTACAAGTAGAACGAGGTAAAGGCAAACAATTTAATTGCAGTGGCAACCAGATATATAGGGTAAAATAACTGAGGTTAATGATATAGGGATGCATAAAGTTGGAGTTTTACTAGACTAATTGAAAAAAGCTGTAATGTATAAATGGAAGTAGGAAGAGAAACTCTTGACAGGCTTGAAAGGTGGGCCTGGGTGAACCTAATGAGGTTCAACACTGCGAAGTGTAAGGTGTTGCTCTTGGGCCAGAAGAATGCCAGACATAGATACAGACTGGGAGAAGAGCTCCTTGAGAGTAGCCCTGCTGAGAAGGACCTGGGGGTTCTGGTGTATGAGAAACTTAACATGAGCCAGCAGTGTGCTCTTGCAGCTCGGAAGGCCAATGGGATCCTGGGCTCCATCAGAAGAGGGGTGGCCAGCAGGGACAGGGAGGTGATTGTCCCTCTCTACTCTGCCCTCGTGAGGCCCCACCTGGAGTACTGCATTCAGATCTGGGGCCCCCAATACAAGAAAGATGTGGAACTGTTGGAGAGGGTTCAGAGGAGGCCAAGATGATGATTAGAGGGCTGGAGCACCTTCATTCTGAAAAGAGGCTGAGGGAGCTGGGCTTGTTCAGCCTAGAGAAGAGAAGGCTGCGGGGGGACCTCATATCAGCCTTCCAGTCCCTGAAGGGATCAGAGAAACAGGAGGGGAATCAACTTTTTAAAATGTTAGATAATGGCAGGACAAGGGGGATGGATTTAAGCTAAAGGAGGGAAGGGTTCGATTAGATATTAGTTTTTTACAGAGAGAGTGGTGAGGTGCTGGAACAGGCTGCCCAGAGAGGTGGTGGATGCCCCATCCCTGGAGCTGTTCAAGGCCAGGTTGGATGGGGCCCTGGGCAAGATTGTCTAGATCATGCCTGGAGGTTGGTGGCCCTGTCTGTGGCAGGGGGGTTGGAACTGTGTGATCCTTGGGGTCCCTTCCAACCCAGACCATTCTATGATTCTAGACTCAAGCCAAGAGAATTTAGGCCAACTATAAAGAACAACTTCCCTATGCAAACTGTAACAAGAGGAATGGAGATAGTGGGTATTTCCTCTCTGTCTCTCAAGAGAGGATGATTCAGTGGCAAGTTTACAAAGGTCTCCCATGTCACCACTCCTCAGAAATGACAACTAAAAGAAGGTAACATTGACTTACTAAGTCAGAAGAGTAACACCACGGTGAGTTCTTTTCAATTAAGTAGACTGTGTTTAATACACAAGTTCAACACCTAGTTCAAGCTAATGAAATTAAAACATTTTGACCAAAAGGCATGAAGAATATAATGTTAATATTAGTATGCACAGATGTGGGTTTTTTTAGTCAGAAAGCAGACAACAGGAGACAAGGCTTAATGTGTCTACAATAGTTCATGCTTTATTGCAGAATACAGCCTTTTCGGAACATGAAGAAAACAAAAGGTATTTTTACTTGGTATAAAAACAGCATCTCCCTTTCAGTTCAAGCTCAGTTGGACATCAAGTGAATTGTTAAGATACACTTTTAATGTATTATACTATACAAGTTATCAGCCACTTTTAAGATACGTTTTCCTCTTATAGCTATGCTTCGGGACCCGGGGGCATTGGTCGACAGCCAGCTGAATATGAGCCAAGAAGGCAAATAGCATCCTGGCTTGTATCAGAAATAGTGTGGCCAGCAGGAGTAGGGAAGTGATCATCCCCCTGTACTCGGCTCTGGTGAGGCCACACCTAGAATACTGTGTTCAGCTTCAGGCCCCTGACTACAAGAAAGACATTAAGGTGCTGGAGTGTGTCCAAAGAAGGGCAATGAAGCTGGTGAAGGGTCTAGAGAACAAGTCTTATGAGGAGTGGCTGAGGAAACTGGGGTTCTCTAGTCATGAAAAGGAGGCTGAGGGGAGACCTTAGCGCTATCTACAACTACCTGAAAGGGGGTTGTAATGAGATGGGTGTTGGTCTCTTTTCCCAAGTAACAAGTGATAGAATGAGAGGGTTATTTTACCTAAAATTTGTTACTTACACAGAAGTACTTGAACTGTCTGAATTTTTTCTATACCTACATACAATTCAGTGTACTTGCCATACCGAAAGAATTGTGCAAGTTCTATTCGTGGCACTCCGAGTCCCTAGTGCTCTCTAGGCTGCCTTTTATAGGCGTGGGGGTGGGTACTATTTATCTGGCAACACCCAGGCCTCATCATCAGTAGTGTACCCTCAGCAGGTTTGCTGATGATACAAAACTGGGAGGAGTGGCTGGTACACCAGAAGGCTGGGCTGTCATTCAGTGAGACCCAGACATGCTAGACAGTTCGGCAGAGAGGAACCTAATGAGGTTCAAGAAAGGTAAGTGTAGGGTACTGCACCTATGGAGGAATAGGTGCAACCAGTAGGTGGAACCAGTACAGTTTAGGGGTTGATCTGCTGGAAAGCAGTGCTGTGGAGAAGGACCTAGGAGTCCCGGTGGACAAGATGTTAAGCATGA
Organism: Laterallus jamaicensis coturniculus; assembly: GCA_022605575.1. Classification (NCBI taxonomy): domain Eukaryota; kingdom Metazoa; phylum Chordata; class Aves; order Gruiformes; family Rallidae; genus Laterallus; species Laterallus jamaicensis. The sequence goes on along the minus strand of JAKCOX010000275.1, from coordinate 243,564 downwards.
GCCAGCAATATGCCCTTTTGTCCAAGAAGGCCAATGGTATCCTGGGGTGCATTAAGAAGAGTATGGTCAGCAGGTTGAGGGAGGTTATTGTCCCCCTCTACTCTGCCCTAGTGAGGCCACATCTGGAATACAGTGTCCAGTTCTGGGTTCCCCAGTCCAAGAAAAACAAGGAACTACTGGAAAGAGTCCAGCAGAGGGCTACAAAGATGATTATGGGACTGGAGCATCTCTCTTATGAGGAAAGGCTGACAGAACTGGGGCTGTTTAGCCTGGAGAAGGGAAGACTGAGAGGGGATCTGATGAATGCTTATAAATATCTAAAGGGCAGGTGTCAAGAGGCCAGACTCTTTTCAGTAGTGCCCAGCAACAGGACAAGCACCAACTGGCACAAACTGGAACATGGGAAGTTTCATCTGACTACGAGGATAAACTTATTTACTTTGAGAATGACAGAACACTGGAACAGGTGGCCCAGATTGGTTGCAGAGTGTCCTTCTCTGGAGATACTCAAAACCCACCTGATCCTGTGCAACCTGCTCTAGGTAAACCTGTTTTAGCAGGAGGGTTGGGCTCCAGTGGTCCCTTTCAACCCCTACCATTCTGTGATTCTGTGTAATCAGTATGCGCTTGCCCCATTCAGGTGGTGTATGGTATATGGTAGATGGCTATGGCTATACACTTTTTTTTTTGAAAAGCAAATCTCCTATTGTTTTATTGTCAGTACACGGTGTTCTCAACTGGTAAGAGTCAGTTTAGATTGCATCTTCAGATCACATTAATGGTAAGTTAAAAAGTTCATAGTCTCAGGTAATGTTCATTCTTCTAAGCAATTCATATTGAATTTAGCACCTTGCCTTTAATTACAACCCATACAAAACAGCATTAGAGTCACTGGACTCTATGTTAGTGTATGATCAAGCAATTGGATGGAGCTGTAGATTATTTTAAACACGTGCAAGAGTAGAGCTGCTGACTCAGTGTGTCTTATCAGAGGGTCTAATACCAAAACAGGTATTTGTCCGTACACTCTGGACCCCCCTTGCAATATGCCGGTACCACAGGAGGCAGCAGTCCGCAGGAACTCGTCAGCAGCTCAAGCTCTATGCTTTGCTGAGTGTTCATTTCTTTTCCCAAATAACAAGCAATAGGATAAGAGGGGGGACATGAAGACTGGATATTAGGAAAAATTTCCTCCCAGAAAGCACTGCCAAGCATTGGAACAGGCCGCTCAGGGAAACAGTTGAGTCACTATCCCTGATGTATAGACGTGATGCTTAGAGACATGGTTTAGTGGTGGACTTGTTAGTGTTAGGTTTACAGCTGGACTCGATGATCTATAGAATCATATAATCATAGATAGGTTGGGGTTGGAAGGGACCTTAAAGATCATCTAGTTCCAACCCCCTTGCCATGGGCAGGGATACCTTCCACTAGACCAGGTTGCCCAAAGCCCCATCCAACCTAGCCTTGAACACTTCCAGGGAGGGGGCCTCCACAACCTCTCTAGGCAACCTGTTTCAGTGTCTCACTACTCTCACAGTGAAGATATTCCTAATATCTAATCTAACCTCCTTCAGTTTAAAACCATTACACCTTGTCCTATTACCACATGCCCTTGTAAACAGACCCTCTCCAGCTCTCTTGTAGGCCAACTTCATGTACTGGAAAGCTGCAATAAGGTTGCCTCCAGAGCTTTCTCTTCTCCAGGATGAATAAGCCCAACTCTCAGCCTGTCTCCATAGGAGATCATCTTTGTGGACTTTCTCTGGACATGCTCCAACACTCCATGTCCCTCTTATGTTGGGACCTCACAGCTGAATGCAGTATTACGGGTGGAGTAGAGGGGTAGAATCACCTCCCTCGAACTTCTCATCATGCTTCTTATGATGCAGCCCAGGATATGGTTGGCTTTCTGGGTTGCAAGCACACATTGTCATCTCACGTTGAGCTTTTCATCAATCAACAACCCCAAGTCCTTCTCCTCAGTCTGCTCTCAATCGATTCCTGAAACAGTCTGTAATTGTGCTTGGGATTACCCTAACCCATGTGTAGGACCTTGCAATTGGCCTTGTTAAACTTCATGGTCTTTGCATGGACCCAGCTCTCAAGCCTGTCAAGGCATCCCTTCCCTCCAGCATGTTGACCACACCACACAGCTTTGTGTTCTCAGCACACTTGATGAGGGTGCGCTCAATTCCACTGTCCATGTCGCTGACAAAGATGTTGAACAGCACTGCTCCTAATACCAACCCCTGAGAAATGCCACTCGTTTCTAATCATCACCTGGACATCGAGACATTGACCAAACCTCTTTGAGTGTGACTGTCCAGCCAATTCCTTATCCACTAAGTAGTTCATCAAACCCATGTCTCTCTAATTCAGAGTCAAGGATATTGCATGGGATTGCACAAGTCCAGGTAGATGATGTCAGTCACTCTTCCCTTATCCACCAAAGTTGTAACCTGATCATAGAAATCCACCAGATTTATTAGGCACATTTTGCCCTTAGTGAAGTCATGTTGTCTGTCATCAATCACCTCCTTATTTTCTGTGTGCCTGAGCATAGTTTCCAGGAGAATCTGCTCCACGATCTCTCCAGGCACAGAGGTGAGACTGACCGGCCTGTAGTTCCCTGTCTCTTCCTTTTTTCCCTTTTTAAAAATGTAAGGTTATGTTTCCCCTTTTCCAGTCAGCGGGAATTTCACTGGACTGACACAACTTCTCAAATGTGATGGAGAGTGGCTTAGCCACTTCATCTGCCAGTTCCCTCAGGACCTGTGGATGCATCTCATCAGGTCCCATGCACTTGGGAACTTTCAGGTTTAAGGATATTCTTCTGATCTTCTCCTACAGTTCTTCATTCTCCCAGTTCCTGCCTTTGCATTCTGAGGCTTGAACAGTGTGGCTAGAGCCCTTGCTGTTGAAGTCTGAGTCACAAAAAATCATTGAATACCTCAGCCATCCCCATATCCTGGGTAACCAGGTCTCCTGTTTCCTTCTGGAGGGGTCAACATTTTCCCTAGTCTTTCTTTTATCACTGACATACCTATCAAAGCTTTTCTTGTTGCCTTTGATGTCCTTGGCCAGATTTAATAATGTTAGGGCTTTAGCTTTCCTAACCTGATCTCTGGCTGCTTGACAGTTTAACTGTACTCTTCTCAGGCTACATGTCCTTGCTTTCACCCTCTGTAGGCTTCCTTTCTGTGTTTGAGTTTGTCCAAGTTTCTTTGATCTTATAGGCCTTTTTCAATCTAAATTATTATATTATTCTATGATTCAATTACTGTGTAAAAACTACTCAAAAGAAGAAAACAAAAGTCAGAGAAAAGGTAGTTGAAATTAAAAATACTACAAAGTATGGAACACTAAGCTCAGGAAAATTTTTTCATATGAAGAAACTCTAACATCAGAACACAACATATTTACTCTACATGCCTTTACTGTTCTATCCCAAATTATGGCTATTGTTACCCTGTAAGAAAAATTTACAGAAAGACTTTCCTATGATTGCACGAACAGTCCCCGGGAGAAAAGTATGATTTATTTAACAACTGCAGTAAAGATATTAATAGGTTAAGGTGGGAATTTTTTTTTGCCTTTTCATCTGCTTAATAACTGTTTATCAGCTACTCACATCTTTCTTTTAATCTCTTCACTTACCGGTATGAGTTCTTTTGTGTGCTTGTAATGATTTTTCTCGTGGAAACACTCTGTTGCATATATTGCAACGTATTCTGCTAGAAGAATGCTCTCCTTCATTTATTAGGTCACGAACTGTATCTGCTCTTGGTCGGCCACGTCTTATCCCATCCTGTATTAAAAGAATTAAGAAACTCAAGTGCCATACTTTTCCATGTTGGCATTCTAGCAAAGAACATTCCCTAAACAATCTAACCCACAATAGAACCCACAAAGCAACCATACACATAATATTCTTAATAAGCTCAATAAAATTGAAGTATCTGCTAAAATATTAAATAGAAAATCAGAAGTATTTTTATAAAAAAAAAAGATACACTAGAACTCATTTAGAATTACTCCCCAAAATTATTTTAAAGATCTATAATGTAGGTATACCTGAAGATTAGTAAAAGAGCAGAATTGTCTCTAAGCCTATCCAACAATATAACTTATATTATCACAGGAGTCAGCAAACAGCAGTATGGAGGAGGTTGGTTTTGTGGGGGAGGTGTGTGTGCACAGAATGTGAAGTTTATGTAACATGGTGTACATGGCATGCGTGACGTGCATAATGTGTGTGCGCATGTGGTTCAAGGTGTGCACATGGGGGTGTAGTGTGTGGGGAGGATATTGTATGGGCAGTATGTGGTGGGCGAGAGCAGTATGTGAGTGTGGTCTGTGTTGTGTGGTGCATGGTTATGTGTATGTGTGCTGTGGTTGGGTGAAGGTGTTATGTGGTTTCAATATCTATCATCAAACTTGAAAGTTAACCATGACCCTGTATTGCAATGGCTCCATAATTAAGAATGACTGTAGATAGTTGCTTGCTGGTTGCTAAGAAAAGGATCAAAGAAAATTGTTTAAAGGAGCATCTGTAAAGTAGCTGTCCTGGAACACTCAAAACATCTAAGCAAGATATCTACACATGCACAGCCAGTTTGGCAGTGAAAACTGAAGTCCAGGCTCCCCTAACTGAACTGTCTTCATTATAATACTAAAAACCACACCTATGGGTCTAGAACACCCTTGCCCAGGTGAAGATCCTTCCTTGACGCAGGCACAGTGACTGAAGAAGATGATACAGTAAATATTATAATTACATGTAAATTACTACCCAACCGTTGTAACTGAGAGTGTATAACCTTGTAACATTTGTGTATAAATGTAACAAAAGTGCCAGGTTTAGGTGTGCTTGATTTGTGGAAATCCACCAAGCACCCAAGCCTGAATAAAAGCAATAAAGCCACTTTGTGTGGGAACTAGCTTATTGCACACCTGGTAGTGAATCTGCTTTTCGGTCAATAGTGTGTGGTACAAGTGTGGGATTGCATGTCTGTGTGGGATACATGTGGTGGGTTGTAGGTAGGTGTGGGGTGTGTCAGGATTAGGTAAGGGGTGGGAATGTGGCCTTTGGGCTTTGGGAACATATGTTTTTTGGGTTTTTTTCTACTCCAAGGTCTTGAGTAGTCTGGACTCTTTTTCATTCCACAGTTTTGGGTCATCAGGGTTGTTTTTTTATTTCAGAGCTTTGGGATTTTGGAGATATTTTGGACTACAAGCATTTGGGTTTACAGGTTTCTTTTTGTGGTGGGTTTTTTTTTAATGTTTTGTTCCTGCTTTTTGGGTCATATGAGGTTTATTTTCCTTCTGGAGTCTTGGGATTGTTGGGGGTTTGTCCTGGGTTCAGCTAGGACAGAGTTAATTTTCTTTTTAGTAGCTGGTGCAGTGCTGTGTTTGGGAGTTAGGATGAGAGCAGTGCTGATAACACACTGATGGTTTTAGTTGCTGCCAAGCAGTCAAGGACTTTTCAGCTTTTCATGCTGCCCTACTAACAAGATGCTGGGAAGAGAACTCAGGAAGCTGGAAGAGGACATGGCCAAGACAGGTGACCCAAACCAACCAAAGGTGATATTCCATACCAATGGCATTATGCTCAGCATAAAGGAAGGGCTGTTGGGGGAGGAGCACATGGGCTGATGGGGGAGGGCTCCAGGACATGCGGCTCAGGGAGGGTCCTGCTTTGGGATGGGTCTCAGCTGTATGGGCTGAGTTGTGCAGTTCAGTCAGAAACTGCATCATGTATCACCAGTTTTGTATATTTTGCTATAAAGTCCTGTTATTACTATTTCTCCCTCCCTTTGCTGTCCCAGTAAATCATCCTTATCCCAACCCACAAGGTTTGCCTTTGTTTTCTCTTTTTTTATTCCCACCCTATTTTTTATTCCCCATGGGGGGAAAGCAAGTGGCTGTGTGGTGCTCAGCTGCCAGCTAGGGCTAAACTACAGCAGGGTTTTATTCATTCCAGGGTCTTGGATTCTTTGAGTTTGGATTTTGTTTTGGTTTTTTCCTTATGTTCTGGAGTTTTGGGTTGTTTGGGTTGTTTGACTGTGGGGTTTTGGGTTGTTTAGGTATTTTTTGTTTATGGTGGTTTAGTTTTCAGGGTTTTTTGGGGGGAGGGGGTGGAGCTGGGGGTCTTATCTGGGTCTGGGTCTTCTTGGGTGAGATCTTTGGTTCTTGTATTTTGGGTGTTTTGGATTCTTGGGCTCTGGGATCTTGCAGTTCTGTGGTCTTGAGGCTGTTTGCTTCTAGACTTCCTGGTTGTCCAGGCTTTTTTTTTTTTTTTTTTTTTTGTTCCAGGTTGTTGGGCCATAGGGGTTAAGGTTGGTTTTGTTTGGTTCTGGCCTTTTGGGTCACCTGGGTTTTTTTCCCTTTTGGTTCTGGGCTTTTGCATCATCAGTTTTGTTGTTTGGGGTTGTTGGGTTTTTTTGTTTAGTTCTGGGCTTTTGAGGTATCTGTGGGGTTTTTTTGTGGAGGGTTTTTTTTTCCTTTGATTGGTTTTTTGGTTATGGGGTTTTTTCTTTTTCATCCTGGTCCTTTGGTTTTGTGGTTGGTTAACCTTGACTGGATGCCAGGTGCCCACCAAACCACTCTTTCACTCCCCCTCTTCAGCAAGATAGGGGAAGAAAATAAGATGAAAAGCTCATGAATCGAGATAAGGACACACTCACGGTGTTCTCCTGCTCCAGAGTAGGGTCCCACCCATGGGATACGGTCCTTCACAAACTGCTCCTATCAGCAGCTGTTCCCACAATCATTTCAAACCACGGGAAGCTGATACTATCAGTAGCAGTTGCCACCTGCTGTGAGGAGTTGAGGCTTCTGAGGTCCCTAGGGCTGTCTGAAGGAATTTCTGGGCCCTCTTCAGCTGTCTGTTTGGGGGGGGCTGGCAAACTGGAAGTAAGTTCCACAAGAGGGGTGGGTTAGAGTTGGGTAATGCTGGCTGTTCATGCAGTCAGTTCAAGCTGCGTGAAGCTGCATATAACTGGCTACTAGGGAGCACAAATGACCAGGGTATGCAAGCAACCTGGGTTGGCAGTTCTTGCTGGAAGGGCTGCATGCTCTGCCCGTTTAACTCAGAGGTTTAGCCTACCTCATTCTGCAGTGAAATAAAATGTAATTATTCCATTCTAACTGTGTCACTGACAGAGTGTGCGGCAGTTCATGTGGATGTACATGTGGGGAGGGCTGCACACTGCTTCCTGCTCTGCTGCTCTGCTTAGGCTGCAGTCCCAATGGTCACCCTAGCTAGGTGTTGGCTGTGCAAGCCTACCCAGCAGCTTGAGGTCTCCAGGGAATTAGAAGAGCTTATTAGGCAATACTTTGAAGTTGTCAGAAGCATAGTGGTAGAGACCAGGCAAGGGCTGTACTCTACAGCAGACAGGACTCAACTGCCTAATCAGGCTAGCCTGGGACAAGTGGAGGAAGCTGCTGTCCAGGTGGAGGGCTGCAAAGACTGTACCCACACTCCTGGGTGGAGGAGGGTGCAAGCTCCACCTGTGCAAGGTGTGCTCTGGTGGAGTCACTCAGGCAGCAGGTGGAAGAGCTACAGAAGGAAATCAGCAGGGTATGCTGTATTGGGGAGGAGGAACAAGAAGCAGAGTTTATTTGAGCCATTGAAAAAAGAAATACTATGGTCCTGTGGCAATGTCCTTCGAGAATTATCAGGCAAAGAGCATCAACAGCAAACAGACAGCACCTTGGAGCAGGAGGTGGCTGCAAAAGGTAGCAGTGAGTGCTAGTAGTAGATCACTGCTGAGATGCATGGAGGCATGCTCATCTGCCAACCTGATATACAATCAAGGGAAGTTTGCTGCTTGCTAGGAGCCAAGATATGTGATGTCACAGAGAGACTGCTACAATTGGTTAAAAGTGCAAATTACTATCCCCTACTTCTTTTCCATGTGGGCACCAATGATATGGTAAAGCATAACCTGGGCAAGACTTTAGAGCCCTGGGGGTGCAAATGAAAGGGACAGGGGCCCAAGTGATCTTCTGTATTGCCAGTCAGGGATAGGGGTGAGGACAGAAGTTGACACACCATGCAAATCAATGCATGGCTTTGTGGCTGGTGTCGTGCCAGAGCTTTGGCTTCTATGATCATGGAAATTTCTTCAACAAATACATCCTATTAGAGAGAGATAGGATCCATCTATCTAGAAGAGGCAGGGGAATCTTTGCTAGCATATTGGCTGACTTAGTGAATTGTGCTTTAAACTAATGAACTTGGGGGGTGGGGTACAATGCTGTGAGACCTATATATTCATAAGCAACAGGGTGTGAGCACCTACCAGAGAAGTGAGGAATTCTACCCAACTGTTGTGGTTTTAAGTGGCAAGGTTCTGGTGGAGAAGGGGGGGCTACAGGGGTGGCTTCTGCAAGAAGCAGCTAGAAGCTTCCCCTAGGCCCAACTAGCCAGGCCTCTGTGAATCATATTTGAGACAAAAAACATGCAAGTAGCTGCTTTTTGCCACCAGAGAAGGGACTGAGAAGATGTAAGAAACTGTGCAGACACCATGGTCACTGAAGAAGTGGGGGGAGGAGGCGCTCCAGGCACCAGAGAGAAAGATGCCCCTGCAGCCCATGGAGAAACCCATGGTGGAGCGGGTTGTCCCCCTGCAGTCCATGGAAGATGAGGTGGAGCAGAGACCCCACCTGTAGCCCATGGAGAGAGACCCCACTCTGGAATGGGTGGAGACATATGGAAGATGCTGTGACCAAGGTTGGAGCAAGCTCCTGGCAGGACCTACAACCCATGGAAAGAGAGAGAGAGAAGGAGGCCCATGTCAGTGCAGGTTTGCTGGGGAGACTTGACTCTGGGGGGGACCAGGCTGGAGCAGTCTGGGCTTGAGAGACTGTTGTGGTTTTGCCCCAGCTGAGGGCTGAGCACCACGCAGCCACTTGTTCTTTAAGAGGGAGTGTGTGTGGGGGGCGGGAGTTGAGGGAGGAGGAAAGGGAGGGAGAAGAAAACCCAAGAGACCAAAACCTTGCGGGTTGGAATAAGGATAGTTTACTGGGATAGGAGAAAGATCGATATAATAATAATGACTTTATAGCAAAATATATGAAACTGGTGATACAAAATGCAGTTTCTCACTGAACCAGACAGCTCAGGCCGTACAGCTCAGAGCCATCCTGAAACTGGACCATCCCCCAAAACTGCACATGCTGGTGCTGCCTGCTCCTCCCCCCACCAGCCACCCTTTTATGCTGAGCATGATGTAATTGGCATGGAATACCCTCTTTGGCCAGTTTGGGTCACCTGTCCTGGCTGTGTCCCCTTGTTAGCAGGAAAATATGAACAATTGAAAAGTCTTTGATTGCTTGGCAACAACTAAAAACATCCCTGTGTTATCAGCACTGCTTTCATCCTAACTCCCAAACAGGACATTCCATCTGCTGCTAGAAAGAAATTAAACTCTATCCTGGCTGAACCCAGGACAGACACTGAGAGACATTCTATGATTTATGACTGCGCCCCATAGCAGTGACCCACGCTGGGGCAGCTGGTAAAGAGCTGAAGCTTCGTGAGTGTGGTTTTGGCCCGGGCTGGAGGCCAAATGCCCACCAAGTCGCTCACTCACTCCCCCCTTCAGCCGAAGAGGGGAGAAAATAGATATTACGAGGCTTAGGAACTGAGATAAGGACAGAGGGATCGCTCTCCAATTAGTGCAATGGGCAAAACAGACTCAGCACAGAATAAAGGAAAGTGATTTATTACTACTATGACTAATACACCTGGTGAACCGGAATGAGATAAGAAGCAGCCAGGTCTTAAAGTACCTTCCCCCCACCCCTCCCTTCTTAGCACACTTAAAACTCATCACGATATTACTCCCTTCTTCCCCCCCCATCATGGCGCAGGGAGGGGCAGGGAATGGGCAGTGGGGTTCCGGCGATCCCTCACAAGCTGCTTTTCCTCCCAAGATCTTATCGCTTCTACTTCCCCCCACCCCTCGCCTCTTCGCACTCTTGACTTTAATCACAGATCTGCTCTCTTCATCCCTCCCCTCACAGCACAGGGAGGGGCAGGGAATGGGGAGTGGGGGTTTCAGTCCATTCCTCCCGAGCTGTCTTCTGTCTCTGCTGGGGGGGAGAACGGGGCATTCCACACACACACATACTTCCCTGGCGGCGCCGTGGGGTCCCACTCACGCGAGAGTCATATCCACAACTTCTGCAGCATGAGTCGTCTCTATTGGGGAGCCATCTCCTCACCACAGGCCTCTCAGTAGGGCTCCTCTCCATGGGGTGCTGACATTCGGGTCCAGACTCCCCGGCCTGGTCCCCCGCAAAGTCACAAGTCCCCCAGAAAACCTGCTGAGGCGTGGATCAATCTTCACAGGGTGTAGGTGTCTCTGCTCCCCGTCCTCATCCATGGGCTTCAGGGGGACACCCGTTTCACTGTGGTCTCACCACGAGCTGCTGGGGAAAACTCTCTTTTTCTCATTCTTCACACCCCCCCACCTCCTGCAGGCCTGGCCTTGGTGTCTGTGCAGCTTGTTACATCTTCTCTCTCCCGCTCCGGTGGCAAAGTGCCTGCCAGCAGTTTTGTTTTCTCCTATATGTGATTCACAGAGGCGCTATGACCAGCTCTGATAGGCCCAGTCTCAAATTTGGCCTTGAGTTGACCATGTTTTCAAAATATGGGGCTTGCAGAAAGCTGTAACTGCGGCTTACAAAAGCCTCTGAAGCAGCACAGCTACACAAAACTGCAACAGTGAGAAAAGACTCATGTTGGAGAAGTTCATGAAGGACTGTCTCCCATGGGTGGGACCCCACGCTGGAGCAGGGCAAGGGTGTGAGGAATGCCCCTCCTGCTAAGAAGGTAAAACAACTTGTGATGAACTGACCAAAACCCCCATTCCCCGTTCTCCCATTCCCCCATCCCCATTGTTCCACCCTGTGAGGGAAGGGAGAAAAATCATTAATAAAGTGAAGTCTGCAAAGAAGAGAGGGGTGGGGGGAAGTGTTTTAAGATCTGGTTTTACTTCTCATTACCCAACTCTGGTTTCACTGGGTGTGCAGTGTAGTGTAATAAATTAGACGCTTTTTTTCTTTTTATTCCATGTTGATCCTGTTCTGCCCGCGACACTGATTGCAGAATGATCCCTCCCTGTCCTTATCTTCACTCCTGAGCCTCTCAATATCTATTTTCTCCCCTGTCCAGCTGAAAAGGGGAGCGATAAGAGTAACTTTGGTGGGCATCTGGCCTCCAGCCAGGGTCAAAACACCACACCAACCCACTCCAAAGGCAAGAACCTTTAGTCCAGCTACCTCAAGTGCATGTATACTAATTAAGTAGTCAGTGCAACAAATAGGAGGAACTGAAGCTCCATGTCCAATCTGAGAGTTATGATGTCATATGAATCACAGAAATTTGGTAGAAAACTCTGTATTTGGTTTGTGTGGCAAGGTTTTGGTAGTGGGGGGAATACAGAATACAGCTGTTGTGGTTTTACCCTCAGCTGAAAAGCTGGGGGCCACAAAAGTTAGAATAAAGTCCCCTGCCTCTTTAAGAGGTGGGGGATGGGCGAATGGAGGGAACCGAGGGAGCCCCGAGGAAGGAAAAAAAAAACCAAAAGCCCGCGGGTTGGGATAAGGATAGTTTACTAAACAACAGGCAAAGATATGAAAACAACTAGCTACAGTGCTATTATATACAGTGCAAACCTCTCACCCCACTATGTCATTTGAGACATGCCCGAACCGATTCAGAGCCCCGAACGCGGCACTCCCGACCAGAGGTCCCAAACCCCCCCTCACCGCCGCCTGCCGTGCGGATCCAAAAGAGAAAGAGAAAGAAGCCGGAACTGGCACTGCGCCTGCCCAGACCGGAACCTCCCGTGCCCGGGTCCAGAGTCGCCCCTGCAGCGGGGGGGGGGGCAGACCGCCTGATCGTGACGCAATTGGTATGGAATACTCTCAGGGCTAACATAGCCTGTTGCTGGGCTGAACCCAGGACAGGTGGCTTCTGTGCAAAGCTGCTAAAAGCTCCCCCCGCATCTGATAGAGTCAATGCCTGCTGGCTCCACCACCGTCCAAGGCCAAGCCAATCAGTGATGGTGGTAGCCCCCCTGTGATAACATTTAAGAAGGGGGATAAATCTACAGTGCAACCTAAGCTGGAAGAGAGGAGTGAGAATATGTGAGAGGAACAACTCTGCAGACACCAAGGTCAGTGAAGGAGGGGGAGGAGCTCTCCAGGTGTCAGAGCAGATGCCCCTGCAGCCAGCGAAGACCATGGTGGGGAAGGTTGTTCCCCTGCAGCCCATGGAGGTTAACAGTGAAGCAGATATCCACATGCAGTCTTGGAGAACCTCATACCAGAGCAGGTGTATGCATCTGAAGGAGGCTGTAACCCCAAGGAGAGCCCACACTGGAGCAGGACCTGTGACCCTGTGGAGACAGGAGTCCATGCTGCAGGTTTGCTTGCAGGACTTGTGACCCTGTGGGTGACCCACGCTAGAGCAGTCCATTCTTGAAGGACTGCACCACATGGAAAGGACGAGTGAAAAGGACCCATGCTGGAGCAGTTCATTAAGAACTGTAGCTCGTGGGAAGGACCCCTGTTAGAGAAATTTGTGGAGGACTGTCTCCCATGAGAGGGACCCCATGCTGAAGCTGCGGGAGAGTGTGAGGAGAAAGGAGTGGAAGAGACAACATGTGATGAACTGACCATGACCCCTTTCCCCATCCCCCTTCGCTGCTTGGGGGGGAGGAGGCAGAGAAAACTGGGAGTGAAGCTGAGCCTAGGAAGAAGGGAGGGGTGAGGGGAAGGTGTTTTATGATTTGGTTTTAGTTCTCATTACTCTGATTTTATTTGTAATAAACTCCCTAAGTTTTTCCTTGACAGTAATTGCCAAGTGATCTCCCTGTCCTTATCTTGACCCACAAGACTTTCATCTCTTTTTCTCCCCCTTTCCAGATGAGGAGGAAGATTGATAGAATGGCTTTGGTGGGTGCCTAGCATCCAGCCAAGGTCAAACTCCCACAGTCCTTTTTGGCATCCAATATGGGGCACAAACCCACAACCCTGAGATTAAGAGCCTCATGCTCTACCAACTAAGCTAGCCAGGCTAGAGATGTCTCACAAGCTTACCTAGGCCTTGTGGGATTCTGGAGAATGCATATTCCAGGCAACAGTCAGCTTGTTTGCGCTCTCTACTGAGTAACACAAAAAACCTATTTTGAGTGGGTCCTTGAGTGACAACAAGCCTTTGAGCAGATCAAACAGGAAATTGCTCATGTGGTAGCTCTTGGGCCTGTCTGGACAGGACCAGCTGTATAAAAATGTTCTCTTGTTGCAATTTTGTGTAGCTGTGCTGCTTCGGTGGCTTTTGTAAGCCGCAGTTACAGCTTTCTCCAAGCCCCAGATTTTGTAAACATTGGTCAATTCAAGGCCAAATTCGAGGCTGAGCCAATCAGAGCTGGTCATAGCACCTCTGTGAATCACATACAGGAGAAAAAAAACTGCTGGCAGGCACACTTTGCCACCAGAGCAGGGAGTGAGAAGATGTAACAGGCTGCACAGACACCAAGGCCAGGCCCAAAGGAGGAAAGAATGTGGAAAGAGAGTTTCCCCTGCAGCTTGTGGTGAAGACCATGGTGAAACAGGTGTCCCCTTAAAGCCCATGGATGAGGACGGGGAGCAGAGACATCTATGCCCTGTGAAGAGCTTGACCCACACCTCAGAAGGTTTGCCAGGGAACTTGTGACTTTGCGGGGGACCAGGCCAGGGGTCTGGGCCCGAATGTCAGCACCCTATGGAGGGGAGTCCTGCTGAGAGGCCTGTGGTGAGGAGATGACTCCCCGATAAAGAGGACTCATGCTGCAGTTCATGGACACGACTCTCGCATGGGTGGGATGGGTGTGTGTGTGGAATGCCCCCCCCCCCATCTGAGACGGAAGACAGCTCAGGAGGAATGGACTGACAACCCCCATTCCCCAATCCCTACCCCTCCCTGTGCTGTGATGGGAGGGAAGAAGGGAGCAAATTTATTATTAAAGTCAAGAGTGTGAAGAGGCGAGGGGTGGGGGGGAAGTAGAAGTGTTAAGATCTGGGGAAGAAAAGCAGCTTGTGAGGAATCGCTGGAACCCCACTCCCCATTCCCTGCCCATGTTGAGGGTGGAAGAAGGGAGTAAAATCGTGACGAGGTTTAAGTTTGCTAAGAAGGTGAGAGGTGGTGGTGAGGGGAAGGTGCTTTAAGACGCTTCTTATTCTTATCTCGTTCCAGTTCACTGGGTGTATTAGTTGTAGTAGTAATAAATCCCTTTATTCTGTGCCGAGTCTGTTTTGCCCATTGCACTATTTGGAGAGTGATCCCTCTGTCCTTATCTCAGGTCCTACTCCTCCCAATTTATATATTTTCTCCCCTTTTTGGCTGAAGGGGGGAGTGAGCGAGCGGCTTGGTGGGTATTTGGCCTCTAGCCAGGGCCAAAACCACCACATCTCTACACTGGGAAGCATGGTCTCACCTGGAGCCTCTGTCAGAAAACAGCGGGAGAAGCCTAAGGTTGATCATTGGAGCTAGAGGTATTGAGGATCAGAAGCCAATTAGACCCTGACAGAAAATGAGATACTAGCAGCATATGAGGGGGTTCAAGCAGCTTCAGAAGTTGTTGGTACAGAAACATCTCTCCTCTTGGTACTGCGATTGTCCATGCTACACTGGATGTTGAAAGGAAATATCCCCTCTACACATTCACACAATGTCCTGGTTCTGGCCAGGCCTGGGTTGACCTCCCCAATCAGCCAACACAGGTGAGCTGAGTCAGCCCAGGTGAGCTGAGTTAGCTGGAGCTGTTTTCCACACCACCTGACACCACTTGCCTATAAAAGCAGCTGGTTGGAGAAGGGTGGGGGCTGGGTTTTCTGTCTCTAGGACAGTTGCAGTGCAGCCGGGACGTTGGGTCGGTCGGTTGGTTGGCAGCCCTCTGTAAGCGTCGGTTTAATAAGGTACTCTGTGTTAGCACTGGATGTTCGTGTAACAAGCCATTACTGTTCCGTGTTCATTTTGATATTTGGCAGTAAACTGTCCTTATCCCAACCCACGGTGGCTCTGTCTGTTTCTCCTCTGGGAGTGAGCGAGCGGCTTGGTGGGCATTTGACCTCCAGCCCGGGCCAAACCACCACAAGCCTTTTTGGTGCCCAATGTGGGGCTCGAAGGGTTGGGATAATGGTAAAATTGGACTTAGTTGTGCTAAAAGGCTGTGATAAAATGTTTATCACCTTATTCAAAGAGGTGATAGTAACAATGATGTTTTGTCTGTTTGCGTGGCTTTGGTTTATGAATCCACACCCACTTTACGTGATTCCTGCTCAGCTGTTTATTACCTCAGGAAGGGTAGTCAGGCTCTTAATCCTGTTGTACTTTGTATTTCTAATTTATGACAAGATATTCTCCATGTTTGTCATCCTTGGAGAGTATCTATATGTGGCATTTCTGTCACTTCTGACTTTATTTAATAAGTTCACTCAACTCATGGAGAAGATAGGGGGGGGATGCTTCTTCATCCCCTTTTCCCTTCCGACTTGTTACAACAGCCTTTGAGAACTTTGATTTTCCCTGGGATGTTCAGACTAGCTTGTATCTGCTGCTAGCTCTCTTGAATGTCCTTCAAGTTTTAAGTATTACAAGAAATTGTTTTAAGAATATTGCCTGGAGATTTCAGGGGTGGCATGGTTCATGGGATGCTACAAGCAAATATCTAGACAGAGAAATGAAGTCTATGGCTACCCAAACCTCAAAAGCTGAGGCTGTAACTGAGCCAGAAAGAACTCCTACAACAATGACTGTAGCTATTCAGACATGAGAGAGTGCAGCTCTTCCAACTCTGACAAGCACTGCAGCTACTCAAAGCTCAGAGGCTGACTACGTAGTCGAGTCAGGAAACCAACCAGTGCCAGTATCGGTCGCCCCTATTCAGAAGAAGAAATACACAAAGAAGTCCTGTGTTCCAGACCCATGTGGCACAAGTTTATACGAAGTGCACCAGCATCGTATGCTAACTCGCTGGCCATACTAGACTGGGGAAAGGAAGATGCACCAACAGTGGACGAGGTGGCTGGCCAACTTCGTCTATTTGAAGAAAGCCTCTCTTCCTCCCTTGTCTGAACTGTGGAGAAGTTATCCCGAGAGGTCCGGCAACTCAAAGAGGGTATGTCCTACTGCCCACCTGTACAGACTGCAATTTCAGCCATCAGAAGTAGGCATTCCTCTGTTTCAGAAAGAGCCAAGAAAAACTACACCCCACGAGTCATCCTTTGGTTCTACTTGCGCGACCATGGTGAAGACACGAGGTGGTGGGATGGGAAACCCACCTCAGCTCTCCAAGCTAGAGTGAATGAACTACGAGGAAAAACAGTTAAAGATTCCTTCAAGAAAAATGCTGCACCAGTTTCCAGTAGACAGCCCATCAGACGGTGTAATTGTCATTGTTGCTGTGACTCTCTTGAAGGGACTTCTAAGTCCTTCTTGCAAGAAGTAAACAGCAGAAATGATGAGCAAGATTAGAGGGGCCCTGCCTCCAGCCAGGTGGAGGAAAGGGATAACCGGATCTATTGGACTGTGTGGATCCGATGGCCTGGCACATCAGATCCACAGGAGTACCAAGCGTTAGTAGACACTGGTGCCCAGTGCACCTTAATGCCATCAAATTATGAAGGGTCTGAGTCTATCTATATTTCCGGAGTGACAGGGGGAACCCAGCAGTTGACTCTATTGGAAGCTGAAGTGAGTCTAACTGGGAACGACTGGGAAAAGCACTCCATTGTGACTGGCCCAGAGGCTCCGTGCCTCTTGGGTATAGACTTCCTCCGGAGAGGGTACTTCAAAGACCCAAAAGGGTACCGGTGGGCTTTTCGAATAGCTGCGTTAGAGACAGAAGAAACCGAACAACTGTCTCTTCTGCCTGGATTATCGGAAGACCCTTCTGTTGTGGGGCTGCTGAAGGCTGAAAAACAGCAGGTACCAACTGCTACCATGACGGTGCATAGAAGACAATATCGCATCAACAGAGACTCCCTGATTCCTATTCAGAAACTGATTCATCAACTGGAGAGTCAGGGAGTGATTGGTAGAACCCGCTCACCCTTCAGTAGTCTAATTTGGCCAGTGAAGAAGTCCAGTGGAGAGTGGAGGCTGACAGTGGATTATCATGGCCGGAATGAAGTCGCGCCGCCTATGAGTGCTACAGTGCCGGATATGTTGGAACTCCAGTATGAACTGGAGTCAAAAGCAGCCAAGTGGTACGCCACGACTGACATAGCAAATGCTTTTTTCTCAATTCGTTTGGCGGCAGAGTGCAGGCCACAGTTTGCTTTCACTTGGAAAGGAATCCAGTACACCTGGAATCGAATGCCCCAGGGGTGGGAACATAGCCCCATGATCTGCCATGGACTGATACAATCTACATTAGAGCAGGGTGAAGCCCCAGAGCACCTACAGTACATTGATGACATCATTGTATGGGGCAACACTGCAGATGAAGTATTTGAGAAAGGAAAGAAAATAATTGAGGTACTGCTAAAAGCTGGCTTTGCCATCAAACGAAGTAAGGTTAAGGGACCTGCTCAGGAAATCCAGTTTTTAGGAATAAAATGGCGTCATCAGATCCCCATGGACGTTATTAATAAAATAGCAGCAATGTCTCCTCCAACCAACAAAAAGGAGACACAGGCTTTCTTAGGCACTGTGGGTTTCTGGCGAATGAATATCCCCAACTATAGTCTAATTGTCAGTCCTCTCTATCATGTAACTCGGAAGAAGAATGATTTCCAGTGGGGCCCTGAGCAACGACAAGCCTTTGAGCAGATCAAATGTGAGATAGTCCATGCAGTAGCACTTGGGCCTGTCCAGACAGGGCCAGGTGTAAAAAATGTGCTCTACACCGCAGCCGGGGAGAATGGCCCTACTTGTAGTCTCTGGCAGAAAACACCAGAGGAGACTCGAGGTCGACTGCTGGGGTTTTAGAGTCAGGGCTACAGGGGATCCGAGGCCCGTTATACACCAACAGAAAAGGAAATACTGGATGCATATGAAGGGGTTTGAGCCACTTCAGAAGTGAATGGGTGTTGGAGAATGGCTGACAGACAATGGTCATGGAGATCTAGCTGAGCTGCATACGCGTACATAAGGAACTGTGTACGTGCACGCAGGCACGGAGTGCAGAGTAAAGCAGAGCAGAAGAAGCGCGGCATGACCAATCAGCGTCAGGGTCAAGATGACCTTAAACGAAGATAGCCCTCAGAAGAAGCAAGTGAATCCGGGAAAAACTGGTTGAAGGAACTGTAAGAATGAAAACAAGAGGCAGGCTTATGATGATGTAACCCTTAACAAATAAGCAATGATAGATTGACTAATAGGCATATATTAGCCACAATGTATAAAAGGAGCTAACTTAGAACTAATAAACGAAGTTGCTTTTATCACTCATATTGAGTAGGCCTGCTTCTTCCCCCGCCGGCATTTGGCGCCCGAACAGGGACCTGAGACCAACGAACCAGGGAGAGGACCCTGAGACCAACGAACCAGGGAGAGGACCCTGAGACCAACGCACCAGGGATCCGGAACCAACCGAGGCCAGCGGGGATGAGACGGACCCATCAAGCGGCGATTGGCGGGATTAAAAGATCCGGCGACAAAGTACGGGGATTGGCCCGGGGACACGCTCCCGTCCGCAGCACCGAGAATACCCAGGGATCGGCCACACCATAAATAGAAGACGTCATGGAAACAGAGGTAGCTCTCAAATTATTACAAAGCTTTTTACAAAAGCGAAGTGTAGGTCCGGTAAAAGACCTGATAGCAGGCGACTACGACCACAGTTGGAGAAGTAGGAGTTGGGTACTGTTTGCAGCCAGGACGGCGCCCAGATCAATTGAAATAGAGGAGTGCGCCCCCAAAGATCACATCGGTGATTTTGGGCCATACGTGCCACCGAAGCCTGGAAAAGCTGCAAAAGCGGACGTCTGCAAATGGATAGGCAAGTGACATATGATTTATTTACAAATACTTTACGAAAAAGGGATGTTAAGGGTATAGATTTAAAGAAGGAGTTACTGGGGTTGTTAGCTTATGGGTATGACAAGGGTGGTTTTCAGAACCCGCATACGGTTCACGAGTTAACTGAGTGGACACGGAAAGGCAAATTTTTTGCGGTTGGAACTGAAATGGAAACAGAACTCGTTGCTGCCGCTTCAGCCTTTGCAGCTTTAACACCGATTACGGGTTCTACAGAGCTGATTCAAAACGAAAAAGAAAATCTACTACGGAGAATGTGTTTTTGTTTCTGGGTGCTTTTTCACCTATCCCAGTTACTAGACTAAGTAAAAATGCCGTGTTATCAGAGCAAAGTTATAAATCTGTCGGAACTGAAGGGGAGCGAGTAGTGCACGTAAATCTGCCACCACGGTCTGCACTCCCTCCACTATGATGCCTTTGGAAAGAAAAAATGTGAAACAAACGTACAACTGACTGCCATTAATATCTATCTGCTTCTGACTTTTACTGAGCCTAAAACACCCTATGGCGCAGTCGAAAATGTTAACCCGCATCAACAACTTAGACCTGTCCTTGAAAAGTTGGAAAACATAAAGCAGAGCAGACAATGGCATGCCCTGTTGTAAAAGGGTTTGAGCCCCCACCCAAAAACTGCAAAGACGGAGAATCACCGATTCAGACACAGGACAGTGTTGCCCCCGTGGACAAGGAACCTATGAGCACAGACAAAAAACCTAAGGACAGAGAATCCTATGGAGATGGACAAGTATCAGCTTCAACAATCATCGAATCAGGGACATTCATCAATATATCGCTGTCTCCTGACACCGGAGAGACTCTGCACAGACTGCTCGGATGAGCCTGGTCACGTAAGGTGGCGTGAGAACGGGAAAAACAGCTAAATCAGGGTATTTTGATTCCAACTCAATCGCGGAAATCACCAGAGAAAAGTTTATGTGGGAAAAAGCGGGTGGCAGAGAGAGTTAGTAGTGGGCCAGTGGGAGATGGAAGGAATGGGGTCCGAGCACTCACCCGGGGCTCAGTCATGGTGAACAACGGGATCACACGGTGGTTTATGGCGGGGGGAGAACAGCACTGCGGGCAGTGGCCGAGAACCACCCCCCCCCCCCCCTCCACCCCCCCCACACCCCAACCCTCCCACCCATATGAACTGGATGGTCTCTCAATGTCATTTGTCTGATTAATTGGTTTGCAGCATTCGTTTGTTCATATGTGCTATAAATTCAGGGCTGTGTTTGTCCACTGAGAGCAAGGCTGGTTACTTAGCAAAAATGAATTTTTTATAGCGAGCATTGAAAAAGGGCAGCTTACTTTAAAAGTTAACCTGTAAAATAATGATCAATAGCTGCTTACTTGAAAAAAAAAATGTCCACTTACATGATTTAATACGGGAGCAACTGACTAAGGGTCATGTGAAGCCTTATACAAGTTTGTGGAACGTGCAAAATAATTTTTTTTTTAAAAAAAAAGATTGGGTTTTTTCTTTTCAAAAGGTGTCACTGGGTACGCTCCCCCAAGGCAGAAAAAATTCAGCAACTATGTGCCAGGCTTATGTAGCCTGGGCGTTTGCTCCAGTACAGAAAACACATCCTGATATGGTTGCTATATTGATTGTGGGAAAAAACTTGGACGTTGAAAGTTTGATTAATGAGTTAACAGTGCATTTGAAAAGCAAGGGGTTACAGATTACTCCATAGAAAAATTCAAAATAAGCCAGTGTGAAAATATTCGGACTGAAAATTGATAAAAGTACTGTAACACCTCAGAGGATTGCAATCAAAACTGGGGTTGGCATGTTAAATGATGTTCAAAAATTACTTAAAAATGTTAACTAGATTAGATCATTGTGTGGTATTATACATCAGTACTCTGTTACCCAGACTCACAGCCACACTGAGCTAACTGACTACATCTAAGTCTAGCAGGAAGAAATCAGAGAGCAGACAGGCTGGTTGCACCGGCCGGGGCTGCTCCCTCAGCAGACAGCTTTGCACGAGCTCAGAAATTACATGAAATTTTGTTTACCAATCTGCTAAAGTGCTTTAACTACAATACCACTTGTTGGTTGCTGAGGGTAAAGGGCTTGTACAGTGCAAAGCCATGGCAGAACATATGAATCAAACTCTCAAGCGTTTGTTTCACAAACAAAAGGGGGAGAGAAGGATATCTCTCCAGCTGATTGATTAAACGAGGCTCTGTATGTTTTGAACGGAAAAGTTCATGTTAGATGTTAGTGAAATGAAGTTACAGGTACTAACTTGGGAAAGGAGATCTGCCTATGTCATTACAGATATGGGAACCAAGCAGATAAAGCTGTGGATCCAGAAGAAATCAAGCTTGCATGAACCAGGACGCGATCCTGATCACAGTAACTGAAGTCAAGTGTTCCAAGTGCAGCCACAATGGAGTCAGAGTTTTGCTGCGGGACATTTTGAATACTCTTTTAAATATGAGTGTGTTAGTGGTAAATAAAAATTAGAGAAACAGTGATTTCTGCACAGCCTAAGGTCACAGGCTGCAATTGGTGCCTGCACAGAAACGTGAAGCTGAAGTTATCTGCACTTCTGACATTCCTGATTGGCAAAACAAACATACAACAGCAAAGGTATCAAGGCACTTAGCTACAGATGCGGATTCTGTGAAGCATGCAGCAGCTGATTTGTGCTGCTGGCTCACAGACATAATTGTGAAAGTTTTGGAAGGTATGTGCTGCAGGAATCTGGCTGACCACTCTCAGTCCATTCATGTGAGCGTTCAGAAATTAAGAGATCGAACAGAATTGGTTTCATGCGTGGGAAATTTCAGGATCGATATTGTCAATGGTCAAATTTGGATTATTGGATTTGACAATTCGGTACTTATCTTACATTTACTGCATTGCTTGTTGAGCTTTCTGCAAAGGGCCCTTGCAGAAACCTCTAAAAGCAGTTTTGTGGCGCAGATACAAAAAGAGAAAAATTTGTCAAGGGGGACAGCAGGCCTGCTAGCAGCCTGGCTCTCCTCACAAAAACACAGACTCTGACAGTATCCTTGAAATTCCCATGAAACAACAAAATTACTCATGCTGAGAAGTTTTGGTAATCACTTTTTCAAAACATAGTGGCCTTGAAAGCAGGTGTACAGACTCCCTTAAATCAAGGAGCTGTGAGAAAGTATTTGGAAGTAAATGAACATGACATCAACCAGCCATAATGAGATGGCCAAAGCACAGCAGCTGTGCAGATAACTTTTAGACATTAAAGGTAAAACTAACAATGTTTGGCTATAAGGTATGTTTATCAAAACTCGTTATAATTACTGATTAATCACTTTGGTGTGAACAGCATGTGTAACCAATTAGCAGTTTTTAGATTGCCACATTTTATAGTATGGCTTTTCGTTTATGGGATAGATGGGCTGGTTACCTTCCTGTATCACCTCAGGAACCGCAGGAGTTGGAGCTTCTGGGTTCAGTAAAGGCTGATGCATGCTTGTATTTTAACCATACACGTAGGAACCAAAGCTCGCCCACCAATGTAAATTTTAGCATGGCTGTTTATCGCAACACTACAAGCTGGTGCAATTATACTTCGCCTAACAGTTCGATATCTACTAACCATCCCTTGCAGCTACCGCCTGGTAATTTTCTGAGATGCGGAGACCGTGCTTGGCCAGGTATCCCGTCACGTCTAAGAGGGGAGCCATGCACGCTTGGCCCCTTATCTCTGCTAACGCCTAACACCCCTATGATATTTAACATGAGCCGTCACCATCGCCGAACAAGGAGGCAGACACATGCTTTTAACAAAGAATGCAACGGCCAGGTAACATTCTGGTCACTGGAAGAGATTATATCTAAATCTCTTCTCGCTCCAGGGGTGTCAGCAGCAGCTGCACGCAATCACCTAAACAAGTTGGGGTGTTGGCTAGTAAAACAAACAAATGCTACTTCTCTTGCACGTTCCAGTCTTTTGCTTGATGTTGATTCTGTCCGCCATGCTACGCTGCAAAATAGAGCTGCAATTAATTTTCTTTTGCTTGCCCAAGGCCATGGATTTGAATGCGTTGAAGGAATGTGTTGTTTTAATTTGTTAGATCATGGACAATCAATCCATGAACAATTAAAATGGTTGAAAGATCATGTAAAGAAGGTTACAGTGTTTAATGGGGGGTTAGACGGTTGGTTAAGCTCTTGGGGAATAACAGGTTGGCTTAGTGACTTGGTTAAGGAAGGTATACGATGGCTATTGATTATTATAGTTGCTGTTATAGCAGTACGCACTTTGTTAGCTTATACCCTGCAAGGCAAGGTTACTGCTCTTGTTGCTCATAAGAAAAAAGGGGGAATTGTTAGAGTACGTGCACGTAGGCACGAAGTGCAGAGTAAAGTAGAGCAGAAGAAGAACGGCACGACCAATCAGGATCAAGGTCGATACTACCTTAAACGAAGATAGCCCTCAGAAGAAGCAAGTGAATCCGGGAAAAACTGGATGAAGGAACCGCAAGAATGAAAACAAGAGGCAGGCTTATAATGATGTAACCCTTAACAAATAACCAATAATATATTGACTAATAGGCATATATTAGCCACAATGTATAAAAGGAGCTAACTTAGAACTAATAAACGAAGTTGCTTTTATCACTCATATTGAGCAGCTTGCTTCTTCCCCTGCCGGCAGAAAGCTGCTGTGTGGAGTCCTGCACAAGTCATAGAAGCCACTGAAGAAGGTAAGTCATGTCAGTTTGCAGAAGTGAAGGCGATCTAGGTGGCCCTGGAGATTACTGAATGAGAAAAGTGGCCAGTACTCTCTCTATATATTGACTCTTAGGTGGTGGCTAACATCCTATGGGGGTGGCTACAGCACTGGAAGAAGACTAACTAGCAGCGCAGGGGGTAAACCCATCTGGGCTGCTGCACTGTGGCAGGATATAACTGCCCGAGTAGAAAACATGTCTCTAAAGGCACATCATGTATATGATGCTCACATATATAAAAGCAGCCCCACTGAATAATATCAAAACCACGAACAGGTAGACAAGGCTGCTAGAAATGAAGTAGCTCAGGTGGATCTGGACTGGGAGCATAAGGTTGAGCAGCTCAATGGGCCATGAAACATCAGGATATCTAGGGAGAGATGTGACATACAGGTGGACTCATGATGGAGGGATGGACCTGACCATGGAGGCCATCACACAGGTCACTCATGAATGTGAATCATGTGCTACAATCAAGAGAGACCTATAAGAACAGTCTCCCTGCAACAGAGGGCAGTGGCTGGGTTTTTGATATAGCGAGGCCTGGCAAATTAACTATCATAGGACCATAGAATCATTTATGTTGGAAAAGACCTTTAAGATCATTGAGTCCAACCGTTAACTTAGCACTGCAAAGTCCACAACTAAACTATGCTCTTAAGTAGCACATCTACACATCTTTTAAATACTTCCAGGGATACTGACTCAACCACTTCCCTGGACAACCTCTTCCAATGCTTGACAACCCTTTTGATGAAGAAGTTTTTCCTAATTGTCATGGTTTAACCAGCAACTAAAGACAACACAGCCTCTGGCTCAATTACACACACACACACACACACGATAGGATGGGGAATAGAATCAGAACAGTAAATATGAGAAAACTAGTGGGTTAGGATAAAGACAGTTTAATAAGTAAACCAAAAGCCATGCACACAAGCAAAGAAAACCAAGGAATTAATTCACTGCTTCCCCTCTGCAGATGGGTGTTCAGCCATCTCCAGGAAATGTGAGTCATGTGCAACAGTTACTGGGGAAGACAAATGCCATCACTCCAAACATCCCCCCTCCCTTCTTTTTCCCCCAGCTTTATATTGCTGAGCATGACATCATATGGTATGGAATATCCCTTTGGTCAGTTGGAGTCAGCTATCCTGGCTGTGTTCTCTCACAGCTTCTTGTGAACCCTCGGCCTGCTCATTGGTAGGGTGGCGTGAGAAGTAGAAAAGGCCTTCAGTCTGCTCAGCAATAACTAAAACATCCACGTATTATCAACACTGTTTTCAGGACAAATAAAAAACATAGTTCCATACTAACTACTATGAAGAAAATTAACTCTATTTCAGCAAAAAACAGCATACTAATATCCAATCTAAACTTCCCCTGGAGCAACTTGAGGCCTTTTCCTCTTGTTCTACCACTTGTTACTTGGAAAAAGAGACCAACACCCATCTCATTACAACCCCCTTTCAGGTAGTTGTAGATAGCACTAAGGTCTCCTCTCAGCCTCCTTCTCATGACTAGAGAACTCCATTTTCCTCAGCCACTCCTCATAAGACTTGTTCTCTAGACTCTTTACCAGCTTCATTGCCACACTACAGCACCTCAATGTCTTTCTTGTAGTCAGGGGCCTGAAGCTGAACACAGTATTCTAGGTGTGGCCTCACCAGTGCTGAGAACAGGGGGATGATCACTTCCCTACTCTTGCTGGCCACACTATTTCTGATACAAGCCAGAATGCTATTTCCCTTCTTGGTCACCTGAGCATACTTGCTGGCTCATATTCATCTGGCTGTCAACCAATGCCCCTGGGTCCTGAAGCCTAGCTATAAGAGGAAAATGTATCTTAAAAGTGGCTGATAACTTGTTGTGGTGTTTTAGGCCTGGCTGGCGGCCAGATGCCCACCAAAGTCGGCCTATCACTCCCCTTTTTAGTTGGACAGGGGAGAAAATAGATTTTGAGAGGCTTAGGACTGGAGATAAGGACAGGGAAAGATCATCCCATAATTAACGTCATGGGCAAAACAGACTCAACACAGAGTGAAGGAAAGAAAGCCCTCTAATTTATTACACTACACTACACACACAGTGAAACCAGAGTTGTGTCGCGAACGGAGGGAAGTCAAGGACACACTCAATATGAGCGATCAGCAAGCTTCGTTTATTAGCTCTAAGTTAGCTCCTTTTATACATTGTAGTTAATATATGCCTATTAGTCAATCTATCATTGGTTATTTGTTACAGATTACATCATCATAAGCCTGCCTCTTGTTTTCATTCTTACAGTTCCTTCAACCAGTTTTTCCCGGATTCAGTTGCTTCTTCTGAGGGCTATCTTCGTTTAAGGTCATCTCGACCTTGATCCTGATTGGTCATGCCGCGCTTCTTCTGCTTTGCTTTACTCTGTACTCTGTGCCTGCGTGCACGTACTCCAACAATTCCCCCTTTTTTCTTCTGTGCAACAAGGGCAGTAACTTTGCCTCGAAGGGCGCAGGCCAACAGGGCGCGTACTACCAGCACAGCAATAATAACGACTAAGAGCCACCGTACACCTTCTTTGAGCAAGTCACTAAGCCAACCTGTTATTCCCCAAGAGCTTAACCAACCGTCTAACCTCCCATTAAACACTGTAACCTTCTTTACCTGATTTTTCAACCATTTTAATTGTTCATGGATTGATTGTCCATGACCTGACAAATTAAAACAACACATTCCTTCAACGCTTTCACATCCATGGCCTTGGGCAAGTAAAGGAAAATTAATTGTAGCTCTATTTTGCAGCGTAGCATGGCGGACAGAATCAACATCAAGCAAAAGACTGGAAAGTGCAAGAGAAGTAGCGTTTGTTTGTTTTGCTAGCCAACACCTCAACTTGTTTAGGTGATTGTGTGCAGTTGTTGCTGACACCCCTGGAGCGAGAAGAGATGCAGATATAATCTCCTCCAGTGACCAGAATGTTACCTGGTCGTTGCATTCTTTATTAAAAGCATGTATCTGCCTTCTGGTTCGGTGATGATGACGGCTCATGTTAAATATCATAGGGGTGTTAGGCGTTAGCAGAGATAAGCGGCCAAACGTGCATGGCCCCCCTCTTAGACGTGACGGGATATCTGGCCAGGCACGGTCTCCGCATCTCAGTAAATTACCAGGCGGTAGCTGCAAGGGATGGTTAGTAGATATCGAACTGTTAGGCGAAGTATAATTGCACCAGCTTGTAGTGTTGCGATAAACAGCCATGCTAAAATTTACATTGGTGGGCGAGCTTTGGTTCCTACGTGTATGGTTAAAATACAAGTATGCATCAGCCTTTACTGAACCCAGAAGCTCCAACTCCTGCGGTTCCTGAGGTGATACAGGAAGGTAACCAGCTCATCCATCCCATAAACGAAAAGCTATACTGTAAAATGTGGCAATCTAAAAACCTCTAATTGGTTACACATGCTGTTCACACCAAAGTGATTAATTAGTAATTGTAACGAGTTTTGATAAGCATACCTTATAGCCAAACATTGTTAGTTTACCTTTGATGTCTAAAAGTTATCTGCACGCCTGCTGTGCTTTGGCCATCTCATTATGGCTGGTTCATGACATGTTCACTTACTTCCAAATACTTTCTCACAGCTCCTTGATTTAAGGGAGTCTGTACACCTGCTTTCAAGGCCGCTACGCTTTGAAAAAGTGATTACCAAAACTTCTCAGCATGAGTAATTTTGTTGTTTCATGGGAATTTCAAGGATACTGTCAGAGTCTGTGTTTTTGCGAGGAGAGTCAGGCTGCTAGCAGGCCCGCTGTCCTCCTTGACAAATTTTTCTCTTTTTGTATCTGCGCCACAAAACTGCTTTTAGAGGTTCCTGCAAGGGCCCTTTGCAGAAAGCTCAACAAGCATGGCAGTAAATGTAAGATAAGTACCGAATTGTCAAATCCAACAATCCAAATTTGACCATTGACAATATACATCCTGAAATTTCCCACTCATGAAACCAATTCTGTTCGATCTCTTAATTTCTGAATGCTCACATGAATCGACTGAGAGTGGTCAGCCAGATTCCTGCAGCACATACCTTCCAAAACTTTCACAATGATGTCTGTGAGCCAGCAGCACAAATCAGCTGCTGCATGTTTCACAGAATCCGCATCTGTAGCTAAGTGCCTTGATACCTTTGCTGTTGTATCTGTTTGTTTTGCCAATCAGGAATGTCAGAAGTGCAGATAACTTCAGCTTCACGCCTCCGTGCAGGCACCGATTGCAGCCTGTGACCTTAGGCTGTGCAGAAATCACTGTTTCTCTAATTTTTATTTACCACTAACACACTCATATTTAAAAGAGTATTCAAAATGTCCCGCAGCAAAACTCATAGGCCATTGTGGCTGCACTTGGAACACTTGACTTCAGTTACTGTGATCAGGATCCCGTCCTGATTCATGCAAGCTTGATTTCTTCTGGATCCACAGCTTTATCTGCTTGGTTCCCATATCTGTAATGACATAGGCAGATCTCCTTTCCCAAGTTAGTACCTGTAACTTCATTTCACTAACATCTAACATTAACTTTTCCGTTCAAAACATACAGAGCCTCGTTTAATCAATCAGCTGGAGAGATATCCTTCTCTCCCCCTTATTGTTTGTGAAGCAAACGCTTGAGAGTTTGATTCATATGTTCTGTCATGGCTTTGTATTGTACAAGTTTTTTAGTTTCAGCAACCAACAAGTGGATTTGTCGTTAAAGCACTTTAGCAGATTGGTAAACAAAATTTCATGCAACTTCTGAGCTCGTGCAAAGCTGTCTGCTGAGGGAGTAGCCCCGGCCGGTGCAACCAGCCTGTCTGCTCTCTGATTTCTTCCTGCTAGACTTAGATGTAGTCAGTTAGCTCAGTGTGGCTGTGAATCTGGGTAACAGAGTACTGATGCATAATACCACACAATGATCTAATCCAGTTAACATTTCTAAGCAACTTCTGAACATCATTTAACATGCCAACCCCAGTTTTGATTGCAATCCTCTGAGGTGTTACAGTACCTTATCAATTTGTCAGTCCGAATATTTTCACACTGGCTTATTTTGAATTTTTCTATGGAGTAATCTGTAACCCCTTGCTTTTCAAATGCACTGTTGACTCATGAATCAAACTTTCAATGTCCAAGTTTTTTCCCCACAATCAATATAGTAACCATATAATGATAAAAGATTAGATCAGGATGTGTTTGTCGTACTGGAGCAAACGCCCAGGCTACATAAGCCTGGTACATAGTTGCTGAATTTTTTCTGCCTTGTGGGAGCGTACCCAGTGACACCTTTTGAAAAGAAAAAAAAAACCCAATCTTTTTTAAAAAAAAAAAAAAAAAATTTTTTTGCTTGTTCCACAAACTTGTGGAAGGCTTCTTTTTTTTTTTTTTTTTTTTTTTTTTTTTCTCAAGAAAGCAGCTATCGATCATTGTTTTCCAGGTTAACTTTTAATATGAGCTGCCCTTTTTCAATACTCGAGTTAAAAAATCAATTTTTGCTAAGTAACCAGCCTTGCTCTCAGTGGACAAACGCAGCCCCGAACTTATAGCACATACGAACAAACGAATGCTGCAAACAATTAATCAGACAAACGACACTGCAAGACACGAGTTGTCACATCCAGCCGATATGGGTGGGAGGGTTGGGGTGTGGGGGGGGCTGGGGTGGGGGGGTGGGGTGGTTCTCGACCACTGCCCGCAGTGCTGTTCTCCCCCCGCCATAAACCACAGTGTGATCCCGTTGTTCACCATGACTGAGCCCCAGGTGAGTGCTAGGACCCCGTTCCTTCCACCTCCCACTGGCCCACTACTAACTCTCTCTGCCACCCGCTTTTTCCCACACAAACTTTTCCCTGGTGATTCCTGAGATTGAGTAGGAATCAAAATACCCTGATTTAGCTGTTTTTCCCGTTCTCACGCCACCTTACGTGACCAGGCTCCTCCGAGCAGTCTGTGCGGAGTCTCTCGGGTGTCAGGAGACAGCGATATATTGATGAGTGTCCCTGATCCGATGGTTGTTGAAGCTGATACTTGTCCATCTCCATAGGATTCTCTGTCCTTAGGTTTCTTGTCTGTGCTCATAGCTTCCTTGTCCACGGGGGCAACACTGTTCTGTGCCTGAATCGGTGATTCTCCGTCTTTGTAGTTTTCGGGTGGGGGCTCAAACCCTTTTACAATAGGGCATGCTGTTGTCTGCTCTGCTTTGTTTTCCAGCTTTTCAAGGACAGGTCAAAGTTGTTGATGCCAGTTAACATTTTCGACTGCGCCATAGGGTGTTTTAGGCTCAGTAAAAGTCAGAGGCAGATAGATATTAAAGGCAGTCGGTTGTACGTTTGTTTTCACATTTTTTCTTTCCGAAGGCATCACAGGAGGGAGTGCAGACCGTGGTGGCAGATTTACGTGCACTACTCGCTCCCCTTCAGTTCCGACAGATTTATAACTTTGCTCTGATAACACGGCATTTTTACTTAGCTTAGTAACTGGGATAGGTGAAAGAGCACCCAGAAACAAAAACACATACTCCGTAGTAGATTTTCTTTTTCTTTTTGAATCAGTTCTGTAGAACCCGTAATCGGTGTTAAAGCTGCAAAGGCTGAAGCGGCAGCAACAAGTTCCGCCTCTATTTCAGTTACAGTTCTTTTACTTAATTTCCTGAGAGTTTTTAACGACTTAGCTTCTTTCACCCCAACTGAGGGTTTGTCAAGGATTTAAATTCCTATAGTTTCCTAAGTAGGTAAATCAATGCTTTTCAGCAACACTGCGTTCAACTGTACTGCGTCCAACCACAAAAAATTTGTCTTTCCATGTCTCACTACAACGGCTTCTTCACCAAACCACACTGCGCACCGAGGGAGGCAAAGGACAGTCTTCAGCTGTATTGCTGCTGCCGCGCTGAGAAACAGCCGGGTCTCCAGCTGATGACCCCAGCCGTTCAGCTGCTAGAGCGGCCGCTTTTTGTTTGGCCTCGTGTTGCACTAGAGCATTAATTACCTGAACTTTTCGCTTTTCTAAAAAGCATTTAAGTAAATCATACGTCGCTTGTCTATCCATACCTTTTTCGTCAGCGCGCTGTTGCAGCCTTTGCAAGACTTCGGCGACGCGTACCGGCGGGACCCAGTGTAGTTTCTCCCGAGCACGGGGATTCTCCCGTTCCAGCGGGGTTTTTCCCTTTTGCCTCCTGCGCTGCTTACAGGACCGGACTCCTGTTCTCCGTCGACACGTGGCAGCGAATTCACCCTCTATAGGGTCTCAATTCCTCCTCTGTAGGTCCCTGTTCGGGCGCCATTTTGTCGCGAACGGAGGGAAGTCAAGGACACACTCAATATGAGCGATCAGCAAGCTTCGTTTATTAGCTCTAAGTTAGCTCCTTTTATACATTGTAGTTAATATATGCCTATTAGTCAATCTATCATTGGTTATTTGTTACAGATTACATCATCATAAGCCTGCCTCTTGTTTTCATTCTTACAGTTCCTTCAACCAGTTTTTCCCGGATTCAGTTGCTTCTTCTGAGGGCTATCTTCGTTTAAGGTCATCTCGACCTTGATCCTGATTGGTCATGCCGCGCTGCTTCTGCTTTGCTTTACTCTGTACTCTGTGCCTGCGTGCACGTACTCCAACAGAGTTGGATAATGAGAAGCACGACCAGATCTTAAAGCACCTTCCCCCACCCCTCTGTTCTTAACAGACTTCACTTTAGTCATGATTTTGCTCCCTTCTTACCCCCATTGTGGCACGGGGATGGGGGCAGGACCTGGGGAAATGGGGTTCTCAGTCAGTTCCTTGCAAGTTGGTTTCCTTCTTGGTTGGGGGGGCATTCATTCCACAAACCCTTCCCCTGCCGCACCATAGGGGCCCACCTACATGAGACCTTCATGAACTTCTCCAATGTGAGTCCTTTCCCACAGGGTTTCAGTTCTTCCCCAGCTGCCCCGACGTGGGTCACTGCTATGGCAGGCAGTTATAAATCACAATGTCTCTCAGTCTCTCAGTCCCAATCCCCCACAGGGTCACCAGCCTTCCTCCAGCAAACCTGTTTCTGCGTGAATCTCTCCCTTGCTTATCTCTGTGTGTCTCTCTCTCTCCATGGGCTTCAAGTGCTGGCAGGGGCTTGCCCCAATGCAGGTCACAGCATCTTCTGTATGTCTCCACCTGCTCCAGCATGGGACCCATCCACGGCCTGCATATGGGGTCTTGGCCTTTTCCATGGGCTGCAGGGGGGACACCCACTCCACTATGGGTTTCGCCACGGGCTGTGGGGGCATCTCTCTCCGGCACCTGGGGCACCTCCTCCCTCCCTCACCAGCCTTGGTATCTGCACAACTCCATACATCTTCTCACTCCCTTCTCTGGTGGTAAAATGCAGCTGCTTGTGGGGTTTTTTTCTCCTATATGTGATTCTCAGAGGCACTGTGACCATTGCCGATTGTCTCAGCCTTGGTCAGCAATGACTCTGGCCTTGAATTGGCCGATGTTTACTCTCTGGGGCCTGCAAAGAGCTTCTACCTGCTTCTTGCAGGAGCCATCTCTGCAGCCCCCCCTTCTCTACCAGCACTCAGCTATGCAAAACTGCGACACATGTACAGTATAATATATTAACAGTGTATCTTAAATGTTGAGAAAAGAGTTCAAATGCTTAAAAATGTTGTTGAGTTGTCTCTCTTAACATTCCCACATTTAGAACTAATTTTCTGGTGTCAAGGTGGTCATTTTAATTTACTGAACTATATATATAAAGCAGTTCTAGGAGACAATTCATTTAAGTTTAAATGTAGTGACTTGTCCTGGGTTCAGCCCAGCAGCAGGCTATGTTAGCCCTGAGAGTATTCCATACCAATTGCATCATGATCAGGCAGTCGTCCCTCCCCCCACCTTGCAGGGGCGACTCCAGACCCGGGCACGGGAAGTTCTGGTCTGGGCAGACGCAGTGCCAGTTCCGGCTTCTCTCTCTCTCTCTCTCTCTTTTGGATCGGCGCGGCAGGCGGTGGTGAGGGGGGTGCTCTGGGGTGCTGGGCTCGGGGAGTGCTGCGTTCGGGGCTCTGAATCTCAATCGGTTTGGGCACGGCTCAAATGACATAGTGGGGTGAGAGGTTTGCACTGTATATAATAGCACTGTAATTAACTGTTTTCATATTTTCTCCTGTTGTTTAGTAAACTATCCTTATCCCAACCTGCGGGCCTTTGGGTTTTTTTTCTCTGCCTCGCAGCTCCTCGGTTTCCTCCGTTCGCCCATCCCCCACCTCTTAAAGAGGCAGGAGACTTTTTTCTAACTTTTATGGCCCCCAGCTTTTCCGCTGAGGGTAAAACCACAACAGCTGTATTCTGTATTCCCCCTACTACCAAAACGTTGGGGCGCCAAAAGTTGTTGTGGTTTAAACCTCAGCGGAAAAGCTGGGGCCTCAAAGGTTAGAAAAAAGAAGCCCCCTGCCTCTTTAAGAGGTGGGGGATGGGCGAACGGAGGGAGCCTGTTGTGGTTCCTCTTAAGGAACAGGGGACAGCAGTTAGTGAGAATGTATAAATTTGTATATTGGCTATAAAATGGTTTAAGTATGTATTGTAAGTTGGTAAGAGGGGTTTCAGTAATGAGAATTAAATGCAATGGGATGGATAGAACATACATATATGTATTAAAATATGTGGGGCCTGAGCATGACACAAATGATCTGATATAAGGGGTAGAGATTGTATTGGGACTGGCTGAGATGGAAGTAATTTTCCCCATAGCATCCATCATAGCGCTGTGCTGTGTATTAGTAGATAGCAAGGTGCTGATAACAAAACAGTGTTTTACCTATTACTGAGCAGTGCTGGCACAGCAGTAAGGCTGTCTCTCAAACATTTCTCCTTCTCCCTCCCAAAGGCCAATAGTTTGGGTATGGGCAAGATCTTGGGAGGGGACATAGCCAGGACAGCTGACCCAAATTGACCAAAGGAATATTTCATACCATATGACATCTGCTCAGAAATAAAAGCTAAGAGAACCTTTCTTATTACAATGTTTCCTTCCAGAGCAACCACTATGCATATTGAAGCCCTGCTTCCTGGGAAGTGGTTGGACATCACCTGTTGACGGGAAGTAGAGAATAAATCTTTTGTTTTCTTCTGCTTCTGCACAGGGCCTTTGCCTATGCTTTATTAAACTGCCTTTATCTTGACCCACAACTTCTTTTCCATGTTATTTTCTCCCCCTGTGTCCTACTGAAGAGGGAGAGTGATAGAGCAGCTTGGTGGGCACCTGGCATACAGCCAAGGCCAACCCATCACAAAATCACATGACTAAAAGACCACAGTGGATGGCTACAAGTTCTTTCAGAAACATGGGAAGGGAAAAATAGGAAGTGAAGTTGTACTTTATGTGAAAGAGAAATCTGAATGCATAGAGGTGAGCTATGGAGACCAGAAAGGTTCCATCAAATGCCTTTGGATCAGGATTGGAAGGATTGTCACCAAGGGGGATCTTGTTAGGTAACTGTCACCGACCTTCCAATCAGGGTGACTAGGCTAACAAAAACTTATTTTGGCCGCTCAAGGATGTCTTGGGCCAACAGAACATGGTCCTCATAAGTGTCTTCAATTACCCAGACATTTGTCAGGAAAACAACACTGCGGTACACAAGTCATCCATCAGGTTCCTAGAATGCACTGAGGACTGCTTCCTACTACAGATGCTGGACGTGCCAACTAGGAACACTGCATTGCTAGATTTACTGCTTGCAAACCAAGAAGACTTACTTGACAACATAACTACCGATGGATACAGCAATCACAATGTTGCAGTTTTGCCTGGCTGGGTTTTGGTGGAGAGGGGGGGGGGGGGGGCTGTCAGGGAAGACAGCAGGCCTGCCGGCAGCCTAGCTCTCTTCTCCCAAGACATAGGCCCTGACAATATTCTTCTATTCCCATGAGACAGTAAAAGTTACTCATACTGAGAGGATACTAATAATCACATTCTCAAAACACAGCGGCCTTGTTGATAGGGGTACAGGCTACCCTAAACCAAGAAGCAGTTATGGGAAGGTATTTGGGAGTAACGGAACATGTTAGGAACCAACCATAACAAGATGGTCAAAAACAGCAGGTGTGCAGATGCTTTTAGGAATTAAAGGTAAACTAAAGATGTTTAGCTATAAGATAGGATTATCAGAACTCGTTATAGTTACTAATCAATCAATATAGTGTGAACAGTGTGTGTAACCAATTAGCAGTTTTTTAGCTTGCCACGTTTGCAGTAATAAAGGTATCTAATCTGTGTGATTTCACCTAATAAAATGGCTTCACCTAAAATTCATATTGAATTGCGTGTTGCTCTCTGCCGGTCACCACAAATGGTGACCCCGACTTGCCAAGATCGCAGCCGACTCGACCTGAACCTACGACCGGCGAGCTCCTGAAACCACGACCGAGGGAGTCAGCGAAACTCTGGAGAAAAAGCAGATGGAAACAATCACTTCAGCAGCCAGACAGCACATCAAGGACAGCGGGAAAAAAAAAAAAAAGAGAAAGCATCACTTTGCAGCAGTGCGCCTGAGAAGGTGAGCAGCTGTTACAGCTATGGGGAATAAGTTATCTAGCGAGGAAAGGGCTGTAGTCAGGATCTTAGCAAAAATCCTTACAAAGAGAGGCATAAAATATGATGAGTTGACGCTGAAGTGTCTGCTGCAGTGGTGTCGTGATCATGGAGTTTTAGTCGAACCGCACTTAGTGCTTAACATAAACGCCTGGCAAGGGGTGGGGGATAAATTATGGGATGCGATCTGTAGGGGAGACAAGGAAGGAAAGAGACTTGCTGCTTGGAAACTTGTGATGTCCACTCTGGAAAGCATAAAAGCGGAGCAGACTGCTGCCATGAGGGCCGCTAAAGCTCCTGCGGCAACAGCATGTCCTGCAATTAAAGTGTTTGAGCCCTTAGTCCCAGGACCGACCCCCTCCCGCCCCGAAGACGAAGACTACAAGGAGACACCGACTAATGCACCGGTGAGTGCTGTCCCCGCCACACCTCCAGAAGCTATGGACACCAACAAAAGCCCTACAGGGATGGTCCAGAATCCACCTTGCCTACTGTCGGGTCAGGGACCCACTCCGTCTCAATACCCACCGCTCCCGGGCACGCTGCCTGGTGAACTTAACGATGTACCCCCACTGCCCGGCAACCGAGAGACTCCGGAGAGACTGGTCGACAAACCCTGGGAACATAAGGTGGCGTCCAAACGCGAGAAATACGTATAGCAGGGTATTTTGCTTAAAACTGCAGGGGACCCTAGGGCCGGGCAGGGGGCGGGGGGAGATGGAGGGTCGGTACCGCACTCAGAGTTTACAAATCGTTGGAAGGGTGTTATTCAAAATGCACTGATTGAAGGGGAATTTCTCCCTGAGGCAAATGCATACCTAGTAATACTGGGGCAGCCAAATGATAATGATAAGAGGTGTAGAACTTGGGAGCTACTGAAATGGGAAATTATTAAAGAAGCCCGTAAATCAGTACAACAATATGGGCTAGCAAAGTCTTACACTCAAACCTTTATTACTAATATCTTTGCCTCTTATCTTATGACTCCATGGGATTCAAGGCAGTTAATGTCTTTATTACTCACCCCCATGCAGCAAGTGCTCTGGCGCTCTCGTTGGCAGGACAGTTGCACTACCCTTGCTCTGCAAAATTTAGATAGACCTGAGGGGGATCCACTTAGAACAGTAACTCTTGAGATATTGATCGGAACTGGGCCATTTGCTGATGCTCACGTGCAGAGTGGATTAAACGATCAAATTCTAGGGCAGTCAGCCCAGGCGGCCAAAGAGGCATTAAGATTACTCCCAGAAGATGGGAAGTTTGTGCCGCCTTATACAAAAGTAGTCCAGCAGCCTGAGGAACCGTACCTCAGGTTCCTGGACCGCTTGAGAGAAAGCATTGAAAGAGCTAATATTCCAGAGGCTGCACGAGAGCCTCTGCTCGTGTCACTTGCAGTAAAGAATGCTAACAGTGCCTGCAAACGAGCTTTGCAGGCAAAGTATTGTTGACATGATGGATGCTTGTGAATGGATTGGTATGCAGGCTGACAGAATGGCTATGTTAGTGGACGCTCTGCTAGCAATGAGGGGGAAGGGAGATCGGGATCTGCGGTGTTACAACTGTGGAAAACCCGGACACATAAAAGTTCAATGCAGAGCAGGAACGGTACATTATAATGGAAACAACAAATCGTTTATGAGAGTGTCTCACCGCTGTCATAAGTTAAGACATAGAGCCGCAGAACGCCGATCCCCACCCCCGAAACACAGCGCAGTGCTGGGAAATGGGAGGTTGAGAGCGATGAGACCCCGCGCAATGACACCAAGAAGGTCTCTGGCTGCTTGGACAGCGTCTCTGCAAGCACCAGAGGGAGTGCTGGAGTGGACCTGGCAACAACAACAGCAGTAACTTTGGTCGACTCTCAGGTAACCTGTATCCCCACTAACATGCACGGACCCCTCAGTCATAATCTTAGCGCCCTATTACTCATCTTAGTGCCCCATTACTCATCTTAGCGCCCTATTACTCAGAACATCATCTATTACAAAAAGAGGACTTTTTGTGCTACCCGGAGTTATTGACGCTGATTTCACGGGCTGCATTCAAATCCTGGTATGGACTCCTAACCCGCCAGTATATATACCAGAAGGGACAAAAATTGGGCAATTAGTCTCGTTTCACGCAGTGGTGCCTACTGCTATGAACCGTGGCAGGGGAAAAGAGGGGTTTCAGTCTACAGGTCAACTAAATATTGACTTAGTCATGGAGATAGACAAAGCAAAGCCCGTATTAAAAATAACTTTCACTACCCCTGAACAAGAAGAATGTACTCTTAACATGTTGATTGATACAGGCGCGGATGTAACAATCATTAGTCAGGACCTTTGGCACTCACACTGGTCCCTGGAAAAGCCAGGAGCAACTGTCATGGGGGTGAGGGGAATACGGGCTACAAAAATCAGTGCTCGTGTTTTGCAATGTCATTTGTCTGATGGGTCGGTTTGCAGTGTTCATCCGTATGTGATGCAGGTTCCTATTTGTTTGTTGGGGAGGGATACGCTTAGCCAACTGGGAGCAAGATTGGTTACTAAGCAAAAAGATTTTTGATGGTGGCCATTGAATGTGGGTAACCCCTTTTGAAATTAACCTGGAAAGCAGAAACCCCCGTTTGGGTAAATAAATGGCCGCTTACTAAAGGAAAACTTGCCCACTTAGAAGACTTAATACAGGAGCAGTTGACCAAAGGGCATATCCAGCCTTCCACAAGTCCGTGGAACACACCGATTTTCACCATTCCTAAAAAGGACGGTAGGTGGCGCTTATTGCACGATTTAAGAAAAGTCAATTAATTAATGGAAGATATGGGAGCTTGGCAACCCGACCTGCCATCTCCAAACATGATACCTAAAAATTAGGACATTTTAATAATTGATTTAAAGGATTGTTTTTTCACTATCCCTTTACAACCTGATGATTATGAAAAATTTGCTTTTTCTGTCCCTACTATAAACAAAAATGAACCTATAAAAAGGTATCATTGGGTAGTGCTTCCAAAAGGCATGAAAAACTCAGCAACTCTGTGCCAGACTTAGGTAGCCTGGGCACTTGCTCCAGTTCGACAAGCTGTCCTGGGTTCAGCCCAGCAAGAGGCTATGTTAGCCCTGAGAGTATTCCATACCAATTGCATCATGATCAGGCAGTCTGCCCCCCCCCCCCTCCCCCTTGCAGGGGCGACTCCAGTTCCGGTCTGGGCAGGCGCAGTGCCAGTTCCGGGGGCGACTCCAGACCCATCAGAAACTGCTCCGGACCCGGGCACGGGAAGTTCCGGTCTGGGCAGCCGTAGTGCCAGTTCTGGGTTCTCTCTCTCTCTCTCTTTTGGATCCGCGCGGCAGGCAGTGGTGAGGGGGGTGCTCTGGGGTGCCGGGCTCGGGGAGTGCTGCGTTCGGGGCTCTGAATCTGAATCGGTTTGGGCACGGCTCAAATGACATAGTGGGGTGAGAGGTTTCACTGTATATAATAGCAATGTAGTTAGGTGTTTTCATATTTTCTCCCGTTGTTTAGTAAACTATCCTTATCCCAACCCACGGGCCATTGGTTGTTTTTTCCCTTGCTTGCAGCTCCTCCGTTTCCTCCGTTCGCCCATCCCCCACCTCTTAAAGAGGCAGGGGGCTTCTTTTTCCAACCTTTGTGGCCCCAGCTTTTCCGCTGAGGTTTAAACCACAACAACTTTTGGTGCCCAACGTGGGGCGAAGGAGGACCCCCAAGGGGGGCAGAAAGGTTGGGGGTAACGATAGATTTGACCTTAACTCAATTGCAGTTAAGATAGAGTTGTGATAAGTACAGTTATTTAAGTAATTTCTATGCACAATGTTGTGGCATTTACTCTTAAGTGTGCTACCATGGTTGCCAACTCGTGACATGCTGCATCTAATCCTGCCAGGATTTGTTGCCATCCTGTACGTCTGTTGTAGTTGTTGTCTGTAGTGTATGTTGTGATAATAGTCTATGATTGGATAACGTTGAGGTTCATGAACTTAAAAGAGTACTTGTATCAGCTTTTGCTTTTCGGTATAAAGAGGGATAAAACAGGTCTTGTAAGAGTCTTTAACAATTTCCAATATCCCTGGGATATTCTAACTAGCATTTTCCTACTGTTGGTTTTGGTGCAAATGGTTCTGCTTTCGATATATATATATGTATATATATTAGGCACAGGATTATGAATACAACCCAAGAGCTTTCCCTGAG
Organism: Laterallus jamaicensis coturniculus; assembly: GCA_022605575.1. Classification (NCBI taxonomy): domain Eukaryota; kingdom Metazoa; phylum Chordata; class Aves; order Gruiformes; family Rallidae; genus Laterallus; species Laterallus jamaicensis. Next base: position 204,031 of record JAKCOX010000275.1, on the reverse strand, counting down.
GCTGGATAAGCTTGAGTGGCTGGGCAAATGGCAAAATATGAGCAGGTCCCTAGGCACTTTCTTACCCCCAGTGGTTTGGAACTTCACTCCTGAACAGCTACAAGATCCTAATAAGGTGACTGCATATCTGAAAAAGAACTGCAGTGGGCTCCCCAGAGAAATACGCCCTACTGCACTGTGCTGGGGCTTGGCTACCATCTACCAAACTCAGCTTGATAGCAAGCAGCACTGACAGTACTGTCAGCACTGTCAAGGGGAACAAGGAAATGGATTGGCAAATGCTGCAGCTACTGCAACCCCTACAGTAGACATTGCCCATAATCCAGACCATCAGCACTGTCAAGGGGAACAAGGAAATGGATTGGCAAATACTGCAGTTGCTGCAACCCCTACAGTAGACCTTGCCCATAATCCACACCATCAGCACTGTCGGGGGAAAGAGGAAATGGATTGGCGAATACTGCAGATGCTGCAACCTCTACAATAGACCTTGCCCCTAATTCAGAGCATCAGCACTGTCAGGGGGAAAGAGGAAATGGATTGGTGAATACTGCAGATATTGCAACCTCTACAGTAGACCTTGCCTCTAATTCAGAGAATCAACCCACCCCAATGTCTGTTGCTCCCATTCGGAAGGGGTGTCAGCGCTGTCAGGGAGAAAGGGGAAATAGACTAGTACATGCTGCAGATATTGCAACCTCTACAATAGACCTTGCCCATAATTCAGAGAATCAACCCACACCAATGTCTCTTGCTTCCATTCAAGAGAGGTGTCAGCACTGCCAGTGCTGTCAGCACTGTCAGGGAGAAAAAGGAAATAGACTAGTACATACTGCAGATACTGCAACCTCTACAATAGACCTTGGCCAACCTATACCAAAGTCTGTGGCTCCCATTCAAAAGAGGAAACACACCAAGAAGTTAGTTCGCATAGTGCCAGATGATGATGTTGAACAACCGGGGCCATCCCAAGAATGTCAGGATGAGGATGATGGTGAAAAACCGTTATCTCAAGAATGGCTGGATGAGGATGAGGATGAAAAAACAGGGCCATCCTGGAAAGGTCAGAATGGAGCAGGGCCACCTCAGAAAAGTCAGAATGGGGCAGGGCCATCGCAGAAAAGTCAGAATGGGGCAAAGCCATCTTGAGCAGATCAGGGTGTAGTAGAACCAGAGATTGTTATTTGATCCCTGACCCTGAGTGAACTGCGTGAGGTGCGGAAAGATTTTGGCCGCCGCCTAGGTGAGCACATTATCACTTGGTTGCTCAGATGCTGGGATAGCGGGGCCAATAGTCTGGAATTAGATGGCAGGGAGGCCAGGCAGTTGGGATCCCTGGCTAGAGAAGGAGGTATTGATAAGGCACTTGGGGAGGGGTCACAAATCCTCAGCCTTTGGAGAGAATTGCTGTCAAGTGTGCAGGAAAGATACCCCATGAAAGAATATATTACCTGTCAGAGACCCAAGAGTGACAGCATAGAGACAGTTATCCAGTACCTGAGAGAATTAGCTGTACGAGAGTTGATTTATTATGATTCGGACAACACAAGGCTCCCTGATGATCCTGATGACGTCTGATGCACCCCAGACATGTGGCGTAAGGTCATACGAAGTGCACCATCAGGGCACACGAATTCACTGGCAGTGATGGAATACGAAGAGATGTTTCCACCAACCGTATATGAAGTGGCCCGCCGACTCCGGACTTATCAAGACAACGTTGCACGCTCTGTCATTGCAGCAGTAGAGAAACTGGTTAAACTTAAACTTGACGACCACACGGTCGACTCCCAACCTGTATGGAGCGATGTTGCAGCTATCCGGAAAAGCCATCCATCGTCCCAAGAGAGAGAATACAGCAGGTACACACCACGAGCCACACCACGAGCCACACTGTGGTTTTGCCTGCATGACCATGGAGAGGACATGAGAAAGTGGGATAAGAAGCCCACTTCAGCCCTCCAAGCACGAGTAAATGAGTTGCAAGGAAGAGTACGCGCACGAGGTTCTGCCAGGAGGAATGTTGCACCAGTTTCTATCCAGGAGCAATAGAGGAGCCCTGCCTCCAGCCAGGTGGAGGAGAGGGATAATCGGACTTATTCGACTGTGTGGATCCGATGGCCTGGAACATCAGACCCACAAGAGTATGAGGCTCTAGTGGATACTGGTGCCCAGTGTACTCTAATGCCATCAAATTATGAAGGGACAGAACCTGTTTACATTTCTGGAGTCACAGGGGGCTCCCAACAGTTGACTGTGCTAGAGGCTGAGGTGAGCCTAACTGGAAAGGACTGGGAGAAACAGCCCATTGTGACTGGCCCAGAAGCTCCGTGCATTTTAGGTATGGACTATCTCCGTAGAGGGTATTTTAAAGACCCAAAAGGATACCGGTGGCTTTTGGAATAGCTGCTGTGGAGACAGAAGAAACTGAACAATTGTGTGCCTTGCCTGGACTCTCGGAAGATCCAGCTGTTTTGGGGTTGTTGAAGGTCGATGAACAGCGAGTGCCAATTGCTACGACGACAGTGCACAGGCGGCAGTATCGTACAAACTGAGATTCTTTGATCCCCATCCATAAACTGATTCGTCAACTGGAGAGTCAGGGAGTGATCAGCCGAACCCACTCACCATTTAACAGTCCCATATGGCCAGTGCGGAAGTCCGATGGAGAGTGGAGGCTAACAGTAGATTATCGTGGCCTAAATGAAGTTACTCCAAATATGAGTGCCGCTGTGCCGGACATGCTAGAGCTCCAGTATGAACTGGAATTGCAGGCAGCCAGGTGGTACGCCACAATTAACATTGCAAATGCTTTCTTCTCAATCCCACTGGCACCAGAGTGTAGACCACAGTTTGCTTTCACTTGGAAGGTGTCCAATACACATGGAATCATCTGCCCCAGGGGTGGAAACACAGTCCCACCATCTGTCATGGAGTAATCCAGAGTACACTAGAAAAGGGTGGAGCCCCAGAGCACTTGCAATATATTGATGACATCATTGTATGGGGCGACACAGCAAAGGAAGTGTTTGAAAAAGGAGAAAGGATAATTCAAATCCTTTAAAAGCTAGTTTTGCTATGAAACAAAGTAAAATCCAGTTTTTAGGAATAAGATGGCAGGATGGGCGTCGCCAGATCCCAATGGACGTTATTAATAAAATTGCAGCTATGTCTCCACCAAGTAACAAAAAGGAAACACAAGCTTTCTTAGGTGTTATAGGATTTTGGAGAATGCATATCCCAAACTACAGTCTCATTGTAAGCCCACTCTACCATGTAACTCGGAAGAAAAATGATTTTGAATGGGGCCCTGAGCAGCAGCAAGCCTTTGAGCAGACCAAACGCGAGATAGTCCATGCAGTAGCCCTTGGGCCTGTCCGGACAGGGACAGATATTAAAAATGTGCTCTACACCGCAGCTGGGGACAATGGTCCTGCCGGCGGGGGAAGAAGCAGGCCTACTCAATATGAGTGATAAAAGCAACTTCGTTTATTAGCTCTAAGTTAGCTCCTTTTATACATTGTGGTTAATATATGCCTATTAGTCAATCTATCATTGGTTATTTGTTACAGGTTACATCATCATAAGCCTGCCTCTTGTTTTCATTCTTACAGTTCCTTCAACCAGTTTTTCCCGGATTCAGTTGCTTCTTCTGAGGGCTATCTTCGTTTAAGGTCATCTTGACCCTGACGCCGATTGGTCATGCCGCGCTTCTTCTGCTCTGCTTTACTCTGCACTCCGTGCCTGTGTGCATGTACACAGTTCCTTATGTACGCATATGCAGCTCAGCTATATCTCCATGACCATTGTCTGTCAGCCATTCTCCAACAATTCCCCCTTTTTTCTTATGAACAACAAGAGCGGTACCTTTTCCTTGCAGGGTATAAGCTAATAAAATACGTACTACTATAATAGCAACTATAATAATTAATAGCCATCGCATACCTTCTTTAACCAAGTCACTAAGCCAACCCGTTATTCCCCAAGAGCTTAACCAACCGTCTAACCCCCCATTAAATACTGTAACCTTTTTTACATGATCTTTTAGCCATTTTAATTGTTCATGGATTGATTGCCCATGGTCTGACAAATTAAAACAACACATTCCTTCAAAGCTTTCACATCCATGGCCTTATGCCAGCAATAAAAAATCAATGGCAGCATGGTTTTGTAACACAGCATGCCTTAAGCTATCCATGTCTTGTGACATTTCAGAAAGAATTTGTGTAGTAACATTAGATTGCTTAACAGCCCAGCAAGCAAGCTTATTTAAATTAGTCATAGCATATGCGGCTGCTATTCCAGGTGCTAGCGCAGCAGCAAAAAATCTCTCTGCTGGACCCCATAGTTCCACTTCATCTTTGCAATCTGATCCCAAAGTTTTTAATTCCAGTAATCGACGATTACTGACTCTGGATTGTTTTATTTTTAAGATTAAATTTAACCATTGTTGATCATGTAAATCGGGGGCAAATAGGGTTAATCTTCTCAAATAACAAGGTCCTCCTAGTGGGTTAGCAGGTATTCCTTGCCATGCACGATCTCCACAGATCAAAAATATACCAGGGGGCAATGCTTTAGGTTTAGAAAGCAGAACAGAGCTGGTGTTAAGCCCAGAGAGTAGTTCAGTCCCATTAAATCCGCAATAAGGACCATTCATACTAAAGCCATGAGTTCGAGACGTAATATTCGTCCATTGTACATTCTTGAAATAAGATTGCACCCCATCGTTAAGCACAAAGCATGTCTTTGTCCAATTTTGACTGTGATTTCCAACTGCAACAGATCCCAATAAATCTAATTCTTGTGGGTCCCATGGCAAGGAATGATTAAGCTTCTCTAACATACCAGTAACTCCCGTAGCTATAGATTTCCACTTTTGTCCTACATTCTTTATATCTGAAGTATTTAAAAAAGATGCGAACAACCTTTGAAATTCTGTGGGGTCCCCTATTGGAACTCCAAAGAGGCATGTTCGAAAGGGATCTCTAGCTGATGCTAGAGACAGACAAAAGGCCGATTGTCCAGTCTGATTGGCCCACGTGACCCACATATTCTGTTGTGGGTCAATCTTCGTCAATAATGCGATTCCCCTTTCAATTTGCATAATGATTATTATTATTCTGGGCAGCCAACTCCTCAAAGACTCCATGATTCACAGCATTTACAATAATGGTTCTTCTTCAACGAATTCAAACTAACCCTGTGGGAAAAAATATACACATGACTGTAATTTTCATTTATACTCTTAGCAGGACCATCTAATACAACTGATGTAACTATATCAAGACTGAGTATTAGAGTGATGATCACCCATCCAAGGCTTTGTCCATCTGCTTGGTATCCATTGTAATCCTGTTGGTGTAAGCACAGACATATACCCTTTTCCCATATACTGTACTTTTGCAAATTTCTCGGGGAATTTACTTCCATTGGGGTATCTATTTCTGGTTTAGTATAATCAGATTCTACCTCTTCCTCTTCTATGGGTAAAGCCGTGGACTCCAAACCATGGATCCCTGTAACACGAATCGGCCCCCCTTTAGAGGGAGAGGTAAAATAATCTCCCGTCAATGTTATTTTACCTGCTTCTCCATCTAATTGTGACTGAGCTTCCCTAGCCATTTGCTTTTCGCACTGATATCGCTTCAGATCATTTATCACTTCCCTCCAGGGCTTCATTAATTTCTTAGCCCATTTTTGATCATCTATAACTTTATCCCACAGATGATCTCCCAAGTCCCTCCAACATTGTTGGGAAAATAAATCGGAGGGTTTAGCAAAGTGTCCCCTTGCTTGCCCTAGCGCCACTAGATCCTCCATGTCCTTTAACGGACCTATACCCCACTTTTGTAAAAAGCTTTGTAATAATTTGAGAGCTACCTCAGTTTCCATGACGTCTTCTATTTATGGTGCGGCCGATCCCTGGGTAGTCTCAGTGCCACGGACGAGAGCGTGTCCCCGGGCCGATCCCCGTACTTTGCCGCCAGATCTTTACCCCGCCTATCGCCGCTAGATGGGTCCGTCTCGGCCCCGCTGCCCTGGTCGATTCCGGATCCCTGGTGCGTTGGTCTCAGGGTCCTTCCCGTTCTGGTTCCCTGGTACGTTGGTCTCAGCGTCCCTGTTCGGGCGCCATTTGCCGGCGGGGGAAGAAGCAGGCCTACTCAATATGAGTGATAAAAGCAACTTCGTTTATTAGCTCTAAGTTAGCTCCTTTTATACATTGTGGTTAATATATGCCTATTAGTCAATCTATCATTGGTTATTTGTTACAGGTTACATCATCATAAGCCTGCCTCTTGTTTTCATTCTTACAGTTCCTTCAACCAGTTTTTCCCGGATTCAGTTGCTTCTTCTGAGGGCTATCTTCGTTTAAGGTCATCTTGACCCTGACGCCGATTGGTCATGCCGCGCTTCTTCTGCTCTGCTTTACTCTGCACTCCGTGCCTGCGTGCACGTACACAGTTCCTTATGTACGCATATGCAGCTCAGCTATATCTCCATGACCATTGTCTGTCAGCCATTCTCCAACATGGTCCTACCTGGAGTCTCTGGCAGAAAGCACAAGGGGAGATTCGAGGGCGACCGTTAGGGTTTTGGAGTCGGGCCTATAAAGGATCTGAGGCCAATTATACTCCAACAGAAAAGGAAATACTGGCCGCTTATGAAGGGGTTCGAGCTGCTTCAGAGGAAATTGAAACTGAAGCTCAGCTTTTCCTAGCACCCCGACTGCCGGTGCTGGGCTGGATGTTTAAAGGGAAAGTCCCTTCCACACACCATGCAACTGACGCTACATGGAGCAAGTGGGTTGCACTAATTACACAACGAGCTCGAATAGGAAACCCCAATCGCCCAGGAATTGTGGAGGTGATTACAGACTGGCCAGAAGGCAAAGACTTTGGGATGTCACCAGAGGATGAGGAGGTAACACGCGCAGAAGAAGCTCCACCATATAACCAACTGCCAGAGAATGTAAAGCGATATGCCCTGTTCACTGATGGATCTTGTCGCATTGTGGGTAAGCATCGGAAATGGAAAGCTGCTGTATGGAGTCCTATGAGGCAAGTAGCAGAAGCCACTGAAGGAAAAGGTGAATCAAGCCAATTTGTTGAGGTAAAGGCTATCCAATTAGCCCTGGACATTGCTGAGAGGGAGGAGTGGCCTATGCTCTATCTTTATACTGACTCATGGATGGTAGCTAATGCCCTGTGGGGGTGGTTGCAGCAGTGGAAAAAGAACAATTGGCAGCGTAGAGGCAAACCCATATGGGCTGCTGACTTATGGCAAGATATTGCAACTCGATTAGAGAAGCTTACTGTAACGGTACGTCATGTGGACGCCCATGTACCTAGGAGTCGGGCCATGGAAGAACATGAGAACAACCAGCAGGCAGATAAGGCTGCTAAGATTGAAGTGGCTCAGGTAGATTTGGACTGGCAACATAAGGGTGAGTTGTTCCTAGCCCGATGGGCTCATGATACTTCAGGTCATCAAGGAAGAGATGCAACATATAGATGGGCTCAAGATCGAGGGGTGGACTTAACCATGGATGCTATTGCACAAGTTATCCATGAATGTGAGACATGTGCCACAATCAAGCAAGCTAAGCGGTTAAAGCCCCTCTGGTACAGAGGACGGTGGATGAAATATAAATATGGGGAGGCTTGGCAGGTTGATTACATCACTCCCACAGACTCGCCATGGTAAACGGTACGTACTTACAATGGTAGAGGCAACCACTGGCTGGCTGGAGACATATCCTGTACCCCATGCCACTGCCCGGAATACAATTCTGGGCCTGGAGAGGCAAGTCCTATGGCGACACGGCACCCCAGAAAGAATTGAGTCAGACAATGGGACTCATTTCCGAAATGCTCTCATAGACACTGGGGCCAAAGAGCATGGCATTGAGTGGGTGTACCACATTCCTTATCATGCACCCGCCTCTGGAAAAATTGAACGATACAATGGGCTTTTAAATACTACACTGAAAGCAATGGGTGGTGGAACATTTAAACTTTGGGATACACATTTAGCTGAAGCCACGTGGTTAGTTAACTCTAGGGGATCTACCAATCGGGCTGGTCCAGCCCAGTCAGAATTCTCACATACTGTAGAAGGAGACAGAGTCCCAGTAGTGCACATGAAAAGTATTTTGGGAAAGACAGTTTGGGTCATTCCTGCTGCAGGCAAAGGCAAACCCATATCTGGGATTGTTTTTGCTCAAGGACCTGGTTGTACCTGGTGGGTAATGCAGAAGGATGGAGAAACTCGATGTGTACCTCGAGGGAATTTGATTTTGGGTGAGAATAGCCAATATCATGCTAAATAATTCACTACTGTTTTATTGTTGTTATAGATACTGTATGTTATACTAATGACATTACAGCTAGGGTCATCTGTGACGTGATGATGGAACGAAGACCATCCTCCCAAGAACTCTTTCTTTTCTCTTTTGAAATAAACACCTCTGACCCACGGACTATGAGCATAGATCATGCCAGGTGCAGTGTTCGAGAGCCCGAGATACAGCATTCAATGATCCAGTGGCACGTACGACTCTTCATACCCTGAGAGACTGTTGTGACAGAGGGACCAGTGGAGCCTGAGGATCGTGGACTGAATGAAACCAACAGACTCGGAGGAAAGGTCCACAGACTGAATCTATATGCACATACATGTGTGTGCATGTGTACATGCATGTGCGTGGATGCAAGAGACTCCCTGGACCCAAAGAAGATTGCTGGACCTGCTCATGACGTAAATGGTATGGAATAAGGGGTGGATAATGTCCTGGGTTCAGCCCTGAGAGTATTCCATACCAATTGCATCATGATCAGGCAGTCTGCCCGCCCCCCACCTTGCAGGGGCGACTCCGGACCCGGGCACGGGAGGTTCCGGTCTGGGCAGGCGCAGTGCCAGTTCCAGGGGCGACTATGGACCCATCAGAAACTGCTCCGGACCTGGGCACGGGAAGTTCCGGTCTGGGCAGCCGTAGTGCCAGTTCCGGCTTCTCTCTCTCTCTCTCTCTCTTTTGGATTGGCGCGGCAGGCGGTGGTGAGGGGGGTGCTCGGGGGTGCTGTGCTCGGGGAGTACTGCGTTCGGGGCTCTGAATCTGAATCGGTTCGGGCACGGCTCAAATGACATAGTGGGGTGAGAGGTTTGCACTGTATATAATAGCACTGTTGCTACTTGTTTTCATACCTTTCCCTGTTGTTTAGTAAACTATCCTTATCCCAACCCGCGTGCTTTTGTTTTTTTTTTCCCTTGCTCACAGCTCCTCGGTTTCCTCCGTTCGCCCATCCCCCACCTCTTAAAGAGGCAGGGGGCTTCTTTTTCTAACCTTTGTGGCCCCAGCTTTTCCGCTGAGGTTTAAACCACAACACAAGCGCATCCTGATCTAATCTTTTATCATTACATGGATGATATACTGACTGCGGGAAAAAACTTGGACATTGAAAGTTTGATTCATGAGTTAATAGTGCATTTGAAAAGCAAGGGGTTACAAATTGCTCCAGAGAAAATTCAAAGGAAACCAATGTGGAAATATCTGGGTTGGCAGATTGATAAAAGTACCATAACACCTCAAAAAACTGAGATCCGAACTAAGGTCAGCACGTTAAATGATGTTCAAAAGCTGCTTGGAGATATTAACTGGGTTAGACCATTGTGTGACATTACGAGTAGGGAATTGGAACCTTTAGTGGTCTTGCTAAAGGGAGGAGGTGGTGCAGGAGCACCGAGAATCCTGTCAGACGAAGCTAAAAAGGCCCTGGAAGTTATTAGTAGCAAAATCAAAAATACATATACCCATCGATGGGATCCTGACTGGGACATAGGAGTCACAATCATCAATCAAACAGAGCATGTGTTTGCTATTATAATGCAGTGGACTAATGACAAAGATCCCTTAAGGCTGTTAGAATGGGTATTCTTGCCAATGCAGACAAAGCGAACTGTAACTACGTGTTTGGCGGTGATAGCACAGGTCATTATAAAAGGCCGCAATCGTGTAGTGGAAATTGCAGGAACAGAACCCACATTTATTATTGTTCCATTAGTAGCAGAGCATTTAGCTTGGGCCTTGAGGAACAGTACTGCCCTTGAAATAGCTTTATCAGACTATGCAGGGGAAGTGAAAGTGCGTTACCCACCACATAGACTCTTTACTGTAGTACATAACTGTCAAATAGAAGAAAAGCCCTTGTTGTTCATATCATGCTACAGATGCTGGATGTGACTAATAGGAAAAATGCATTGCTAGATTTACTACTTGCAAACTAAGAAGACTTAGTTGACAATATAATCTCATAGCCTTCTGTGATGTCATCACCGGCTGGGTAGATGGAGGGAGAGCAGCAGATGTCATCTACCTTGACTTCAGCAAGGCTTTTGATACTGTCTCCCATAACATCCTGATAACAAAGCTGAGAGAGCATGGGATAGATGAGTGGACAGTAAGGTGGGTTGAGAATTGGCTGTCGGAACGAGCCCAGAGGGTTGTGATCAGTGGAGCAGATACACACTGGAGGCCTGTGACGAGCGGTGTTCCCCAGGGCTCGGTGTTGGGTCCAGTCCTGTTCAATATCTTCTTCATTGACGACCTTGATGAGGGAAGAGCATCCACCCTCAGCAAGTATGCCAATGATACAAATCTGGGAGGAGTGGCTGACTCGCAGGAACACTGCGCTGCCATCCAGTGAGACCTGGACAGGCTGGAGAGCTGGGCTGGGAGAAACCTAATGAAGTTCAACAAAAGCAAGTGTAGAGTCTTGCATCTGGGAAGGAATAACTGCTTGAATCAGTACAGGCTGGAGGATGACCTGCTGGAGAGGAGTTCTGCAGAGAAGGACCTGGGGGTCCTGGTGGATGACAGGTTGGCCATGAGCCATCAGTGTGCCCTGGTGGCTAAGAGAGCCAATGGGATCCTGGGATGCATCAGGAGGAGTGTGGCCAGCAGGTCGAAGGAGGTGATCCTCCCCCTCTACTCTGCCCTGGTCAGGCCCCACCTGGACTATTGTGTCCAGTTCTGTGCTCCCTGGTGTAAAAAGGACAGGGATCTCCTGGAGAGAGTCCAAAGAAGGGCTACGAAGATGATTAAGGACCTGGAGCATCTCCCCTATGAGGAGAGACTGAATAAGCTGGTGCAGTTCAGTCTAGAGAAAAGAAGACTAAGGGGGGGACTAATTGGTATTTATAATTATCTTAAGCATGGGATGCAGGGGGAATTAGCCAGCCCCTTTTCAGTGCTTAGCGGAGACAGGACAAGCAGCAATGGCTGCAAGTTAGAAGACAGGAAGTTCCGCACCAACATGTGGAAAAGCTTTTTCACAGTGAGGGTGACAGAGCACTGGAATAGGCTGCACAGGGAGGTGGTCTTCTTCCCTGGAGATATTCAAGACCCGTCTAGACGCCTATCTGTGCAATATGAGCTACAGAGCCTGCTATGGCAGGGGGATTGGATCCGATGATCTCTTGAGGTCCCTTCCAACCCCTACAATTCTGTGATTTTGTAATTACCGATGGATACAGCAATCACAATGTTGCAGTTTTGCCTGGCTGGGTTTTGGTGGAGAAGGAGGGGGGGCTGCAGAGGTGGCTTCTGCAAGAAGCAGCTAGAAGCTTTCTGCAGGCCCGAGAGAGTAAACACCAGCTGACTCAAGGCCAGAGTCATTGCTGTCCAAGACCGAGCAAATCAGCGATAGTCACAGTGCTAAGAAGGGAGGGGTGGGGGGAAGTGTTTTAAGATCTGGTTTTACTTCTCATTACCCAACTCTGGTTTCACTGGGTGTGCAGCGTAGTGTAATAAATTAGAGAGTTTTCTTTCCTTTACTCCGTGCTGAGTCTGTTCTGCCCGTGACGCTGATTGCGGAATGATCTCTCCCTGTCCTTATCTCCACTCCTGAGCCTCTCAATATATATATTTTTTTCCCCTGTCCATCTGAAAAGGGGAGTGATAGAGCATCTTTGGTGGGCATCTGGCCTCCAGCCAGGGTCAAACCATCACACACAACATTGTGGAGTTTAAGATCTTGCTGAGCATGAATAGGACGTTCAGAGCCCAGCTGTGAGGGATTCTATGGGAAACATCCATGGAGGGTAAAGGAGTCTGTGAGTGCTGAGAGTTATTCAAGAACAGCCTCCTGGAAGCACAAGAACAGTCCATCCCCTACAATGGAAAAGGAAGAAGACAGAACAAGACACCACCCTGGCTTAACAGTGATCTTTTGGTTGTGCTTAAAGGTAAAAAAGAAGGATACCATCTATGGAAAGGAAGCCAAATAGTCATCAAGGACTATAAGAACCTTGCTAAGGCATGCAGAGATGCAGTCACGAAGGCTAAGACCCAGCTAGAACTGAATTGGCCAGAGATGTCAAGAACAACAAGAAAGGGTTCTTCAAATACAAGAGCAGTAAGCAGAAGCACAGGGAAGACAGGCCCATTGCTAAACAGGGCAGGGAAACTAGTTACTAATAATGCTGACAAAGCAGAGGTTCTCAATACCTTCTTTGCCTCTGTCTTTACTGCTGGAGCTGGACCCCTGATCACAAGACCAAGCAGCTATGACAACCCCTGGACAGAATCCACCCAAGGGTGTTAGGAAAAGTGGATGACATTGTTGCAAGGCCGCTATCTATGTAATCTTTGAAAAGTCATGGAGATCAGGGGATGTCCCTCATGACTGGAAGAGGGCAAATGTCCATCTACAAGAAGGGCCCAAAAGAGGACCCAGGAAACTACAGGTCTATTAGTCTTGCTTTAATCCCTAGGAATCACAAACCTATCAAAGCAGGTGACTGGGAAAAGCCAACACAGATTTACCAAAGGCAAATCATGCCAAACTAACCTGATCACCTTCTACAACAAAATAACATCTGTACACACAGGGAGAGCAGTGGATGTTGTTTACCAGGACTTCAGCAATGTTTGAGACTGTTTCACAGACCCTTCTCCTGGACAAACTGGCAAACTGACAAACTGATACAGATTGGATAACATTCCGCCCTCAGAGGTTGGTGATCAATCATTTTTACTCAGACTGGCAACCTGTCACAAGTGGGGTCCCCCAGGGGTCAATACTGGGCCCCATGCTGTTCAACATCTTCATAAATGATCTGGACAACAGTATTGACAGCACCCTCACCAATTCTGATGATGACACCAAAGATGAACGCTCAGCAGTTGCTGAGGCAAAGGGCTCCAGAGTTAGTGACTGCATTGGGGGACCCTTCCTGAAAGCTGCAAAACCAAAACCAGAACTGCGAGGGCAAAAAAGCAGAGAGAGAGAGAGAGAGAGTGTTTGTGTGTGTGTGTACAAGACTGTTTCACAGACCCTTCTCCTGGACAAACTGGCAAACTGACAGGAGCCAAAGAATATTAGTTTATAGCACATTATTCCCCTTTTCCAAGGGAAAATGGATCTTAGTCCAGGAGTTGGCAGGGCTCATTTAGAGGGCTTTAAACTAGGTATGAAGGGGGAAGGGGTTAACATGATGCTTGCTGGGGTTGAGCAAGTAGTTCACAGGTTTCAACTAGAGTTGATGGGGGAAGAGGGTAGAGGTCAACAGGACAGTGGTGGGCTTGGGGATGTTGTTGTTCTAGGTGATAGCAGGGAAAAATCTTTGGATTGTCCTGTAGGATCTTGTGAGGACTCCTCAGAGGAGGCACCGTGGCCCATTCCCCACCTGAAATCTTCTTGGGTCCCTTTAAGGATACCTGCATCTGCTGCCTCCCTAAAGTGTCTGTATACTAATGCACACGGCATGGGAAATAAACAGGAAGAGTTAGAAATCTTTGTGTGGTCATAAGGCCATGATCTCATTGTGATCATGGAGACGTGGTGGGACAGCTTGGATGACTGGAATGCTGTCATGGATGGCTATGTACTTTTTAGGAAAGATAGGGTTGGGAGACAAAGTGGTAGAGTTGCTCTTTATGTGAGAGAGCAGCTGGGATGTATTGAACTCCACCTGGGTGATGTACCAGTGGAGAGCTTGTGGGGGAGAATCAAGGGGCAGGCTAGTGTGGGTGACACTATTGTGAGTGTGTACTACAGGCCCCCTGATCAGGAGAAGAAAGTTGATGAAACCTTCTACAAGCAGCTAGAAGTAGCCTCGTGATCCCAGGTGCTGTTTTTTATGGGGGACTTCAATTACCCAGATATTTGTTGGGCAAACAACAGGGCCAGGCATGTGCTGTCTAGACAGTTTCTGCAATGTGTGGAAGACAACTTTCTGATACATATGGTGGAGGAGCTGACAAGGAGGGGGGTTACTTGATCTTGTTCTAACCAATAAGGATGGGTTTGTTAGGGAAGTGAACGTCAGGGACAGCTTGGGACATAGTGATCATGAGATGGTGGAGTTCAAGATCTCAAGTGGAAGAAGCAAACCAAAAAGTAGGACTGCACTACTCTGAACTTTAGAAGAGCAAACTTTCATCTCTCCCGTGACTTAATAGGAGCTATCCCATGAGCTAGGCTGTTAGAAGGTAAGGGGGCCTGTGAGAACTGGCTAGCATTTAAACAGCGCTTCTTCCAAGCTCAGGATCGGTGCATCCCTATAAGTAAGAAATCAGGGAAGGGTGGCAGAAGACCTGTGTGGATGAGCAGGAAGCTCATGAGTAAGCTCAAAGGGAAGGAGGTCTATGAATTGTGGAAAAAGGGTCTGAGCACTCGGGAAGAATATAGGAATGTTGTCAGGGCCTGTAGGGATGCGACTAGGAAGGCTAATGCCCACCTGTAAATAAAGCTGACAAAGGACATAAAGAAGGGTTTTTATAAGTATGTGAACAGTAAGAGGACGACTAGGGATAATGTGAGTCCCCTGCTGAACGAGGGGGGTGTCCTGGTAATGGGGGACGCTGAGAAGGTGGAGATACTGAACATCTTCTTTGCTTTGGTCTTCACTTCACAAAGACTTCTCCTTGGGACTCACGAACTCTGAAGGGAAGAAAGAGTTTGGGAAATGGAGAGCTTCCCTCTGGTTGAGGTGGGGGTGGTCCAGGAGCATCTTGATGGGATCAACACACACAAATACATGGGCCCTGATGGGATGCATCCACGTGTGCTGAGGGAGTTGGCAAAGGTGATTGCTGAGCCACTCTCTATCATCTTTGACAGGTCTTGGAGAACAGGAGAGGTGTCTGAAGACTGGAGGATAGCCAATGTCACTCTGGTCTTCAAAAAGGGCAAGAAGGAGGATCCAAGTAACTACAGGCCAGTCAGTCTCACCTCTGTCCCTGGAAAGGTGATGGAACAGCTTGTTCTGGATGCTATCTCCAAGCAATTGGAAGAAAAGAAGGTTATGAGGAGTAGTCAGCATGGATTCACCAAGGGGAAATCGGCTGGGTAGATGGAGGGAGAGCAGTGGATGTTGTCTACCTTGACTTTAGCAAGGCTTTTGATACTGTCTCCCATGACATCCTGATAGAAAAGCTGAGAAAGTATGGGATAGATGAGTGGAGGGTGAGGTGGGTTGAGAACTGGCTGTCGGGCTAAGCTCAAAGGATGGTGATCAATGGAACAGAGTCTGGCTGAAGACCTGTGACTAGCGATGTTCCCCAGGGATCAGTGTTGGGTCCGGTCTTGTTTAACATCTTCATCAACGACCTTGATGAGGGAATAGTGTCCACCCTCAGCAAGTATGCCAATGATACAAAGCTGGGAGGAGTGGCTGACAAGCAGGAACACTGCACTGCCATTCAGCGAGACCTGGATAGGCTGGAGAGCTGGGCAGGGAGAAACCAGATGAGGTTTAATAAAAGCAAGTGTAGAGTCTTGCATCTGGGAAGGAATAACTGCTTGAATCAGTACAGGCTGGAGGATGACCTGCTGGAGAAGAGTTCTGCAGAGAAGGACCTGGAGGTCCTGGTGGACAACAGGTTGGCCATGAGCCATCAGTGTGCCCTGGTGGCCAAGAGAGCCAATGGGATCCTGGGGTGCATCAGGAGAAGTGTGGCCAGCAGGTCAAAGGAGGTGATCCTCCCTCTCTACTCTGCCCTGGTCAGGCCCCACCTGGACTATTGCATCCAGTTCTGGGCTCCCTAGTATAAACAAGACAGGGATCTCCTGGAAAGAGTCCAGTGGAGGGCTACAAAGATGATTAAGGGCCTGGAGCATCTCCCCGACGAAAAAAGGCTAAGTGACCTGGGGCTGTTCAGCCTTGAGAAAAGAAGACTGAGAGGGGATCTGATCAATGTTTATAAATATCTGAAGTGTGGGACATGGGGGGAAATAGCCAGCCTCTTCTCAGTGGTCTGTGGAGACAGGACAAGGGGCAATGGCTTAAAGTTGGAACATAGGAAGTTCTGCACCAATACATGGAAGAACTTTTTCACAGTGAGGGTGACAAAGCACTGGTACAGGCTGCCCAGGGGGGTTGTGGAGTCTCTTTCTCTGGAGATATTCAAGATCCATCTGGACGCCAACCTGTGCAACCTGTCCTAGGGAACCTGCTTTGGCAGGGGCGTTGGACTTGATCTTTTGAGGTCCCTTCCAACCCCTACAATTCTGTGAATCTGTGAGAAGGGAGAGCCATCTTTTATAGAGCCCTGGACAGGCTGGAAGAGTGGGTAAACAAGAACTCTATGGAATTTAACAGAGATGTGCAAAATCCTGCACCTGGGCCAGAATAACAAAAGACCCCAGTACAGGCTAGGATCTGTGTGGCTGGGGAGCAGGTTTGTTGAAAGGTACATGTATGTCCTGGTGGACAATCTGAACATGAGCCAGCAGTGCACTTGTGCAGCAACAAAGGTAAATTGCATTCTGGGCTGCATCCACAGGGGCATTATATAGACATGTTCATGACACCCAGTGCTTGTCAGGCTGTGTGTTCAGTACTGTGTCCATTTCTGATTCCCCCAATTCAAGGAAGACACAGACTGGAGAGGATCCAAAGAAGTCCACAAAAACGATCAAAGGGCAGGTGAACCTTCCATACAACTGGAGGAGTTAGGCATTTTCTCCCTGGAGAACAGAAGGCTCAGCGGTGACCACCCTCTTCACAGTACTCCAGTACTTAAAGGGCTGCTTAAAAGAGGACAGAGGCTCTCTCTTCACAAGGAGCCCCACAGACAAGACAGGAGCAACATGTACAAGTTGCACCAGGAGAGGTTTCATCAGTTTTTCACACTGAGAGCAATCAATCACTGGAACAACATCCACAGGGATGTTGCAGTCCCCATCACCAGAGGAGACACAATTGGACAGGGTGGTAGATATTTTCATCTAGGCTCCCTTTCTCACAAAAGGTTGGACTAGATGATCCTTCAAAGTCCCTTCCAACCTGGGCTGTTCTATGATTCTATGATTCTCCAACATGGGTCCTTCCTACAGGCTGCAGTTCTTCAAGAGTTGCTTTTCATCAGTCCTCTCCAAGGGGTATAGATCATCAGGAAAAGACTAGTATGGGTGCCCTGTGAGGCCACAGGTCCTGCTGGAAAACTTGCTCCTGCATGAGGTCCTTTCCACAGGCCACAGTTCCTGCCAGGAGCTTCTCCAGCATAGGTTCACCATGGGCTGCAGCTTCCTTTAGGGCATATCCAACTGCTCCAGCATGAGGTTGGGGTTTATTTTGGTTCTGGGAGTTTTGCAGGGGACAGGGTGTTGATCTTGAATTTTGAGGGTGTTGGATTCTGAGTTGTTTGGGTTCTTTAATTTTGGGATTTTCATGTTCTGGAGTTTTGGGATTTTGGGGGTTCAGGGACTTGAGACTGTTGGGTTCTGGGCTTTTGGGGCATCTTAGCTTAGTTTTTTTCCAGGTTTTGGGGTTTTTCTTGGTTAAGGGCTATTGAATCATCTGGGTTTTTGTTTTATTCAAGGCTTTTAGTTTTTGAGTTCTGGAGTTTTTGTTTCTAGGGCTTTGGGAGTTCTGGGCTGTTTGCTTTCTTAGTCCTGGGTTGGGGTTTTTTTTGGGGGTGTTCTGACGATTTTTTTTTTTGCCCTAGTGTGTTTAGGGAATTTTTTTTTTTTTTAATCTGGAAGGGGTTGAGAACATTTTTTTAGTCCTGGGGGGGGATTTTTTCTGGGGATTTTTGGTTCTGAGATTTTGGGTTGTCTGGTTGGGGGGAGGGAGGGTGTCAGTTCCAGGCTTTTGGGGTGTTTGCTTTGATTTGGGGTTTTTTTTCAGGATTTTATGTCTCTTAGGAGTTTTTTTTAATGCAAGCTTTGGGGATTTAATGTTTTTCTTGGTTTGGAGCTTTTGGGTCCACTGTTCTTTTTATGGTTCTAGGGTTTTGGGTCATCTGGGTTAGTTGTTTGATCCTATTTCTGGGCTTTTGGTTTGTCTGGGATTTTGGATTCTAGGCTTTTGGATCATCTGGGCGTTTCTGCTTCCAAGCTTCAGGTTCATCATAATTTTTTCAGTTCCAAGCATTTCAATGGTTTGGTTTCTTTTAGTTCTGGACTCTCAGATATCTCATTCATTTTGTTCCAGGATGTTGGTTATCTGTTTTTCTTTGGTTCTGGGCTTTTGGGGAGGCTGCATTTGGCATGTTTTGGGCATGGGTTGTTTTTTTTCTTTTTCTTTTTTTTTTTTTTTCCCATTCAGTGGTTTGTGGGGCTGGGTTTGACACAGTTTTGCTTTGGTGTATTTTGGGTGGGGGTTTTTTATTCAGTGGTTTGGGGGGGCTATTTTTGTTGTGGGTGAGGTGTTTGGGATTTTTTTTTTCATGTGCTTGTCACCAGTATTCCCTGCTCCTGACCTCTGGTAATGTGGTTAGCATAACTAATCCCATTTTAAAAGGCAAGCAGCCATTCTCTACCACATATTTGTTCCCTTACCCCTCATTATCAGGCTCTGAAGGTCCTGTGAACCAAGTAGATAAACCAAACAGATTTTTTTCTTACCCTCACTGCTGGCCTCAGGATTTCTGAGAGTCAGGCCAATTAATCCCTTTGTTACCTGCTTTGAAGGTCCTAGGCACCCTACCAACCAGGTGTTGTTGGTGGCCCTGTCACAGAACAGGGAAGTGTAGCAGCACACAAAGAACTGTGTATAAAATCAAGCAGTCACAAGTCCTAAATGGGGAAATTGGACCAGAACTGCTGCTGGACAGCAAGACCTGTGAATCCCTGGTGGCCAGGAACATTTTCACCATCATCTGCTTGCTCCAAGGATTGAGTGACTTTTATATGATTTTCAAGTCTAGATTATGATTGTTATATTGATACAGCAAACCATGTATTAAGATCTGATCTGATCTGCAGAGGGTCCAGGGGATTAGAAATTATAAATTGTATTATAAAGAATGTATTATGCTACTATAGATTGTACTATATTGATTCTGCTTGTAGAAATCCTGTGAAATTCTAATTATAAATTATGTGCTTTAATAATCATAATATCCTGTTAAGAAATGTCCTGGTTTCAGCTAAGAAGGAGTTAATTTACTTTTTAGCAGTGGATGGAATGCCATACTTGGGTGTTAGGACAAAAACAGTGCCCATAGCACTCTGATGTCCCCATTTGTTGCCAAGCGATCAATGACTTTTTTAGTTGTTCGTATTTACCATACTAATGAGAAAGGAGGGAACACAGCCAGGACAGGTGATCCAGCTGGCCAAAGAGAATATTCCATGCCAATTATGTCATGCTCAGTAGAAAGGGGGGACTAGGAGAAGAAAAAAAAAATCCTCCTCCAGGATTTGCGGTTTTTGGGGACGGTCATGTTCCAGGACGGCTCTGGGCGGTATGGCCTAAGTTGTGTGGTTCGGTGAGAGATTGCATTGTGTATCACCAGTTTCGTGTATCTTGTGCTTTAAAGTAGTGTTATCACTGTTGTTTTGTTTTATCTTTTTTTCTGCTATTTTAGTAAACTAT
Organism: Laterallus jamaicensis coturniculus; assembly: GCA_022605575.1. Lineage (NCBI taxonomy): Eukaryota > Metazoa > Chordata > Aves > Gruiformes > Rallidae > Laterallus > Laterallus jamaicensis. Next base: position 184,207 of record JAKCOX010000275.1, on the reverse strand, counting down.
CCTTATCCCAACTCTCGGGGTTTTGGTTTGGTTTTTTTTTTTTCCCCTTTACATTTCCCTTTCTTTTCTGTTCTCCCCCCCCCCCCCCCCCAACTCGGCAACTTCCCCCCCCCCCCCCCTCATTTGCTAAATGAACAAGTGACTGTGTGGAGCTCAGCTCTCAGCTGAGGCTAAACCACCACAATTCTGGCGCCCAACGTGGGGCAGAAAGGTTGGGATAACGATAGATTTGACTCTAATCCAATTTCAATTAAGATAGAGCTGTGATAAGCACTGTTATTTAAGCAGTCTCTGGTCACAATGCTGTGCTATTTATTCACAAGGATGTGGTCATGGTTGTGGTACTCAAACTGCTGCATGCTGCATGTAATCCTGGCAGGATTCTTTACCATCTCAGGGCTGCGGTTCTCGGACTTGCTCCCGTACTTCGCTTTAGTGTATTTTATGATATCAGTCTATGATACAATAATATCGATGACCATGAGTTTAAGCTGGTACTTGTATGAGGTTTTGCTGTCCTGTCCATTCCTTGGAAAGGGAGGGGTTAATAATGGCAGCCGGCATGGTGGGTGTACAAAGGGGAATAACTACAGTGCTTTCTTTTCCTTTGGGCTAAATAAAACAGCTCTGATAAGAATTTTTGAAAATCTTCAATATCCCTGGGATATTCAAACTAGCATTTTGCTACTGGTGGGTTTGGTGCAGATGGTTCAGTTTTATATATTAAGCACAGGTTTATGAATACCACTCAAGTGTTTTCCCCAAGGCTGGATAAGCATGAGTGGCAGGGCATGTGGCAGAGTATGGGCAAGTACCTAGGCACTTTCTCACCCCCAGTGGTTTGGAACTTCACTCCTGAACAGCTACAAGACCCTGATAAAGTGACTGTATATCTGAAAAAGAACTGCTGTAGGTTTCCCAGAGATGTACACCTTACTGCACTGTGCTGGGCCCTGGCCACTATCTACCAAACACTGCTTGATAGCAGGCAGCACTGTCAGCACTGTCAGCACTGCCAGGGGGAAAGGAAACAGACTGGCAGATACTGCAGCTGCTGCGACCCCTATGACCAGCGCAGCAGCTACTGCAACCACTGTGACTGGCACTGCAGCTACTACAACCCCCGTGACTGGCACTGAGGCTGCTGCAACCCCTGTGACTGGAACTGTGGCTATTGCAACTGCTCCGACTGAGACTGCAGCTACTGCAATCCCTACAGCAGACATTGCCCATGATCCAAAAAACCAACCCAAACCAGGGTCTGTTGCTCCTGAACTAAAGAGGAAACACACTAAGAAATCAGTTCGCATAGCGACGGATGATAAAGATCAACTGGGGCCATCTTGAGGATATCAGGATGAGGCAGAACCAGAGGTTGTTACCTGATCCCTGAACCTGAGTGAGGTGCGAAAAGATTTCAGCCGCCACCCTAGTGAGCACATTATCACTTGGTTGCTCTCATGCTGGGATCACTGGGCCAATAGTCTGGAATTAGAAGGCAGGGAGGCCAAGAAGTTGGGATCCCTGGCTAGAGAAAGAGGTATTCATAAGGCAATTGGGAGGAGGCCAGAAATCCTCAGCCTCTGGAGGCGACTACTGTCAAGTGTGAAGGAAAGATATCCCATAAAGGAATATATTACCTGTCAGACACGCAAGAGCAACAACACAGACACAGTTGTCCAGCACCTGAGAGAATTAGCTGTACGGGAGATAATTTATTATGATCTGGACAACTCACAGCTTCCCGCTGATCCTGATGAAGTCCTATGCACCCCAGACATATGGCGTAAGGTTGTACGAAGTGCACCATCAGGGCACACGAATTCACTGGCAGCAATGTACTGGAATGATGACGATCCACCAACCGTATGACGTGGCCTGCCGACTCCGGAAATATCAAGACAACGTTTCACTCTCTGTCATTGCAGCAGTAGAGAAACTGGTTCAATGACTTGACAATATGTCCAACTCCCGACCTGTATGGAGCAATGTTGCAGCTACTGGGAGAAAGCGTCCATCGTCCCAAGAGGGAGAATACAGAAGGTACACACCACGATCCACACTGTGGTTTTACCTGAGTGACCATGGAGAGGACATGAGAAAGTGGGATAAGAAGCCCACTTCAGCCCTCCAAGCACGAGTAAATGAGTTACAAGGTAGAGTAAGCGCACGAGGTTCTGCCAGGAGGAATGTTGCACCAGTTTCTATCCAGGAGCAATAGAGGAGCCCTGCCTCCAGCCAGGTGGAGGAGAGGGATAATCGGACTTATTCGACTGTGTGGATCCAATGGCCTGGAACATCAGACCCACAAGAGTATGAGGCTCTAGTGGATACTGGTGCCCAGTGTACTCTAATGCCATCAAATTATGAAGGGACAGAACCTGTTTACATTTCTGGAGTCACAGGGGGCTCCCAACAGTTGACTGTGCTAGAGGCTGAGGTGAGCCTAACTGGGAAGGACTGGGAGAAACAGCCCATTGTGACTGGCCCAGAAGCTCCGTGCATTTTAGGTATGGACTATCTCCGTAGAGGGTATTTTAAAGACCCAAAAGGATACCGGTGGGCTTTTGGAATAGCTGCTGTGGAGACTGAAGAAACTGAACAATTGTGTGCCTTGTCTGGACTCTCGGAAGATCCAGCTGTTGTGGGGTTGTTGAAGGTCGAAGAACAGTGCGTGCCAATTGCTACGACAACAGTGCACAGATGACAATATTGTACAAACCGAGATTCTGTGATCCCCATCCATAAACTGATTCGTCAACTGGAGTGTCAGGGAGTGATCAGCCGAACCCACTCACCCTTTAACAGTTCCATATGGCCAGTGCGGAAGTCCGATGGAGAGTGGAGGATGACAGTAGATTATCGTGGCCTAAATGAAATCACTCCAGGGATGAGTGCCTCTGTGCCGGATATGCTAGAGCTCCAGTATGAACTGGAATCGAAGGCAGCCAAGTGGTACGCCACAAGTGACATTGCAAATGCTTTCCTCTCAATCCCACTGGCACCAGAGTGCAGACCACAGTTTGCTTTCACCTGGAGAGGTGTCCAATACACATGGAATCGTCTGCCCCAGGGGTGGAAACACAGTCCCACCATCTGTCATGGACTAATCCAGAGTACATTGGAAAAGGGTGAAGCCTCAGAGCACCTGCAGTATATTGATGACATCATTGTATGGGGCAACACAGCAAAGGAAGTGTTTAAGAAAGGAGAAAGGATAATTCAAATCCTGCTAGAAGCTGGTTTTGCTATGAAACAAAGTAAAGTCAAGGGGCCTACGCAAGAAATCCAGTTCTTAGGAATAAAATGGCAGGATGGGCGCTGTAAGATCCCAATGGATGTTATTAATAAAATTGCAGCTATGTCTCCACCAAGTAACAAAAAGGAAACACAAGCTTTCTTAGGTGTTATAGGATTTTGAAGAATGCATGTCCCAAACTACAGTCTCATTGTAAGCCCACTCTACCATGTAACTCGGAAGAAAAATGATTTCCAATGGGGCCCTGAGCAGCAGCAAGCCTTTGAGCAGATCAAACGTGAGATAGTCCATGCAGTAGCCCTTGAGCCTGTCCGGACAGGGACAGATATTAAAAATGTGTTCTACACCGCAGCTGGTGACAATGGCCCTACCTGGAGTCTCTGGCAGAAAGCACAAGGGGAGACTCGAGGGTGACCATTGGGGTTTTGGAGTCGGGCCTACAAAGGATCTGAGGCCAATTATACTCCAACAGGAAAGGAAATACTGGCCGCCTATGAAGGGGTTCGAGGGGTTTCAGAAGTGATTGGAACTGAAGCTCAGCTTTTCCTAGCACCCCGACTGCCGGTGCTGGGCTGGATGTTCAAAGGGAAGGTCCCTTCCACACACCATGCCACTGATGCTACGTGGAGTAAGTGGGTTGCACTAATTACACAGCGGGCTCGAATAGGAAACCCCAATCACCCAGGAATTGTGAAAGTGATCACAGACTGGCCAGAAGGCAAAGATTTTGGGATGTCACCAGAGGATGAGGAGGTAACACGCGCAGAAGAAGCTCCACCATATAACCAACTGCCAGAAAATGAAAAGCAGTATGCCCTGTTCACTGATGGGTCTTGTCGCATTGTGGGTAAGCATCGGAAATGGAAAGCTGCTGTATGGAGTCCTATGAGGCAAGTAGCAGAAGCCACTGAAGGAAAAGGTGAATCAAGCCAGTTTGCCGAGGTGAAGGCCATCCAATTAGCCCTGGACATTGCTGAGAGAGAGAAGTTACCTATGCTCTATCTTTATACTGACTCATGGATGGTGGCCAATGCCCTGTGGGGGTGGTTGCAGCAGTGGAAAAAGAACAATTGGCATATCTGCTGCTGACTTATGGCAAGGTATTGCTGCCTGATTAGAGAAGCTTACTGTAAAGGTACATCATGTGGACGCCCATGTACCTAATAGTCGGGCCATGGAGGAACATGAAAACAACCATCAGGCAGATAAGGCTGCTAGGATTGAAGTGGCTCACTGGCAACGTAAGGGTGAATTATTCATAGCTCGATGGGCTCATGATACCTCAGGTCATCAGGGGAGAGATGCAACATATAGATGGGTTCGGGATCTAGGGGTGGACTTGACCATGGACGCTATCGCACAAGTTATCCATGAATGTGAGACGTGCTGCAATCAAGCAAGCTAAGCGGTTAAAGCCCCTCTGGTATAGTTGACGGTGGATGAAATATAAATATGGGGAGGCTTGGCAGATTGATTACATCACTCTCCCACAAACTCGCCATGGCAAACGGTACGTACTTACAATGGTAGAGGCAACCACTGGCTGGCTGGAGACATATCCTGTACCCCATGCCACTGCCCGGAATGCAGTTCTGGGCCTGGAGAGGCAAATCCTATGGCGACACGGCACCCCAGAATGAATTGAGTCAGACAATGGGACTCATTTCTGAAATACTCTCATAGACACTGGGGCCAAAGAGCATGGCATTGAGTGGGTGTACCACATTCCTTATCATGCACCCGCCTCTGGAAAAATTGAACGATACAATGGGCTTTTAAATACTACACTGAAAGCAATGGGTGGTGGAACATTTAAACTTTGGGATACACTTTTAGCTGAAGCCACGTGGTTGGTTAACTCTAGGGGATCTACCAATCGGGCTGGTCCTGCCCAGTCAAAATTTCCACATACTGTAGATGGAGACAGAGTCCCAGTAGTGCAGATGAAGTGTATATTCGGAAAGACAGTTTGGGTCATCCCTGCTGCAGGCAAAAGTAAACCCATATTATAATAAAAATATAAAGAATTTGTTTCTAAACCAGCAGATGGGGAAGGGGGAAATCCCCCCCTTGCTCCTTTTGTCTTTGTTAGAGTTGCTAATGGGCAAAACCCCAGGAGACTACCTCCTGATAAGGTGGCAAGATACCTAATCTCAGAGTGGCGACATCCTGCTGAATCAACAAGCTCTCCTTACTCTTTTACACTGTGCCAACATGACCAAATAAGGAAACTGACCCACAACGCAGAGGAAGACCACGACCTTTACGACCACCAGGACCAGGATGACCCCCCAGTAACAGCATGCGCAGCCTCAGGAGCTTATCAGGATGTGCTATGCATACCCGGAGCTACTGGACTATAAAAACGGGAACTTTGGTGGGGTGAAGCACGCGCCTTTGGAGGGAGCAAGGGTCTCCCGGGCCACCCAGCGCTGTTTTGCCTGCTTTATAGCTTGCTCAAATAAATTCTCTTTGGAAACTTTGTAAATTTGTCACGACCGTTTATAACAATATCTGGGATTGTTTTTGCTCAAGGACCTGGCTGTACTTAGTGGGTAATGCAGAGGGATGGAGAAGTTCGATGTGTACCTTGTGAGAAACTATGGACTAGGGTATTGTTTATTAAGATTTAAAATCGTAGTCTGTACTATTTTCTTTCTCCCTCTTTTCTTCTTTCTATTTCTGTCTTCTCTGCTGCCACCACAATATGTTATCAGTCAGAGCCACGGGGTGGAATGTAAGGGTTTTGTGCTGGGAAGCACAGCTACAGAAAACAGCAACAAAGAAATTCCTTGGTACCAGCCACAAAGTTTCGAAAACTGTAAATCCTTCTATAGATGCCTTTCTCTGACTGATGGTGGGATGAGCATCCATAAATAATAGGATACTTTGCAGACACGGGTTTAAGGAGTTACATTTCAAGGTCTGGACAAAGAATAGACCTTAGTCTTAATCAATAGAAGCCTTGTGAAAGGAATTTAAGGAGGAAACATTTCCAAGGACTAAATCAACTTTAATGCCAATTACGAAGGACCATTTGGCACTTGGAGGTTGTTAGAGGAGATAACCTCTGATAGCAACAGTGTCCAGCTGGGATACTGGTGACTACGCATGCGTCAGGAGGAAGAGGTGAAAAGTTTAGCCTGACGAAGACTACAAGCCTTCATCCTGAAGACCCCTTAACAACAACTGAAGCATGCGCAGAGTACCTCCACTACTTCATTGAACACGGAAGTAAAGATGTATAAAAAGGGACTGTTTGAACTGCTCAGCACGGCAGTTGGCGGAGCGCAGACTCCCCTGCCGTCCAGCGCTGTATTTGCTCATATTCTACTTGCTATAATTAATAAAATTTTAATTGGATTATGATCCTTTGTGGTCTCAATTTATAACAATTCCTGGTGCCGTGACTTGGATAAGGAACGGTGGGCTTCTGTCCTCCGGGGAGGCGCCCCGCGGCAATCCACGGCCCCGCGACCGACAGCCTACCTCAACCTTACTGACAAACCTAAATTCTAGAATAATGAGCAAAGGAGAAACCGGTAAAATCCCATAAAAATTCTGTGCACGGGAGTCCGGACGAAGACGCAGGATGCGTAAGTATATTGCGAATTTGTTCGCGGGTTAGCCGTTCGGGCGGGATTGGGTATCCTCCTCTTAGACAATTGGAGATATCTCCCTGGAACCTTAGGGAAAGATAAGCAGAAAATGATAGAATATTGTACTGAGATATGGGGAGGGAAGAAGATTTCTAAAAATGTCTTTTGGCCAGTCTATGGGTCAGAAGAAGATTGGGTAAAACAGCAATTAAACCTCTGGGTTAATAATAAAAAACCCCTTAACCCGGAGGAGAGTCAGTATGCGGAAGTGTGGTTAGAAAAACAAAAAAAAAAACAAACAAAAACCAGACAAAAACAAAAACAAACTGGGAGCTAGATTTTACCCACTGAAAGCATTTAATGAAATGCAAAAGAAAGATGAGAGCCCTACTGAGTGGCTGGAACGACTGAGGAAAGCCCTTCAGCTTTTTTAGGTTTTTTCTAGTTGTTCGTATTTACCATACTAATGAGAAAGGAGGGAACACAGCCAGGACAGGTGATCCAGCTGGCCAAAGAGAATATTCCATGCCAATTATGTCATGCTCAGTAGAAAGGGGGGACTAGGAGAAGAAAAAAAAAATCCTCCTCCAGGATTTGCGGTTTTTGCGGACAGTCGGGTTCCGGGTTGGCTCTGGGCGGTATGGCCTAAGTTGTGTGGTTCGGTGAGAGACTGCATTGTATATCACCAGTTTCGTGTATCTTGTGGTTTAAAGTAGTGTTATCACTGTTCTGTTTTATCTTTTTTTCTGCTATTTTAGTAAACTATCCTTATCCCAACTCGTGGGGTTTTGGTTTGATTTTTTTTTTTTCCTTTTACATTTCCCTTTCTTTCCTCTCCCCCTCCCGCCCCCGCAACTTTCCACCCCCTTTCTCTCTCACTTGTTAAAAGAACAAGTGACTGTGTGGAGCTCACCTCTCAGCTGAGGCTAAACCACCACAGAAAATAAAGCTTTAATTTTAACTCAAATTTAGTGCCATCATCATTATGCCAAGGATCTTTAAAAGTACGTGTCTTTTTTTTCCTTTTTTTTTTTTCCAGTTTCTGGGGGTTTGGTACAAAGGCATGTGGTGATAGAATCATAGAATCATAGAATGGCAAGGGTTGGAAGGGGCCCCAAGGATCATAAAGCTCCAACCCCCCTGCCACAGGCAGGGCCACCCATCTCAGGCCTGGATCTACACAAGGTTGCCCAGGGCCCCATCCAACCTGGCCTTGAACACTTTCAGGGATGGGGCATCCACCACCTCTCTGGGCAGCCTGTTCCAGCACCTCACCACTCTTTCCGTAAAAAACCTCCCCCTAATATTCAATCTAAACCTTCCCTCCTTCAGCTTTAATCCATTCCCCCTTGTCCTGCCATTATCTGCCCTTTTAAAAAGTTGATTCCCCTCCTGTTTGTATGCTCCCTTCAGGTACTGGAAGGCTGCAATGAGGTCCCCTTCAGCCTTCTCTTCTCCAGGCTGAACAAGCCCAGCTCCCTCAGCCTCTCCTTGTAGGGCAGGTGCTCCAGCCCTCTAATCAACTTTGTGGCCCTCCTCTGAACCCTCTCCAACAGTTCTACATCTTTCTTGTATTGGGGGCCCCAGATCTGGACACAGTACTCCAGGTGGGGCCTCACGAGGGCAGAGTAGAGAGGGACAATCACCTCCCTGTCCCTGCTGGCCACCCCTCTTCTGATGGAGCCCAGGATACCATTGGCCTTGCGAGCTGCAAGAGCACACTGCTTACTCATGTTAAGTTTCTCATCCACTATGACACCCAGGTCCTTCTCAGCAGGACCTGGGTGTAATGGTTTTAAACTAAAGGATGGTAGTTTTAGATTAGATATTAGAATGAAATTCTTCACTATGAGGGTAGTGAGACACTGGAACAGGTTGTACAGAGAAGCGGTGGAAGCCCTATCCCTGGAAGTGTTCAAGGCCAGGTTGGATGGGGCCTTGAGCAGCCTGGTCTAGTGAGAGGTGTCCCTGCCCATGGCAGGGGGGTTGGAACTAGATGATCTTTAAGGTCCCTTCCAACCCTAACCATTCTATGATTCTAAATTTGGGAGGTTTTTCAGTGTTTTTCATGAGGTTTAGGGTGGGTTTTTTAGGTTTTGATGTCTGAGAGGACTGTTTTTGGCACTTTTTTAAATGGCTTGCGATTTTGGGGGGCATGTGGTTGAGTGAGATAACTTTGATGTATTTTTCTTTTGGTGTGCTTTGGGGTTTTATTTTGGATTTGTGGTTTGGGGGGAGTAGATTTGGTATGGGTTTGTTTTGGCACATTTTGAGCGATTTGAGGTTTGATTGATGAATGGAACAGGGTTTGACATGCAGTTTTGGCATATTTTGGGATGTTTCTTTATTGGGGAGGCTGGTGTTAGTGTGTTCTTCATTTGGTGCATTTTGGGGGATAGGTTTGGCATGCTTTTCATTTGGCATATTTTAGGCGGTGGGTTATTTTAAAAATTTTTGGTGCATTGGGTTGCTGGGCTTAGCACATCTTTAAATTTGGCATGTTTTGGGATATTTTTCTGGGGTTCAGGGGGCTGTGCTTAGCACACATTTTCCCGTGGCTCATTTTGGGCCAGGAAGTTACCTTGTCAGGGTTTGGAGGGCTGGGGTCGTCACACTTTTTCATGTGATGCATTTTCATTGGTGGGATTGCCATCTCAGGGTTTGACAGGCTTGGACTGATGCTTTTTTGTGTAGCTTGATTTGGCAGGGGTGTGTCCTTCCCAGATTTTGTGGGCCATATTTGGTGTGATGCATTTTGTATAGCAGTTGCTTTCTAGGGGTTTTGGGGAACTTGGTTTGGCACACTATTTATGTGACATGTTTTGGGGCAGAAGGTTGCCTTCACAGGGTTCTATTGGGCTGGCCTTGGCTCACCTTTTCGTGCAATGTGTTTTGCGGGGGCTTACCTTCCTGTGGTTCAGAGAGCAGAGTTTGACACACATTTTCATGTGGTGCATTTTGGGGAATAATGTTGCCTTCTCAGGATTTGGTGGACTATATTTGGAGCATATTTCCTGTGGTCCCTTTTGGGGAGTTGATCCGAGAATATAGAATTATAGAATTGACCCGGGGTATAGAATCACAGTACATGTATAGTATAGCACAATTAGAGAAAACAACTCTTGCATAGCTAGACAATGATGTAGAATAGCTTGAAAGCCTTGTACTTTCCAGGATAAGATAAAGATAAAGGGCAAGGACTGGAGGATGGAATAATAGGTGTACGACTAGGACCAAAACATTCCGAGGAAAGCAGACAGTCAACAAGGTCATATGCTAACTCAGACCGATAAGAACGTTGCAAACATCAAGACCAGCACATTCCAGGCAAAGGGTGAAAAATATGTCATGAGGTAGACTCGGAGCCTTCCGCCCAAAGACCACCGAACCCCTTGCCCACAATTTTTTTAAAAGATCTGCACAAGCGCGAAGGACTGATAAGCGAATTAGCATGTGAAGCGAGAGTAGGCGGGGTTAGGTAATTAATATGTATAGGCGTTAGTTGAATATTCATTGTTTGATTGTATAAGTATGGGATAGTTTCGCTGCTCCGGTGAGCACGTTTGTGGTGGAGCGATCCCCCGTGCCCCTGCGCGCAATAAACATACCTACTTTATAACTTTCAAGTTATAGAGTCTATTTCCGTACGTCAGGAGTGATTGCCATCTCAGGATTTGAGGGGCTGGTGTGCACATTTTGGAATGGAAGGTTGCCTTCTTGTCATTCGAGCGTGCTTTCTTTCTCATGTGGAACATTTTTGGGTGGAAGTTTGCCTTCTCAAGGTTCAGGGGTCTGTGTTTGTTGCACTTTTGCATGTAACGTTGTAGGGCCATTGCTTGTATTCTTGGGGTTCAGAGGGATGTGCGGAGAGCATTATTGATGCAGCAGTTACTCTGCAGCTATTTTAGGCACCCTGTCTCCATCCCAGGACTACAAGGAGATAAAGTAAAAAACGCAAACAAGAGAAGTGGCGTAAAACCAGATAAGACAGCATTCCTGCAAGAGTCTGGACAACGCATGCTGACCCTTGGCTAGCCAATAATCCTGAAAGGGGAGCTTGTGTACTTCACTATGTAACCAATTAGTTAGCTTGCTATTTTGGGTAAACCTGGTACAGGATATAAATGTGTGTGGCTGTGGCAATAAATGAGCAATGCTTCTAGCACTTTAAAGGACTCTGTTGTTTATTCCGGTGGTCTCCCGTGGACTCCCTGCAACAGGGATGGTCTTGGTTGCACGTTTTCATGTGGCATGGGTTTGGTTTGGAGGTTGCCTTCTTGACATTTTGTGGTCTGGGTTTGGCATATTTTTTCTGTGGTGTGTTTTGTGAGGTGTGAGTGACACCTTGGTATTTTAAGAGGCTGAGGTTGGTGTGTCTTTCCTTATGGTGCGTTTTAGGGAGAGCTGCTGCCTTTTCTGATTTTGGGAGGCTGAGTGCATTTTTTCATGTAGCGCATTTTGGATGTCCTGGGTTCAGCTAGAATAATTTTCCTTCCAGCAGCTAGTGTAGAGCTGTGTTTTGGATTTAGGATGAGAACAATGTCAATGACACACCAATGTTTTTAGTTGTTGCAAATCAGCCAAGGACTTTTCAGCTTCTCATACTGCCTGCCTGGCTAATGAGAAGGTGGGGCACCCAAGAAGCTGGGACGGGACACAGCCAGAACAGCTGACCCAAACTGTCCAAAGAGATATTCCATACCATACGACGTCATGTTCCATTTATAACTGGGGGCAGGCTGAGGGGCAGCTGGGGTTCTTGTGCAACATCAATTTCATGGTGATGGCTGAATATCTGCCTGCTGATGGGAAGTGGTGAATAAAATCCTTGTTTTGCTTTGCTTGCTTGTGTGGGCTGAGAGGCTGGGCAGATTGGGGGAGCTTGCACGACAGCTGAGGGCAGTCTCATGCAGCACTGACGTTGGGTGGAGAAAAATTGTGCTGTTCATCACATATTATTAATATATATTATTATCTTTGTGGTGTGTCCTATTAAATTGCTTTATCTCAACCTACAAGTTCTCTCACTTTCACTCTTCTGATTCTCTCCACTGTGGGAACGAGTGGAGTCAGTCATCCTGCTGATAAGGATTCAAAGGGAGTATTCTAATTCCCTGTCGAAGTTTTGCATAGCTGGGTACTGGGAGAGAAGGGGGGGCTGCAGAGATGGCTGCTGTAAGAAGTAGCTAGAAGTTCTCTGCAGGCCCCAAAGAGTAAACATCGGCCAATTCAAGGCCAGAGTCATTGCTGACCAAGGCTGAGACAATCGGCGATGGTCACAGTACCTCTGAGAATCACATATAGGAGAAAAAAACCCCACATGCAGCTGCATTTTACCACCAGAGAAGGGAGTGAGAAGATGTATGGAGTTGTGCAGATACCAAGGCTGGTGAGGGAGGGAGGAGGTGCCCCAGGTGCCAGAGAGAAAGATGCCCCCACAGCCCGTGGCGAAACCCATGGTGGAGTGGGTGTCCCCCCGCAGCCCATGGAAAAGGCCAAGACCCCACCTGCAGGCCATGGAGGGGCCCCACACTGGAGCAGGTGGAGACATACAGAAGATGCTGTGACCTGCATTGGGGCAAGCCCCTACCAGCACTTGAAGCCCATGGAGAGAGAGAGACACACAGAGATGAGCAAGGGAGAGATTCATGCAGGAACAGGTTTTCTGGGGGGAGGCTGGTGACCCTGTGGAGGACTGGTACTGAGAAACTTTGTGATTTATGGCTGCCTGCCATAGCAGTGACCCACGCTGGAGCAGCTGGGGAAGAACTGAAGCCCTGTGGGAAAGGGCTCACATTGGAGAAGTTCATGAAGGACTGTCTCACATGGGTGGGCCCCCACGGTGCAGCAGGAGAAGGGTGCAGCCAAGAAGGATACCAACTTGCGAGGAACTGACCGAAACCCCCATTTTCCTAGTCCCTGCCCCTCCTCTTGCCACAATGGGGAGAAGAAGGGAGCGAAATCATGACTAAAGTGAAGTCTGCTAAGAAGGGATGAATGGGGGAAGGTGCTTTAAGATCTGGTCGCACTTCTCATTATCTGACTCTGGTTTCACTGTGTGTGTAGTGTAGTGTAATAAATTAGAGAGTTTTCTTTCCTTTATTCTGTGTCAAGCCTGTTTTGCCCATGATGTTGATTACAGGATGATCACTCCCTGTCCTTATCTCCACTCCTGAGCCTCTCAATATCTATTTTCTCCCCTGCCCAACTGAAAAGGGGAGTGATAGACTGACTTTGGTGGGCATCTGGCCTCCAGCCAGGCCTAAACCACCACACTACTGGAATAATGCCTTTTGATGTTTGAACAAATGTGTGGAACACCACTTGGCTGTATGCATGTGGGATGTGACTGAAAACAGTCACAAGAATAGAAAGAATGTGTGAGAACATAAACATCAAAGTGGCAAGAATCCTGTGAATCATGGTCGGCAGACACCTGGCAGTGTTGTTTTTGTAAAAGGAGAGAATAAAAGGAGCACTGTGAGAGAGTGTAAAAAAAAAGAGAACTAAAGAGAAGAACCTGCTACAAAACCAAACACCCGTGTCTCTGTTTTTCATTGCTAACAATAATCGCCAACATCCCTCATCCTGCCATAGGAAAATGAGTTAACAGCTGCATGGTGCTTAATTGTTGGCCAAAGCTGAACCACTACACATTTTTTCAGTAAGGGGGAGGGTTGCCTTTCAAGGCTGGGGTTGGCACACTTTTTCATGTGACATGTTCTGGGGGTGAACGTGCCTTCCTGAGATTTTCAGGGGCTGTATTTGCTACACTTTTTTGTCTAATGTGTTATAGACTAGTTGTGTTACGGACTGTCAAGGTTTTGCCTCAGCTGGCAGCTGAGCACCATGCAGCCACTCTCTCTGGGAGGAAGAAAAATAAAACCCAAAGGCAAATTTCACGGGTTGGGATAAGGATGCAACAGCAAATGGATGGAGAAATAACAATAACAGGACTTTATAGCAAAATAAACAAAAATGGATGACAGACACTGCAGTTTCTCACCAAACCGCACAACTCAGACCATACAGCTCAGACCCATCTCAAAGCAGGACCGTCCTGGAGCCATACACTTCTCCCCCATCAGACCCCCTTTATGCTGAGCATGATGTCATTGGTATGGAATACCACCTTTGGTTGGTTTCGGTCACCTGTCTTGGCTGTGCCCCTTTCCAACTTCCTGGGTGCCCCCTGCCTTCTCTTTATCAGGGCAGCATAAAAAGCTGCAAAGTCCTTGACTGCTTGGCAACAACTAAAATCATTAGTGTGTTATCAACATTGTTCTCATCCTAACTCCCAAACACAGCACTGCACCAGCTACTAGAAAGAAAATTAACTCTTTCCTAGCTGAACCCAGGACATGCAGGTGGTTGTTTACTTGGGGTTGGGCGGGGCTGGTTTTGGTATGCTTTTTCCTGTAGGGTGTTTGTGGGGATTTCCTTCTCAGGGTTCAGGGGCTGGCACATATTTTTGCGTGGCACATTCTAGTAGTGAGGATGCCTTTCTGGGGTTGGAGGAACTAGGTTTGATGCTTTTTGTGTAGCATGTTTTGAGGGCAGCTGGAGTGTTTTTTCATGGTGCTTTTTGGGGAGGGAGATTGTTGCCTTGGGGTATAACGGTCTGGGTTTGGAGTGCCTTTTTGCATTATGTGTTTTAGGGAGAGGGTTTGATAGTCAGGCTTTGGAGGACTTTTTTTATTGTGGTGCCTTTTGAGAGGGGTACCTTTTTGGGGTTTGGGTTGGTGCGCTTTTTCATGTTGCACATCTGGGGGCAGAATACCAACACAGGAGGGGGGGTGAGGGGAGAGGTGGGAGTGGCACACTTTTTCATGTAGCAGTTTGGGAAGAGTGTTTGCCTTTTTCAGGTTAAGAAGACTGGGATGTGTATGCTTTTTCCATGTAGCGTGTTACCTCCTCAAGGTTCAGGGTTTAGCATGCTTTTTGTGTGGTTTGCTTTCTGCTCATTTTGGGGATTTTCTGGGTCTGTGGTTGAAGGAATCTACTGTATTTAGAGCTATGGGTTTATTGGGTTGGAAAGTATATTGTGTGAGTCTAAATTTTTTTGAGGGTGTTGGTTTGGACTTTTTAAAGGGGGTTGGGATTTTGGCAGGGTCAAGGAGTTTTGGGCAGGAGGGATTGGGACAGTTCTAATTTATGGGGTTTTTTGTTTTAGACATGATTTACCAGTTGGGGGAGCTTTTAAGTTCTTGGGAGACAGGGGTTGGTTTTGGGGATTGAGGGTGTTTTACTGGATTGGAGGGGGTGAGACCTATTGGGTTTGGAGCTCTGTGTTGTTGTTTTTTTTTCATTTTGAGCTTTTGGGGGGGGGGCATCGGGGGCTTCTGGGTTTTGGGGCATTGTGCATGGTTCGGGCTTTTGGAGAGTGTGAACATTCTGGGGATGGGAGGTTTCAGGCTTTCTTGTATTTAGGGGTTGAGGGTTTTATGTTTGGGGTGGGGTTTGGGGGCATTCTGGTTTGGGGTACTTTGGGGGAGTGGGATTCAAGGAGTTTGGGGGTCATGGAAGGGTTGAGTTTTTTTCTGGTGGTTGGAATTTATGGGAGATTCTATGGATTGGAGGGTTTGGGGGGGGTTGAGGGGTTGGGGGTTCAGGGTTTTTCTTTTGGGGGCATGGAGCTTTTAAGGTGTGGCCGGTTTTGGTTCCCTCTGCCGCTGGCTCCGCCCCCATTCCACCCCTCGGGGACCTCTTTTTCCCCTACCCCCAGATGAGATTGAGCACGCCGTGGTGTCATCGGACGTGATTCCACATTAAGTGGCCGGGAAGAGACAGACGCTGAGAACAGGGAAGAAGTTCGGCGCATTCCTCTAACTTTGCGTCTCTGCTCTTCCGTAGTGAGACACCTTACCACCCCACCGATTCCAAGCTGCATGCACAGCCATCGCGCCCGGCTGCTTGGACTGTCCCGGCTACACTCACCTTGAGGAGGTGGCTGCTGCTGCAACTGCTGCCTGGGCTACCCGCCTCCTCTTTCCCGCTGCAGGCTCTAGCTGGCACCTCATGGGGCTGTTGGACGAACGAAGGAGCGGCGGAGCCACCCAGGCTAAAGGTCATATTGTGGGCGTTCTGCCCCCAGCGCCAAGGGTAAACCATGAAGTCACTGAAGCCAGAGCTGATGGGGACAGGCGGTGGGTGTGCTAGCTGCTCACCTTTCCCTCTGGAGGACGGTTTGATCGATGTGGTTTTGATAACGGAAATCAGGATGCGCTCCGGTGAGTCCTGGCAAAAAGTCACCGGGGGACCCGGCGGTAGCCTCTCCACCATTGCCACCCCGTCGCAGACACCAGCGCAAAAAAGAGAAGAGGGAGTGGGGAAGCTCCACAATGTCTCAATTCAGCTTTCCCAGTCTACGTCTCAGGGCGGGGAAGGCATAAAAATCCTGCAGCCATCACCACTTGTCACCCCGAGGTCTGCTTTAGCTGTTCATGGCGGAGGCGGCGACTGATCGCGGGGCCTTGCCCCCCTCCCACCCCCTCCCTTCCCCGCCCTTCGCAAAATCTGTGACGGCTACAGTCTCCCCGCACCTTTCTGAAGCGGTGCTGGTCCCCGTTTGTAATCCCAGTCCCGGTGACTCCTGAGGAAGAACTGCTGTTGCACAATCCAGACCGAACCCGAGATTTTCCCGCGTTACGTTTCGCGCCTGGGCGTAACCAATCAACGAAACAGAAGCTGACGTCACGAAATTCGAAACTGACTGAGCTGGTGCACTGCTGGGAGTGGTTTGCCTTACTAAAACTCGTTTCCTCTGAGGAATCACAGCCTGGTTGTTGATTGGCCCGCTAGAGCCAGCGGGCGGGCGAGCGAGTGAGGAAAGGCTTATTCGTCAGTTCTAGTTTGTCGCGCGTTTTTGTTTCGCCGTTTGGGTGCTCGGTGGACGAGCAGATGCTGGCGCATCTGGCTCTGGATGCGTCGCGGGTGCTATTCAGGTATTTGGTTACTTGTCATGCAGAAGAGATGCTACAAAGCTCCTGCTAGGTGCTGAGATTTCGTTGTCTCTGAGGATTTGCGTCCAAGTCTTCTGCCGCGACCCCTTCTCTTGAAGTGGGGCGTTGCTGAGGACTGAACATAGAAACGGGAAGAGTGGACAAAGTCGCCACCAGGATGTGCTACTACCATAACCGAGATGTGTTTAAGACGTGAGACTTGGAATAGGCGCTGTAGAGGCTGTGGTAGTGCGGTCGTTGCAGCACACCTTGGCCGCTATGGGGCGCTGACGCGGCAATCGCGTGCTCGCACTCCGTGAGAACATAAAGCACAGAGCCTGGAGCCTATTATTCATTACAGCTTTTTTCAATTAGTCTAGTAAAACTCCAACTTTATGCATCCCTATATCATTAACCTCAGTTATTTTACCCTATATATCTGGTTGCCACTGCAATTAAATTGTTTGCCTTTACCTCGTTCTACTTGTACTATAGGATGTTATCTATACAGTGTACTCTGTATGTTTCATTCTACCTAACTGCAAGTATCAGTTCTAGGACTTCTCTCAGTGCTTTAGGAAAATTGTATGTAAAAAAAAAAAGTTCTTAAACAAACAAAACACTGTAAGCGTTCAGTATTTCATTATACTTTCTGAAAGGCAGGATGCAGTGCTCAAAGGGAAAACATTGACAAATTCTTCTCTTCTCTTCTCTGGAACCGCCCTTTCTAATACCAAAGATGATGAGGTGCTGCTAGTAGTGCAGAACTACAAAACTGTAGCCATTCTGGAAACCTGGCCGCTACTAGGTTCTGCTTACATGCTGAAGCAGAATTTTTCAGAGGAGAACAGTGTGTAACATTGCTTGCCACTGTCTTACATACCAAAATGAACAGAACTAAGGATAAGGAGGCATCTTATTTGCAGTTGCTGTAGTGCTCTGTCTGACTCACTCAAATTCCCACTGCAGTCAAAAAAAATCTGGATGGTGACAGGGAGGAATGTCCAATCTTCTCATGGATGGGGAAAAAGCGAGGCCCATGATTTCTCTGAACTGCTGTCAGCCCATCCTTTTTATGCCTTCTAGAATTATCTTGTACTTCAACATACTAGAAGCTGACGAGTACAGATTAGTTAAATAATGTGCAAGATTATTTTTGCCTTAACATGTTCCTGTAATTTTGTTATTTTTCTGGGGAAAAATGTATCATCCAGTAGCATTTAATATGTACTTTAAACATCTGTTTGGGGTAAAAGTGTATCTCTGCTGTCCAGTGTACTAAGGCTTTCTGAGTAGATGCAACAAGTGTGAGTGCATAAAAGAAGAGCATGCTTGTGTAAGCCAAGGACCACCACTGGATAGTATGACTCTTCTATATTCAGCTTTCATAAATCTGTGTGCGTGGTTTATGGTTGTTTTGGGTGGGGTTGCTTTTTTTTTTTTTGGGGGGGGGGGGGCTGGTTTTGTTTGTTTGTTTGTTGTGGTTTTGTTTTTAAAGGTGAAAGACCTTATTTGTGTGACTACCCAGACTGTGGGAAAGCCTTTGTTCAGAGTGGGCAACTCAAAACTCACCAGCGTCTTCACACAGGAGAAAAGCCTTTCATCTGCTCAGAGAATGGTGAGCCCTGGGAGAATAACTTGTGGCTTTCAGAATCAGTCTCAGTCTAGTACTGGGAATATACGTATGGATGCTCACGTGGCAGCAGTCTATAAAAAGCTTTGGATCTTAATTTTGGAGTATCTTCTAGGGAAGGGAGAAGCCACACAGAATCCATACATAATCACACAAATTTCGATATAAGGTTTGCATGCTTGATTATATAAGCCAGGTTATCAGTAATTGTAAAGGATTGGCAATGTTATGGGCCTTGTACCTAGTGTGCTGTTTTCAACTGAATCCAGGTTTTTGTGGAGTAAGGAATGTTGAATTCAGGAGCATCTTCATCTCACGGATGCCGTGCTAACATGTCAGCTGATGGCTTTCCTTAATGTGTTCTTCATTGGTATATTTTTGTTTTTAAGGCTGTTTGAGTAGATTCACACATGCAAACCGTCATTGCCCCAAACACCCATATGCCCGGCTGAAGAGGGAAGAACTCATGGTCAGAGTGAGTAAAAACCAGACAGCTGACAATAAAGCTGCAGCTGAGTGGCTAGCAAAGTAAGTTTCCTTATGGTGTGATCTCTTTCTAAACTTAAACACAGAGTGGCCTGAGAAAGTGTTTTATTCTTAGAGGCAAAAAACCCCCCAAACAACCAAAAACCCCTGCAAACAAAACCCAGCTGTTCCTTTAGCATGATTCAGCCCAGCCTTGCCTGTTATTAACAACTTTAAAAAGGGCTGACTCCTGGTTAAGACAAAGTTCCTCATGAGGCTTTCTCATCTGTTTTACCTTCTCTACTTACATGCATTGCTTTGCTTGAACAACACTAGCTAATACCATGTTAGGGCTACAGTCATACTGCTGAATTTGCATTTATGTGAGGAACAACAATCACGTATGCACAGGGAGAGCTGACTGGTGGGAATACCATGAAACAAAGATCTGTGTGAAGGATCAGATGTCCCTTGGACACTTCTACACTTAAAATGCTGAATAAAGGAGGCTTCTGACAACTTGAATAGTGCCACAAAAGGGTTGAAAGAGGGGAGTGATTACTCACGTGCAAGAAAATACTTGGAAGGTCTTTTCTGTCTTTGAATGGTAGTTCTTACATAAACTGTATATAACTTAAAAGCATTCTCCACCTCTGATGTTGTAGATACTGGGAGACTAGAGAACAGCGTGCTC
Organism: Laterallus jamaicensis coturniculus; assembly: GCA_022605575.1. Lineage (NCBI taxonomy): Eukaryota > Metazoa > Chordata > Aves > Gruiformes > Rallidae > Laterallus > Laterallus jamaicensis. Next base: position 164,616 of record JAKCOX010000275.1, on the reverse strand, counting down.
CCTCTTTGAAAAGAAAAACAAACCAGAAAATGGATCAGGAACAGCAGGACCCAATAGGATATCTTCAATATGATGGAGAGGATGATGAAGAGAAAAATAACACTCATTCAGCTGCTCACCGCCACCTCCAGGAACAGCATGAACGCATGCATGGTGCATTGGCTCTTATTGAGCTTGCAAACCTAGCTGTGGCACCACTGTGACAGTAGCATAGGAATGGAGTTTGCCTTTACAAAATGGTGGTCCTTAACCAGTTATTTCCTGGGCATAATCTAAGCACCTTATTTACTTATCATAGGCTGCTGTTGTGTAGAACTTATGAAGAATGTTGTCACCCCATAACACGGGGTGAGAGAGTTGCACTTTTTGTAAGGTAAAAGACAAATGTAAAGTTTAAGTAACTTGTAAATATGAAACTGCATAATGCAGGGTGGACAAACTTCATGTTGTGGGAAGCTAGATTTTTGCAAGGTTAACTTTTTTATTTGAAACAGTTTTCCCAGGAAGCACTTGCACAGTGTTAGCAGAATGATACACGTGGCCAAAGGTGGCTAACAAAAGGGAAAGTATTTATCTCACTATATTAAGTGGTAGGTCTGAAGATACTATAAGCAGCAATGGAACCAAGTTTCCTAATGTTGGTATATTTTTACCTATTATCACTAAGGCAGAAGGCAAAGCCTAGATATCTCAACTTGTAGAGGGGAGGAAACTGCTTCATGCAGGAAATTGTAAGATAGTTCAGGACCTTCACTGCGACTGCTCAAGATGAGACTTGATTTTGCTATTTTATGGGGTTTTTTATTTGATCTCAGCAGAATCTCCTGGCTTGAGTAGCACTTGTTATTCCTAATGTATGATGTTAGGAACTTTTGCGCACATTGTTGGGTTTATCTGAAAATTATTAGTCTTTCAAGGTCTAGACAAAAGTAAACAAGTGGTAACATTTTTCTTTTAGATATTTTTGGACCCTTTTTATGGTTTGGCACTTGCTTTTGTTAATAAAGGGGGTATTGAATTGTACTAAACTACTTTAGACCTCCTATTAGCAAACACTTGAGTTTTAAAGTATTGCTCTTCTATGAGTATTAGCAAATAGAAGCCTCCATACTTGCTGTGCATAAAGCCACCTTATTCCTTTACCTCAGGATAACATCCCAATTTTGTGTTCACTAACCGTAGCACAGCTATCAGTTAAAAATAGCAAAAAAGTATTCACTACATAACCAGATTACTTGATACAGACTGACTAGATGCATACAGCTGTTTCAGAAAAACAGTCTAATTCTGCAGCAGAAACGGCAATTGTTGTGTTCACCCGGTTTGTTTAAGATGACGTATTAATGCACTTCAGTTTTGGTCTTTAAAAAATCAAACACTTTGTAATCATTTCAGGCTTGTTAGCCTATGTAAAGCTACCTGGCAATTCATGGGTGTGGGTTTGGAATTTCTTGGTTACGTGCTTTTGACTGTTCAGTGGGCTGCATACAAATAGTCTGATCCCAAAATGAGTCTTGAGCATGAATCTGTTGTACTTGTGAGTCATAACTCAGAATTGCTTGTGAGTGCTATTTCACAGGGCACAAGACTAATCGCCAGCCAGTTGCAGATCCAAGTCATAACTTAATTCAATAGAACTGATTTTCCCAGTCAGCTGTAATGATTTTGACAACTTGCACAATTCTACTTTCAGTATGGCAAGTACACTGAAATCTAGATGTAGAAAAAATTCAGACAGCTCAAGTACTTCTGTGTAAGTTAACAAATTTTGGGTAAAATAACAAGTAAATAACTGAGGTGGAACTGAGGTGTTTTGTTAAAAAGTGATTGCATACAAGAAATACTGGTGTTCTATGCTTCATAAGATTAAGCTGTAGTTTGGCATGACTTAACAGCAGAAGAATAAATATTGTCATATTAATAGGTGCTTTGAATAAAAGTTGATTTAACGTTCAACTTAGTTTACATGTGTGGTGTTGGGGAATTTTTATTGTATCCCTTGAGGCAGATTAAACACATGTTTGTGCTTAAATAAAAAACCCCAACATGATTAATGAACGATGCATTGGACTGTCCTACTGCCATAAGCAAAGATGCTTCACGAGCCCTTTCCTTATATACACGTGCACCAGTCCCATGAATTGTTGGCATGGGGTGCCTTGGCCCAGCACTGGGTTCATTCCCCAGAGCCAGTTCTGCTGCCCAAAGGTGGCTCCTGAGCACTTGCATTCTAGGACTGTTACAAGGCAATGCTGCAGCATTTCTTATCTCATCAGCAAACTTCACTCCCTTACCTGGGAGGCCTTCTGTCTCTAGCATTCCTGTTTCCAGCCAGTTTAACCCCTTCTGCAATTGGGCCTTCTTGCCTTCCATGTCAGATCATTCCTTGGTCACAAATTACCACTGCTGATCAGTTACAATATGAATTTCTCCTACAGCGGTGTTTGGTAATTCTTAATCTTTCTCTTCCTCACTGCCTATCATTCTGACATATCACAGAACATATAAGTGCTTATGTTTCCTGTTGATATTTGACATAAGTTAACCTCCTCAAGCACGTTGAGAGGCCAATCTTTCTAGTAGTTCTCTGACCAAAACTTTGAGAATTCCTTTGAAACAAAGGCCAGATCTGACGTGATGTGGCAGCCCTAAACAAGTAGTGCCTAGAGCTGTTTCTCACACTTTTTTTTCCTGCCTGTGCAACGTTTTTCCCTTTCTTAAATATGTTTTCACAGGGGCATCACCAACTACACTGATTGGCTCATCTTTGGTCAGCGGTGAGGCCACTGTCAAACCAGCTGTGTTCAGCACAGGGCAGCCCCGATCTTGTCTCACAAGAGACCACCCCTGCAGCCCCCCCCCCCCGCCAAAACCTTGCAGCAAACTTAGGGTTTTTTTTTTTCATTTCAACAACGAGAGTGCTTATGGATGCTGGGATTCCCATGTGCTCATAGTTGAGAACTTTTTCCTGGTGAGACTAATGTCTTCTGCCAGTATTATCCAAAAAGTGGATTCATTACCCGGTGTGCAGTAAGCCAATTACCACACACGGGGGCGATATTGCTTTTATTCAGGCCTGGCAGTTTTGCTATATTTATACACAAATTTTACAAGGTAATACACTCCCAGTTACAATGATTAGTTAGTAATTTACGTGTAATTATAATAATTGCTCCATATCTAACTGAGGAGGCTACCTAGGAGGCAGAACTGCTGCTTGGAAACAGTCTGGGCACTGAGGTTTATTTTCCCTTCCGCATGTCATGAGCAATTGCATTTGTGCATCACGTGTTTTACATATATATTGTTGTTGTTATTGGTTTTGTTATTATTTTTATTACTATTATTATTATTATCTTTCTTTGTTATCCTATTAAACTGTCTTTATCTCAGACCATAAGGTGGTTTTTTTCTATTCTCCTCCCTATCCACTTAGGAGGGGACGGGTGAGTGAGCAGCTGCATGGTGCTTAGTTACCAGCTGGGGCTAAACTAGGATAAACATTTATTTGGTTTGGGTAGTATAGTATGGTAATTACCTGATAAACTGTCATAGTCTTTTTTAAAAAATGGTAATTTCAAAGAATTTCTTGAAAATGGTGTCGGTCTCTTAAATTTAAGATTGGATTTATGTCCAATATATACTATTTCTGGAAAAGTCTGATAGAAATGTTCTTTGCAGGCATAATTTCCCCTAAGATCCGTTATTATTTTGAATGTTGCAAGCAGTATTTTTCTGGTCAAACTATTCAAATCCTTTAGTGAAGTGGAAGTGCCTCTAATAATTCCTGACAAAAAAATGTACTTGAAATTGTGGAGAGCCTGGTTCAGTGCTGGCTATCAGAGAAGGGACACAGCAGCCTGGATTTGCTTGAGATGGTGTAAGTAGGGTAAGTGTTAGCTCTAGGTCAGCTTGACCCAGTAGCTAGCACTAACTGGATATTGCTGGTGCTCGGACACATGCAGGATGCGATAAAAGGATGTTTAAACTTCAGGAATGTGGAAACAGAACAAAGAGGGGATGGGCCGGCATCTATCTGCTTGACCAATAGTGAGCTTGACTTCTGCAATATGCATGAGCTAATTAAGCAGTGTATTTAACCAAGGCTTGCTTGAATAAAAATTGGGACTTGCTGATGAAACATATGGTGGTCGAAGTCTCCCATCTCCAACAAATGGTGACCCTAACGTGATGCCGACAACCGACCCCGCACTGGGCACCCTGCAAGAGGGCGAGTCCGGACCTGATAGCAGGCGACTACGACCACGGTTGGAGAAGTAGGAGTTGGGTCCTGTTTGCAGCCAGGACGGCGCCCAGATCAATTGAAATAGAGGAGTGCGCCCCCAAAGATCACATCGGTGATTTTGGGCCATACGTGCCACCGAAGCCTGGAAAAGCTGCAACAGCGGACGTCTGCAAATGGATAGGCAAGTGGCATATGATTTATTTATAAATACTTTACGAAAAAGGGATGTTAAGGGTATAGATTTAAAGAAGAAATTACCGGGGTTGTTAGCTTATGGGTATGACAAGGGTTGTTTTCAGAACCCGCATACAGTTCACGAGTTAACTGCGTGGACCCAGAAAGGCAAATTTTTTGCGGTTGGATGCAGTGTTGCTGAAAAGCATTGATTTACTTACTTAGGAAACTATAGGAATTTAAATCCTTGACAAACCCTCAGTTGGGGTGAAAGAAGCTAAGTTGTTAACAACTCTCAGGAAATTAAGTAAAAGAACTTTAACTGAAATAGCGGCGGAACTCATTGCTGCCGCTTCAGCCTTTGCAGCTTTAACACCGATTACGGGTTCTACAGAACTGATTCAAAAAGAAAAAGAAAATCTACTACGGAGAATGTGTTTTTGTTTCGCCTATCCCAGTTACTAGACTAAGTAAAAATGCCGTGTTATCAGAGCAAAGTTATAAATCTGTCGGAACTGAAGGGGAGCGAGTAGTGCACGTAAATCTGCCACCACGGTCTGCACTCCCTCCACTATGATGCCTTTGGAAAGAAAAAATGTGAAAACAAACGTTCAACCGACTGCCTTTAACATCTATCTGCCTCTGACTTTTACTGAGCCTAAAACACCCCGTGGCGCAGTCGAATATGTTAACCAGCATCAACAACTTCGACCTGTCCTTGAAAAGCTGGAAAACATAAAGCGGAGCGGACAACGGCATGCCCTGTTGTAAAAGAGTTTGAGCCCCCACCCGAAAACTACGAAAACGGAGAATCACCGATTCAGGCACAGAACAGTGTTGCCCCCATGGACAAGGAACCTATGAGCACAGACAAGAAACCTAAGGACAGAGAATCCTATGGAGATGGACAAGTATCAGCTTCAACAACCATCGAATCAGGGACATTCATCAATATATCGCTGTCTCCTGACACCCAGGAGACTCTGCACAGACTGCTCGGAGGAGCCTGGTCACGTAAGGTGGCGTCAGAACGGGAAAAACAGCTAAATCAGGGTATTTTGATTCCTACTCAATCGCGGAAATCACCAGAGAAAAGTTTATGTGGGAAAAAGCGGGTGGCAGAGAGAGTTAGTAGTGGGCCAGTGGGAGGTGGAAGGAACGGGGTCCTAGCACTCACCCGGGGCTCAGTCATGGTGAACAACGGGATCACACTGTGGTTTATGGCGGGGGGAGAAGAGCACTGCGGGCAGTGGCCGAGAACCACCCCTGACACACACCACACACACACACACACACACACAGACCCATATGGACTGGATGTGACAACTCATGTCTTGCAATGTCGTTTGTCTGATTAATTGGTTTGCAGCATTCGTTTCTTCGTATGTGCTATAAGTTCAGGGCTGTGTTTGTCCACTGAGAGCAAGGCTGGTTACTTAGCAAAAATGAATTTTTTTATTGAAAAAGGGCAGCTTACTTTAAAAGTTAACCTGGAAAACAATGATCAATAGCTGCTTTCTTGAAAAAAAAAAAAAAAGAAATATCGTCCATTTACACGATTTAATACGGGAGCAACTGACTAAGGGTCATATGAAGCCTTCCACAAGTTTGAGGAACAAGCAAAAATTTTTTTTAAAAAAGATTGGGTTTTTTCTTTTCAAAAGGTGTCACTGGGTATGCTCCCACAAAGCAGAAAAAATTCAGCAACTATGTGCCAGGCTTATGTAGCCTGGGCGTTTGCTCCAGTACGAAAAACACATCCTGATCTAATCTTTTATCATTATATGGTTGCTATATTGATTGTGGGAAAAAACTTGGACGTTGAAAGTTTGATTCATGAGTTAACAGTGTATTTGAAAAGCAAGGGGTTACAGATTACTCCATAGAAAAATTCAAAATAAGCCAGTGTGAAAATATTCGGACTGACAGCTTGATAAAAGTACTGTAACACCTCAGAGGATTGCAATCAAAACTGGGGTTGGCATGTTAAATGATGTTCAGAAGTTGCTTAGAAATGTTAACTGGATTAGATCATTGTGTGGTATTATACATCAATACTCTGTTACCCAGACTCACAGCCACACTGAGCTAACTGACTACATCTAGGTCTAACAGTGAGAAATCAGAGAGCAGACAGGCTGGTTGCACCGGCCGGGGTTGCTCCCTCAGCAGACAGCTTTGCACAAGCTCAGAAGTTGCATGAAATTTGGTTTACCAATCTGCTAAAGTGCTTTAACGACAATACCACTTGTTGGTTGCTGAGGGTAAAGGGCTTGTACAGTGCAAAGCCATGGCAGAACATATGAATCAAACTCTCAAGCGTTTGCTTCACAAACAATAAGGGGGAGAGAAGGATATCTCTCCAGCTGATTGATTAAACGAGGCTCTGTATGTTTTGAACGGAAAAGTTCATGTTAGATGTCAGTGAAATGAAGTTACAGGTACTAACTTGGGAAAGGAGATCTGCCTATGTCATTACAGATATGGGAACCAAGCAGATAAAGCTGTGGATCCAGAAGAAATCAAGCTTGCATGAATCAGGACGGGATCCTGATCACAGTAACTGAAGTCAAGTGTTCCAAGTGCAGCCACAATGGAGTCAGAGTTTTGCTGCGGGACATTTTGAATACTCTTTTAAATATGAGTGTGCTAGTGGTAAATAAAAATTAGAGAAACAGTGATTTCTGCACCGCCTAAGGTCACAGGCTGCAATCGGTGCCTGCACAGAAACGTGAAGCTGAAGTTTTCTGCACTTCTGACACTCCTGATTGGCAAAACAAACAGATACAACAGCAAAGATATCAAGGCACTTAGCTACAGATGTGGATTCTATGAGACATGCAGCAGCTGATTTGTGCTGCTGGCTCACAGACATAATTGTGAAAATTTTAGAAGGTAAGTGCTGCAGGAATCTGACCACTCTCAGTCGATTCATGTGAGCATTCAGAAATTAAGAGATCGAACAGAAAAGATATAACAACGACAGATTGGTTTAATGAGTGGGAAATTTCAGGATGGATATTGTCAATGGTCAAATTCGGATTATTGGATTTAGCAATTCGGTACTTATCTTACATTTACTGCCATGCTTGTTGAGCTTTCTGCAAAGGGCCCTTGCAGAAACCTCTAAAAGCAGTTTTGTGGCGCAGATACAAAAAGAGAAAAATTTGTCAAGGAGGACAGCAGGCCTGCTAGCAGCCTGGCTCTCCTTGCAAAAACACAGACTCTGACAGTATCCTTGAATTTCCCATGAAACAACAAAATTACTCATGCTGAGAAGATTTGGTAATCACTTTTTCAAAACATAGCGGCCTTGAAAGCAGGCGTACAGACTCCCTTAAATCAAGGAGCTGTGAGAAAGTATTTGGAAGTAATTGAACATGTCATCAACCAGCCATAATGAGATGGCCAAAGCACAGCAGCTGTGCAGATAACTTTTAGACATTAAAGATAAACTGACAATGTTTGGCTATAAGGTATGTTTATCAAAACTCATTATAATTACTGATTAATCACTTTGGTGTGAACAGCATGTGTAACCAATTAGCAGTTTTTAGATTGCCACATTTTTTAGTATGTCTTTCCGTTTATGGGATGGATGGGCTGGTTACCTTCCTGTATCACCTCAGGAACCACAGGAATTGGAGCTTCTGGGTTCAGTAAAGGCTGATGCATGCTTGTATTTTAACCACCCAAGTGGGGACCAAAGCTCGCCCACCAATGTAAATTCGAGCATGGCTGTTTATCGCAACGCTACAAGCTGGTGCAATTATACTTCGCCTAACATTTCAATATCTACTAACCATCCCTTGCAGCTACCGCCTGGTAATTTTCTGATATGCGGAGACCGTGCCTGGCCAGGTATCCCATCACGTCTAAGAGGGGGGCCACGCACGCTTGGCCCCTTATCTCTGCTAATGCCTAACACCCCTATGATATTTAACATGAGCCGTCACCATCGCCGAACCAGGAGGCAGATACATGCTTTTAACAAAGAATGCAACGGCCAGGTAACATTCTGGTCATTGGAAGAGATTATATCTGCATCTCTTCTCGCTCCATGGGTGTCAGCAGCAGCTGCACACAATCACCTAAACAAGTTGGGGTGTTGGCTAGCAAAACAAATGCTAATTCCCTTGCACTTTCTAGTCTTTTGCTTGATGTTGATTCTATCCGTCATGCTACACTGCAAAATAGAGTTGCCATTGATTTTCTTTTGCTTGCCCAAGGCCATGGATGTGAAGAGTTTGAAGGTATGTGTTGTATGAACCTCTCTGATCATTCGCGATCCATACACTCCCAAATTGATGAATTACGAAAACTAACTGATAACTTACAATGGACTCTGGTTTAGGACTAGACAGATGGATGCGATCACTGGGACTGGGACCCTGGCTGCTGTCTATTGTAAAAGCACCCATGATGATAGTAGTATTACTAACTCTTACCCTACTCTTACCATGTCTCTGTATGTGTCTACAAAACATGATGCAAAAAATGGTATCGACAGCCTTCTGATCAAACATTGTTAGCCCAAAACAAAAACGGGGGAAATGTGGAGAGCCTGGTTCAGTGCTGGCTATCAGAGAAGGGACACAGCAGCCTGGATTTGCTTGAGTTGGTGTAAGTAGGGTAAGTGTTAGCTGTAGGTCAGCTTGACCAAGTAGCTAGCACTAACTGGATATTGCTGGTGCTCGGACACCAGCAGGATGCAATAAAAGGATGTTTAAACTTCAGGAATGTGGAAACAGAACAAAGAGGGGACGGGCCGGCATCTATCTGCTTGACCAATAGTGAGCTTGACTTCTGCAATATGCATGAGCTAATTAAGCAGTGTATTTAACCAAGGCTTGCTTGAATAAAAATTGGGACTTGCTGATGAACCATATGGTGGTCGAAGTCTCCCTTCTCCAACATGAAATTGCAAGAAAGAATTTCTTGTCAGTGGAGAAGCTGGACTTCCCTTTATCCCCCGACTTGTAGCCCATGTTTTTCAGTATGGGAATCTTCTAAATTCCTGGTTATATCCTGCACAATAATTCCATGCCATGCTGAAGCCCCCAGTCCTACAGAGAAACTCATTAACATAGAACCCAGCGATACTGATTTCTTTAGCAAGAAAGATCAAATGTATAAGTAGATTGGCCTAATTTAAGTAAAATAATCTAATGTAAAGTGAGTGAGTTTGAACAGGCAAGGCCCCAAGCAAGCTGCTGTAGCTGACCCTGCTTCCAGCAGGGGGGCTGGGACTAGATGATCTCCAAAGGTCCCTTCCTGCCTCAGCTGGTCTGTGAGTCTGTGAAGTTAGTGTCCTTTTGTTAGAATAGTAATCTTGATGCCAGTGATAACACAGGAAGATCATCATAGCTGTTATCTTCTATATGGAAAGGAAGGATTATGTCGCAGTTTTGTGTGGCTGGGTCCTGGTGGAGAAGGGGGGGCTGCAGGGGTTGCTTCTGCAAGAAGCAGCTAGAAGCTCTCTGCAGGCATAAGAGAGTAAGCATCAGCTGATTCAAGGCCAGAGTCGTTTTTGACCAAGGCCGAGTCAGTCGGTGATGGTCACAGCGCCTCTGGGAATCACATTTAGGAGGAAAAAAACCACAAGCAGCCGCATTTTGCCACCAGAGAAGGGAGTGAGAAGATGTGGTGGTTTTGCCCTGGCTAGAGGCCAAATGCCCACCAAAGCCGCTTGCTCAGTCCCCTTTTCAGCCAAAAAGGAGAGAAATTATATATCGGGGGGCTTAGGACTCGAGATAAGGACAGAGGGATCACTCTCCAATTAGTGCAATAGGCAAAACAGACTCAGCACAGAATAAAGTGATTTATTACTACTACAACTACACACCCAGTGAACCAGAGTCAGGTAATGAGAAGTGTGGCCAGGTCTTAAAGCACCTTCGCCCCACCCCTCCCTTCTTAGTAGACTTAAAGCTTTATCACGATTTTATTCCCTTCTTCCCCCCCCCAACGTGGCGCGGGGAGAGGCAGGGAATGGGGAGTGGGGTTCCGGCAGTTCCTCATAAGCTGCTTTCCTCCTCCAGATCTTAACACTTCTACTTCCCCCCCCCACCCCTCCCTTCTTCGCACACTTGACTATAATCATAAATTCGCTCCCTTCTTCCCCCCCCTCCATCGCGGCGCAGGGAGGGGCAGGGAATGGGGAATGTGGATTTTCAGTCCGTTCCTCCCGAGTTGTCTTCCGTCTTAGCTTGAAGGGGGGCGTTACACACACACACACACACACACAAACACACACTTTCCCTGCTGCACCGTGGGGTCCCACCTACATGACACAGTCGTATCCACAAACACCTTCAGCTTGAGTCCTCTCTACCAGGGAGTCATCTCCTCACCACAGGCCTCTCAGCAGGACTCGCTTCCATGGGTGCTGACGTTTGGGCTCAGACTCCCCTGGCCTGGTCCCCCACAAAGTCACAAGTCCCCTGTCAAACCTGCTGAGGCGTGGATCAATCTCTTCACAGGCCGTAGATGTCTCTGCTCCCTGTCCTTATCCATGGGCTGCGAGGGGACACCCGTTCCACCATGGTCTTCACCATGGTCTACAGGGGAATCTCTCTTTCCAGCACTCAGAGAGCCTCATTCTTCCCCCCCCCCCCCCCCTTCTCCTTCGGGATTGGCCTTGGTGTCTGCACAGCTTGTTACATCTTCTCACTCTCTTCTTCAGTGGCAAAATGCGTCTGCTTGCTGGTTTTTTTCGCCTATATGTGATTCACAGAGGCGCTGTTACCATCTCCGATTCGCTCAGCCCTGGTCAGCAGCAACTTTGGCCTTGAGTCGGACGATACTTATAGTCTGGGGCTTGCAGAGAGCTCTAGCTGCTGCCTGCAGAAGCCATCTCAGCAGCACAGCTACGCAAAACTGCGACAGAAGATGTAAGAAATTGTGCAGGCACCAAGGTCAGTGAAAAAGGAGAGGGGGGGATGAGGTGCTCCAGGTGCTGGAGAGAGAGATTCCCCTGCAGCCAATGGAAAAAACCATGGTGGAGCAGGCTGTTCCCCTGCAGCCCATGGATAATGATGGGGAGCAGAGATTCCATCTACAGCCTGTGGAGAGACCAACCCACACCGGAGCAGGTTTTCTGGGGGAATTGTGACTCTGGGGGGGGCAGGCTGGAGCAGTCTGGGCCTAAAGGTCAGCACCCCATGGAAGGGAGCCATGCTGAGGCAATTGGTGAGGAGATGACACCCCAACAGAAAGGACTCACGTTGGAGATGTTCGTGGAGGACTGTCTCCCGTGGGTGGGACCCCACGGTGCAGCAGGGGAAGGGTGTGAGAAATGCCCCCCCTGCCCCTAGAAGGAAAACAACTTGAGAAGAACTGACAGAAACCCCCATTCCCCCAGTCCCTGCCCCTCCCCATGCCACAATGGGGGGAAGAAGGGAGCAAAATCATGACTAAAGTGGTCTGCTAAGAAGGGAGGGGTGGGGGGAGGTGCTTTAAGATCTGGTCGCACTTCTCATTACCCGACTCTGGTTTCACTGCGTGTGTGGTGTAGTGTAATAAATTAGTTTTCTTTCCTTTATTCTGTGTGAGTCTGTTTTGCCTGTGACGGTAATTGCGGAATGATCTCCCCCTGTCCTTATCTCGAATCCTAAGCCTCACAATATATATATTTTCTCCCCTGTCCAGCTGAAAAGGGGAGTGGCAAACCACCACAGGGCTCCAGAGCTGGACTCCAGCTGGGGTCTCACCGGAGCAGAGTAGAGGGGCAGAATTATCTCTCCTGATCTGCTGGCCACAGTTCTTTTGATGCAGCCCAGGATGGGGTTGGCCTTCTGTGCTGCAGATGCACATTGGTGGCACATGTCCAGCTTCTCATCCACCAGCACCCCCAAGTTCTTTTCCTCAGGGCTGCTTTCCAGCACATCATCTCCTTACCTGTATGGATAACGAGGATTGTCCTGACCCAGGTGCAGGACCCTGCACTTGGCTTTGTTGAACCTCATGAGGTTCACCTGCGCCCACTTCTCCAGCCTGTCCAGCTCCTGGATGGCATCCCATCCCTCTGGCACATAAACCTCACCACTCAGCTTGGTGTCATCAGCAAACTTGCTGAGGATGCACTCGATCCCGCTGTCAATATCATCAATAAAGATATTAAACAGCACTGGTCCCAGTACGGACCCTTGAGGGGCACCACTTGTCACCATCTTCCATCTGGACATCAAGCCATTGACCACTACCCTCTGGATGCGACCATCCAGCCAATTCCTTATTCACTGAACAGTCCACCCATCAAATCCATCTCTCTCCAACTTAGAGAGAAGGGTGTTGTGGGGGACCATGTCAAAGGCCTTGTGGAAATCCAGATGGATGACATCCGTAGCTCTTCGCCTGTCTACTGATGCAGTTACTCCACTGTAGAATGCCACTAGATTGGTCAGGCAGGACTTGCCCCTAGTAAAATGTTGCTATCCTGTTTTGCAGGTGAAGATAAGCTTCCAAGTAAGAAAAAATACAAGAGATTTAACTGACTTGCAGTCATACAATACCGTCTTAGGGCGTATATTGTAGAGGTGACGCCACTAAAAATTATACTTTGTTACAATTCTCCAGATATGAAACCTTCAATTACAATTATACAAAACCCAATTGTCTCTTTAAAATTGGTCAACTGTGTGTATGCTATATTTTTTGGATGTGCCTTGTATTTTACTGCAGATACTAGGACATCAGCAAGTGTAGCAGTTCTGCATCTCTTGTGAAAGGCTGGACAGTCATCCACATGTCCAGTTGTGGAAATTTGTGCTAGTCTTAAACTTTTACTTTGTCTTGCTCTTTCTCTTTCTCTTTCTTTCTCCTTCTCTTTTCCACTGTCCTTTTTTTCCTTTTTCCCTTTCTTCCTTTTTCCACCGGACAGTCCACCCATCAAATCCATATTTCTTCAGGCTAGAGAGGAGGATGTTGGGGGGGAATTGTCAAAGGCCTTGCAGAAGTCCAAATAGATGACGTCCATTGCTCTTCCCTTGTCCACTGATGTAGTCACTCCATTGTAGAAAGCCGCTGGGTTGGCCACAGGGGCCCAAAAAAGCTGGTTAGTGTTCAAGAATCACCTCCTCCAAGCTCAGAAGAGATGCATTCCCAACAAAGAGAAAGTCAGGAAAAAAGGCCAGGAGGCCTGCGTGCATGAACAAGGAGCTCCTGGAAAGACTCAAATACAAAAAGGAAGCCTTCAAAGGCTGGAAGCAAATGCAGGGAGCCTGGGAGGAATGCAGAGAAATTGTCTGAGCAGCCAGGGATCACGTTAGGAAAGCTAAAGCCCTCACAGAATTAAATCTGGCCAGGGATATCAAGGACAACAAGAAAAGCTTCTATAGGTACGTTAATGATAAAAGAAAGACTAGGGAAAATGTTGACCCCTCCGGAAGGAAACAGGAGATCTGATTACCCAGAATATGGAGAAGGCTGAGTACTCAATCACTTTTTTGCCTCGGTCTTCACCAGCAAGGGCTCTGGCCACACTTGCCAAGCCTCAGAAGGCAAAGGCAGGAACTGGGAGAATGAAGAACCACCCACTGTAGAGGAAGATCTGGTTTGAGACCATCTAAAGAACATGAAGTTGCACAGGTCCATGGGACCTGATGAGATGCATCCACAGGTCCTGAGGGAACTGGCAGATGAAGTGGCTAAGCCACTCTCCATCACATTTGAGAAATTGTGTCAGTCCAGTGAAATTCCCGCTGACTGGAAAAGGGGAAACATAACCTTGCATTTTTAAAAAGGGAAAAAAGGAAGAGACGTGGAACTACAGGCCAGTCAGTCTCACCTCTGTGCCTGGAGAGATCGTGGAGCAGATTCTCCTGGAAACTATGCTCAGGCACACAGAAAATAAGGAGGTGATTGATGACAGACAACATGACTTCACTAAGGGCAAATCGTGCCTAAAAATTTTGACGGTCTTCTGATTCAATGAAATGTAATAATGCTGAGTAGATTGATGTAGATGTAGCTTAAGAGACAATTAATATAACTTTAATATAAGATTTTTCATGTTTTAAGAATAGATTTGGTTTGGATTTTAGTAGAATATGGCTGTAACCATGTGAGCTGTTTCGTGAGAGCAGCTACAAAATTTATCCATAACAGTGGAACAGCCTTGAAGATAAAGAAAGTGAAGATAGGGGAGTCATAAATAATGAGACCAACAACCAATTAAGAGACAGAGTATATCTTGTTTTCAGCTAAAAGGGGTTCCTAACTAGTTTGTGCAGGAATGTGTTTTTGAGCTTCAGGAATGTGTTTTGGTAACTATGGAGAAAACCGTAAAGTGCATGCGCTGAGAGAGAGGAAGACGTCCAGACTTCATCCCTGAAGACCGCCGGAAGACCCCCTGAGTGTCACTGAGCAGGCTCTATCTGGAAGGAGTTAATGCACATTAGTTCCTGGAAATAATTTGCGTGACCCCACCTTTTCTTTAGACATTATAATGAATATGTAGAGTTAATCTGTATAAATATGAAAAATTTGGCTTTGCATGGTGCACACATTCGGAGGAGCGATCCCCTGTGTGCCCAGTGCTGCAATAAAGGATACCTGCTTAATAGTCACCAAGGCTATTGAGTTTTGATTCCGGCTTTCCGAGGCATCAGTTTGGCACCCCAGATGGGACCCTCTCTGCTCGGCTGCAGGATCCGGTAAGGAACAGGACTCCCTAGGCGCGCCCCGGGATTTCCCGGAGGGACTCCTCGCCCTGCTCGGCTCACTGCGGGAGCAGACAAGGTCCATCCTTTGGGTTTTAAAGGTATTTCTTTAAACTTGGTTTGGTGGTTGTCCGGCTGTATCTGGTATACTGGTGTATCTCGGTATTTGGTTTTTGGAGACCGGTCATTTGGGGATACTGTAAGCCATCGGGAGACGTCCCACGTGAGTGTCGTATACCAGGTTGCTAGTGCCTGATTGTATACACTTGGTTAGTAGCATGTAAATGCTACTAATAATTGGAATCTTGATAACTGTATTGAGTATTGTTCTGGTTTGGATTTATCGTATAAAGATCTTGTGCAGGTGTGACCGAGACATTTAAGTAAGCACAAAGTGAGTGTGGAGTCCTGCTGCGAACTTCTGTAACAGCGTACTACTTTGTGGTTCAGTGGTAGAACTCCTGCCTGTCCCACGGGAGACCGGGCTTTGATTCCCAACAGGAGTCGCTGCTCTGGTGGCACTGATTGATTGTTCTTGACTTTGGATATTGGTACGAGGAACTGAGTTTTGAAAAATGATTTAGATTTGACGAACGGTTGGTGTGAGTGAAATGAGTTAACTCTGGTGTGAGTGGTGAGCGACTGAGTGTCAGTGTATCTGTGAGAGAGAGAAAACTACCCGCTAGAAATTTACGGTTTGTTTTTTTATATTTGGTGTAATCAGTGTGGAACTGAGAATGTATGGGAGAAACCATATCGTTCTCGTTAGTATTGTTGGAGAGAGAGATGGGAGTTCAGTTGTTTATAACAGGAATCAAGAGGTGAATCTGACTAACGATGGGAGGGAAACAAAAGTAACGAAATCCCTAAGAAACCCCCTCTGGGTTGCGTGTTTTTGCTTTGGAAAGATGTCGGAGGAGAACCCTGTGGGAGTGTGAGTGAAAAAAATTTGATGAAGTATTGCAATTAATGCATTTTTATAAGGGGAGACAAGGAAATGGGGTGAAATTTGCTATGCTGATATGTTTTTCACCCTCTGAGTTCATCCAGAATGCCAGAGGGAGTGTGGGCTTACAATACCACAGGATCCCTTAGTATTGGCTTTAGAAAAAAGAGAAAAACAGAGAAAGAGAAATGGCTGAAGAGATGCTGCTCTGCTTGTAAAATAGGAGAGCATGGTACACGGAAAGGGGCTTCTAGAAGAAAAGGGGGGATTAAATACCAGAACCGGATGAATTAAGATCCCCTACCTTTTCTTCTAGAGGGAAGGTGAATCAGATGAAGACACGTCCGATCACTCCAGCTCCGGTCCTGTTGGAAGTAGAACCAGAAGTAAAACTGACAAAGGCCCACAATTATTAGCCCCTCTACGAGAAGTTGTGGGACCATCAGGGTAACACTTAAAGATCCCCTTTACGATCAGTGGCTTGGACAATCGGAAGGAAATAGCTAAAGGATATATCACCCCTCTAAGGTGACAAAAAGATTTGAATTGATTGTTAAGAATTTGGATCCAGATTGGAAGGATATTGATTTAATGTGAAGTGAAATGATAGATACTGAAAAGCAATTAATATTGCAAGCTGCCTGGACTCATGTGCAGGCACAGGTAAATGGAAACTTTAGATAATATGTATTGTTAGTGGAATGTGAATCAGAATATAATGCTCCTATTTTACCAATTTTACCAAAAGCCCGGTGGAACATATTGAATAGTATAAAACCTCAGGGCAAATAAATAATATTGTTAAAGATTTGCACCCAGTGCCAGCTAATTCCTATATACTGCTGACAAAGTTTAAGAATACACAGATTGGGTTTACAGCCCTAGACTTAAAAGATGCTTTCTTCTGCCTGCCATTAGCCAAAGAAAATGAAAAGTTATTTCCATTTGAAGTCCTACCACTGGTAGGACAACCCAGCTTACCTGGACAGTGTTACCCCAAGATTTTAAAAAATAAATCCAACAATCTTTGGGAAACAGTTTGCAGGAGAACTTGAAACATGGGACCCTCCCTCCGGAGACGGAATCTTTCTGCAGTATGTGAATGACCTATTAATAGTAACTGAAACAAAACCTGACTGGATTCAAGGGACAAGTTTGTTGAATTTTTTTGGGGGGGTACTAAATGGATATTGAGTCTCTCAACAGAAAGCTGAAATGATGCAACAACGAGTAACCTATCTGGGATATGCAATTTCTGGAGGACAAGGAGAATTGGATACCGAGCAAAAAGAAGCCATCTGTAAGACCCCTCTTCCTCAGATGGTAAGAGAACTCAGAACCTTTTTGGGAATGTCGAGCTGGTATCGGTTGTGGATTTACAATTATGGAATAATAGCAAAGCCTCTTTATGAACTCTTGAAAATTAATCCTGCCCAACTGGTGTGGGCAAAAGAGGCCCAGAAAGCTTTTAATACACTTAAAAAAGAACTTATGAGAGCTCTAGCCTTGGGGCTGCAGGATGTGACAAAACCCTTCTTGCTCTTTTCACATAAAAAACTTTCCGTGCCCGGGTCCGGAGCAGTTTCTGATGGGTCCGGAGTCGCCCCCGGAACTGGCACTGCGCCTGCCCAGACCGGAACCTCCCATGCCTGGGTCCGGAGTTGCCCCTGCAAGGGGGGGGAGGGGTGTGGAGCAGACTGCCTGATCATGATGCAATTGGTATGGAATACTCTCAGGGCTAACATAGCCTGCTGCTGGGCTGAACCCAGGACACATTGTGAATCTAGCTTCCTTCCTCAGTGAAACTACAACCGAACCACTGACAAATTATAGCTTGGAGACAACAGAAGTTGTGTATTCTAGCAGACCCGATTCAAAAGAAGAACCTTTGGAAGATGCTCAAGATTCCTGGTTTGCAGACTGTAGTAGTTTCATCCGACAAGGCATCCGTAAGGCTGGATATGCAGTGACCACGATGGACCAGGTAATAGAATCAAATCCTTTTCCTATTGGAACTTCAGCCCAAAAGGCAGAAATTATTTCCTTAACCAGAGCATTGGAACTTGCAGACGGAAAAAGGATAACTATATGGACAGATTCTAAGTATGCCTTTGGAGTTGTGCATGCCCATGGGGCAATTTGGAAACAGTGTGGACTTTTAACAAGTCATGGGAAACACATTAAGCATGGAGGAGAAATACTTCGCTTATTAGAAGCAGTTCAACTGCCAACCAAGATCATCATTATGCACTGCCGAGGACACCTGTAGGGTAACACTGACCAGAAAGAGGTAATAGATTGGCCGATCATAAGGCTAAACAGGCAGCAGAAAGAATGCAAGAGATTCTAACATTAATTCTGGAAAATGAAAATAGGAGCTTTGAATGAGCAGGAAAATATTGAATACTTTAGGGCTGATAAAGCATTACTAGAATAACAGGCAAAGGGAATTGTCAAAGACCACCACAATAGGACACACTGCGGAGCAGACTCCCTGTATAAATTTTAAATCAAAATTAAGGCTATTGAGTTTTGATTCCAGCTTTTCGAGGCATCACTTCTATGATTGGGTTACAACATTGATGGGTAAGGGAAGAGAGAGACTGTTGTAATCTACCCGGATTTATACACAGTTTGAAATACTAAGCATAATCATTCAATTTTACGCTGACACACTTTAAGCCTCTCTAATCATGTTCAGGTCCACTGAAGTATTCTTAGGCATCCTGTGTTGTGCTGACCATACAGTCTGGTTTGTTAACACCTTCTGAGGTCCAGATGTTCCCTTGTGATTGCCAAACACAACTTACTGTTTATTCTTCTTCTCCTTAGGGCATCCTGCGCAGGTTCCTTCTCAACACTGTTATCTGGCAGCCTAGGCTCAGCAGTCAACCCTTTCATCACACTTCCTAGGCTCGTTTATTGCTGCAGCCACACACATTTATACACTGTACAGGGTATACTCAAAATAGCAAGCTAACTAATTGGTTACATAGTGAAGTACACGAGCCCCCCCTTAAGGATTATTGGCAAGCCAAGGGTCAGCACGCGATGTGCACGCTCCTGTAGGAATGCTGTCTTATCTGGTTTCCCGTCCGCTTCTCTTGTTTGCAGTTTTACTTTATCTCCTTGCAGCCCTGGGACGGAGACAAGGTGCCTAAAATAGCTGGGGTTTGGATGCAGAGTAACTGCTGCATCAATAATGCTCTCTACAGTTTATTGCAGGAAAAGAGTCCAGCAGTGTTAGATGAAAACTATAGATACCAAATGAATCACCCCGTAACACTTTTTCATATACAAAACTATAATTTTTTCCCATTTGAATGCAAGTAAAAGCAATTCAATTTATTTCTCTAAAAACTGTAAAAGATGATTTCTTCAAGATAATGAATATAATAGCAAAATAATGACATCAAATTATTACTCCACTTCCCCCATCTTGCAGCTTGTAACAAAACATAAGCTAAAAGGTAAGTCAAGAACAAGGACTACGCCATTTATAATTTTCAGTAAAACTGACACGTTCAATTTTTAATGTTAATAAATGTCAGATATTTGAAAAATAACAAAAAACGCCTTGCAGCAAAAACTAATGCCTAAATGACTATCATGTTCTAGTATACACTCTTGTCCTGGTTTTTGTCTGGAATAGAGTTGACTTTCACAAGAAGCTGGGATGGGACACAACCAGGTATGGTGGTTTGACCCTGGCTGGAGGCCAGACGCCCACCAAATCTGCACTGTCACTCCCCTTTTCATCTGGACAAGGGAGAAAAGATACACTGAGAGGCCTAGGAGTCGAGATAAGGACAGGGAGAGATCATTCTGCAATCAGTGTCATGGGCAGAACAGACTCAACACGGAATAAAGGAAAGAAAACTCTCTAATTTATTACACTGTACTACACCAGATCTTAAAGCACCTCCCCCACACCCCTCCCTTCTTAGCAGACTTCACCTTAGTCATGATTTCGCTCCTTCTTCCTCCCCATTGTGGCGCGAGGAGGGACAGGGACTGGGGAAAATGGGGACTTCGGTCAGTTCCTCGCAAGATGGTTTCCTTCTTGGTGCAGGGGGGGCATTCCACACACACTCCCTTCCCCTGCTGCACCGTGGGGTCCCACCCACGGGAGACAGTCCTCCACGAACATCTCCAACGTGAGTCCTTTCCCACAGGGCTTCAGCTCCTCACCAACTGCCTCAGCATGGCTCCCTTCCATGGGGTGCTGACCTTCAGGCCCAGACTGCTCCTGCCTGGTCTCCCACATAGTCACAAGTCCCCCAGAAAACCTGCTCCGGTGTGGGTTAGTCTCTCCATGGCTGCAGGTTTCGCTGCCAGGAGCTTGCTCCAACATAGGCTTCCCACAGGGTCACAGTGTCCTTCAGGTGTCTCCACCCATCTTCGGCACAGGGTCCTCCACAGGCTGTAGATGGAATCTCTGCTCCTTGTCATCATCCATGGGCTGCAGGGGGATCTCTCTCTCCAGCACCTGGAGCGCCTCATTTCCCCCCTCACCTTCTTCCCTGGCCTTGGTGCCTGCACAGATTCTTACATTTTCTCACTCCCTTCTCTGGTGGCAAAATGCAACTGCTTGTGTTGTTTTCTTCTTAAATGTGATTCCCAGAGGCGCTGTGAGCATTGCTGATTGGCTCGGCCTTGGTCAACAATGACTCCGGCCTTGAGTCGGATGGTGTTTACTCTCTCGGGCCTGCAGAGAGCTTCTAGCTGCTTCTTGCAGAAGCCACCCCTGCAGCCCCCCCTTCTCCATCAGAACCCAGCCACACAAAGCTACAACACCAGGATAGGTGACCCAAACTAGCCAAAGGGGTATTTCCAGTTCAGTCTGGATCAGTCCATGTCAGATGGTGGGGCTGTGTTTCCACCCCGAGGCAGTCAATTCCAGGTGTATTAGACGCCCCTCTAAGTAAAAGCAAACTGTTGCCTGCACTCTTGCCTCTAAAAGGATAGAGAAAAACGCATCTGTGATATCAACTGTGGCATAACCCTTGTCTGCCTTTGACTGCAGTTCGTACTGATGTTCTTGCATGTCAGGCACTGTAGCACTCATCGTCGACATGACTTCATTCAGGCCATGATAGTCCACTGTTAACCTCCAACCTCTCTCAGACTTTTGCACTGGGACTGTTCAAGGGCGAGCAGGTTCTGCTGATCACTCCTTGGCTCTCCAATCAAATAATCAGCTCATGGATGGGAATCAGGGAGTCTTGGTTGGTGTGATAATGCTGCTGGTGCAGTGCTGTGGTAGTGATTGTCACCTGCTGTTCTTTGACCCTCAACAACCCCACAACAGAAGGGTCCTCCAAGAGACTGGGCAAAATAGACAACTGTTCAATTTCCTCTGTCTCTAGGGCAGCTATTCCAAAAGCCCATCAATACCCTTTTGGATCCTTGAAACACCCTGTCCTGAGGTAGCCTAGGAAAAAAAGGCAACACTTGCAAGTTGAGATAGAACTTTTAACAGAATATACAAAGCAAGTGATGCACAATTTGCTCTCTTGATGGATCGGATACCCAGCCCATCCCTGGGCAGCCAACTCCTCCGCATAAAGCCCCCTTTATGTGCTGAGCATGACACCGTATGGTATGGAATACCCCTATGGCTAGTTTGGGTTGCCTGTCCTGGCTGTGTCCCGTCCTAGCTTCTTGTGAAAATTAATTCTATCCTAGCTGAAAACCAGGACACACATGTAGAGGATTCACACTGGAGCAGTTCTTGAAGGTCTGCAGCCTGTGGGAAAGAGCCACACTGGAGCAGGTGAGGAGAAAAAAGCAGCAGAGAGGAACTGTTATGAACTGACCACAACCACCCCATTCCCCCCTGTGCTGTTTGGGGGTGTCAAGGGGGTAGGAGAGTCAGGAATGAAGGAGTAAAGTTGAGCCTGGGAAGGAACTGTTTTAATTTTTGTCCTCATTTCTTACCATCCTACTATATTTTTAATTGTCAATAAATTAAATTAATTTTCTCCAAGCTGAGTCTCTTTTGCTTGTGATGTCCCAGTCTTTATCTCACCCCGCAAGCCTTTTCATTTTATTTTCTCCTCCTGTTCTGTTGAGGAGGAGGAGTGAGAGAGTGGCTGAGTGGGTGTCTGCCATCCAGCCTAAGTTAACCCACCACACCCACTTAGTGCCAACTCAGCTTGGACCACTAAACAGGTGGGTTTACCTACTTTCCCACTGCTTAGTCAAAGATAATTCTGCAAATGTCACTATAAGAACAGAGCAGTTCAGCATTGCACAGATCAGTGCTAATTGCATCTACAACTTCCCCCCAACATCAGGCCACAACTAGCAAGGACATTAACAACTTGAAAAGGCAAAACCAATCCTATGGATCAGAACAGATGAAGAAAATATAGATGAAGTACAGAGATGAGTCATGGAGAACAGCAATTCATGGGATGGCACCCACAGATGGTTACCTACATAATTAGTGCCAAGCCTGATAAAAGAAACACTAAGTTAATGCAGTGAAGGGGAAAGGGGGAACTTGGGAATTGGGTGGGCACAACACAGAGGATGTTTCCTTGCTTAATATGTAAGGAACAGTGATGGCAGAAGCAGACTTTCCTTACCCACAGCCAAGTGTTAGAGAAAATCAAGAAAAGCCATGGTAAAGATCAACTCAGAATATTGCTGCTGTGTTAATTATTAAGCCCTTAACAGGCACCTTCCAAGAAAAAGTGTGTTATCTTTAAATGGTGAAGAACAAAGTCATTGCCCATTGCCTCTGCCCCTTTCTCATTATGCTAGCCTGTTTTCTCTGTGTGTGCGTGTGTGTGTGTGTGTGTGTGTGTGTAATAATTGGATGGGCTTTTTATTCTGTGTTGAGTCTGTTTTGCCCATGATGCCAATTGCTGAATGACCTCTCCCTGTCCTTATCTCCACTCCTGAGTCTCTCAATATCTATTTTCTTCCCTGTTCAGCGGAAAAGGGGAGTGATAAAATGACTTTGGTGGGTGTCTGGCCTCCAGCCAGGGCTAAACCACCACAGTGTATTTCCTCTTCCATATAGGGGTGACTGACACCAGGCTTGGTTTTTTGGCTCAGCTGCAGTGCCTGCCATGGGGGGGGGGGGCTCACGGTAGCTGCAGTGCCTGTCGAAATGTTTTCCTTCCTTTCCCCCTGACAGTGCTGCATCTTATCAAACAGCATTTGGTAGATAGTGGCCAGGACCCAGCACAGTGCAGTGAGATGTGCTTCTCTGGAATAGCTACAGCAATTTTCTTTCAGATATTCTGTCACTCTATCAGTGTCCTGTAGCTTTTCAGTAGTGGAGTTCAGAACCATTGGGATGAGAAGGTCCCTAGGTGCCTGCCCATACTCTGCCACAAGCCATGCTACTCCTGACTATCCAGTCTCAGTATGCCCCTGAGTGGTATTCTTAAGCAACAGTTTAATGTAAAGCAGAACCTGAACTTTACATTGGGGGGGGGGGGGGGGGGGAAGGAAACCAAAAGTAAACCTTGTGGGTTGGGAAAAAGACAGTTTATTGGAACAGCACAGAGAGAGAAATAACAACAGGACTTTATAGTAAAATATACAAAACTTGTGATATACAACATAGTTTCTCGTCGAACAACTCAGACCGTTCAGCTCAGAGCCATCCTGAATCCAGACCATCCCCAAACTACACGTCCTGGAGCCATGCGCTTGTCCCACATCAGCCCCACCTTATGCTGAGAAAGACATAATTTGTATGGAATACTCTCTTTGGCCAGTTTGTTTCACCTGTCCTGGCTGTGTCCCCTCCCAGCTTCCTGGGTGCCCCCTGCCTTCTTATTAGCAGGGCAGCATCCTAGCTGAACCCAGGACACATGTCCTCTTTGAGTTGCCAGAACTCTAGGGACAATTTTTCCACAGCTAAGACCAGGGAGGAAGAAAGACTTCCTTCATATTGCCAGAGGCAGCCAGCCACCTCATCTGCTGGTGGTGCTGCTTCATTTCTCCAGTCTGTTACTTACAGTGAGTTGGTGTATGATGCTGGTGCACTCCGCACAAACTTATGCCACATGGGTGGGGTACATTGCACTTCATCAGGATCAGTGGGCAGCTGCACATTGTTCAGGGTCATAGTAAACCATCTCTCACACAGCTAATTCCCTCAAGTACTGGATACCGCTCTCCATTGTGGTCCATTTGCCTGGCTGACACACATCTTCACTGAAATGGTACCTTTGCATTATGCTTGAGATAGTTGCCTCCAGAGGCTGAGAGCTGGCAACTCTTTTTTTCCAATCACCTTGTCGATGCCTCCTTCTCTGATCATCTGGTGATGACCTATGGTACCACCTCTTCAGGTTCTTGTGACGGTCCTGGTTCATAATTGTCTTTCATAAAGCGGACTGATTTGTGTGTTTCTTTTGGTGCCCCATGTGTGGCACCAGAAAGGACTGCCATGGTTCCGCCCCAGGCAGCAGCTGAGCATCACGAACAGCTCGCTCACCGCCTCCCACAGGAGGGGCAACAGACAAAGCACCCCAGGGTTGGGATAAAAACAGTTTGCTGACACAGCACAGCGAGAGGGTAGCAACAACAGAACCCATGACAGAATACACAAACCGTGATAACAGAGCACTTTTTACCAAGCCAACAACCAACCACACACAGAAGCATCCCTTCCCTGGCCAACCCCCTTTTATGGGGAGCATGATGTCACATGGTATGGAAAACAACCTTGGCCAGCTTGGCTCACCTATTCTGGCTCCTTGGGAGTTAACTGTTCTGGCCGGAACCAGGACAATGGGGTTGAATTTGCTGAACTAAGAAATAAGACTTTACATTTCGGGTTGAATTTAGGCTCAGCTCTGACTATGAAAGTGCAAACTGATATATGATACAACAACTATTTGACTACAGCATGTAAGCACACACCAATAATATTGCATGTGGATAACATATTCCATAGCAATCAGCATGATTGCATAATAATATCTGCATAGTTGGTAAGTACATTAAAAAAAATTCTATAAACAACAAAATCCATAGCAAATAAGTTATAATATTTTTATTCACATTAGATTTTCTATCAGTGTTTGATCATTTATATTTAGAGAGTTTTTTTTAATTTCCTTTCAAGGTTAAAACCACACTAGATCACAAATAGTAATTAAAATACTGTCCAGAACTGTAGGAATATCCACACTCTTTCTCTCTAAACACTGTTTAAAGACTTTCTTTTCTGTCATGGGGCTTTCAAGGAAAAGTAGGCACCATAATCACATTTCAACAATGTGCTAAAACATAATGCTATCATCATTGCATATAGACTCTTTAAAAATATATGTCTGTCAAAAGACTTGATGACTACTATGTATGCTACAAAAATAATTTTCAACATAAATAAATTATATGGCATAATTTTATCTCTCTAACTGAAATGACACTACCAAAATAGACAAGTAATGAGACCCAGTTTGAATAGTTTTTCCTCTTAACTCCTCATGCTAAAAGCTAAGAGATTTTAATGTGCTATATTCTCTTTCCTATTTAACATGAGCAAGCACTCTATACATATAAAAATACATTAAAAAAACCCCATAGCTGTAATAGTGTTTCCAATAGAAATGAAATACCTGCATTTTGCTTGTTATAAACTGGCATGACAAATACTGGAAGAAAACATTCTTATGATACAAAAATATAAATATCACCCACAACTGAAAAAAGTTTTAAAACCCCCCACAACCAAACTAAAAGATGCCAACCACTGAGTTCTCCCTTTGCCAAAGCAGCAGAGAGGTCATCCACATTGTCGCAGTTTTGCGTAGCTGTGCTGCCGAGACAGCTTCTGCAAGAAGCAGCTAGAAGTTTTCCGGAGGCCCCAGAAAGTAAACATTGGCCGATTCAAGGCCAAAGTTGCTGCTGACCAGGGCTGAGCCAATCAGTGATGATCACAGCGCCTCTGGGAATCACATATAGGAGAAAAAAAAAACCAACGGTGCAGGCAGAGCCATTTTGCCGCTGGAGAAGAGAGTGAGAATATGTAACAAGTTGCGCGGACACCAAGTCCAGGCCCAAAGGAGGGGGGGGGGGGAAGAATGAGACACTCCGAGTGCCGGAGAGAGAGATTCCCCTGCAGACCGTGGTGAAGACCATGGTGGAGCAGGTGTCCCCTCACAGCCCATGGATAAGGACGGGGAGCAGAGACATCTATGGACTGTGAAGAGATTGATCCACACCACAGCAGGTTTGCCGGGGGACTTGTGACTCTGGGGGGGACGAGGCTGGAGCAGTCTGGGCCCAGAGGTTAGCACCCCATGGAAGGGAGCCGTGCTGAGGCCCATGGTGAGGAGATGACTCCCAGATAGAAAGGACTCACGCAGGAGAAGTTCGTGGAGGACTATCTTGCATGGGTGGGACCCCACAGCGCCGCAGGGGAAGGGAGTGTGTGTGGAATGCCTCCCCCCAGCTAAGAAGAAAAACAACTCAGGAGGAACGGACTGAAAACTCCCATTTCCCGTTCCCTGCCCCTCCCCGCGCCGCAATGGGGGGGAAGAAGGGAGTGAATTTATGATTAAAGACTGCGAAGAAGGGAGGGGTGGGGGGAAACAGAAGTGTTAAGATCTGGAGGAGGAAAGCAGCTTATGAACCCCACTCCCCATTCCCTGCCCCTCTGTGCGCCATGTTGGGGGAAGAAGAAGGGAGTAAAATCGTGAATGAAGTTTAAGTCTGTTAAAAAGGGAGGGGTGGGGGGAAGGTGCTTTAAGACCTGGTCACACTTCTCATTACCTGACTCTGGTTCACTGGGTGTGTAGTTGTAGTAGTAATAAATCCCTTTTCTTTCTTTTATTCTGTGCTGAGTCTGTTTTGCCTATTGCACTAATTGGAGAGTGATCCCTCTGTCCTTATCTTGAATTCTAAGCCTCCCAATATATATTTTCTCCCTTTTTCGGCTGAAAAGGGGAGTGAGCAAGCGGGTTTGGTGGGCATTTGGCTGCTAGCCAGAGCCAAACCACCACATCACCTCAGAGGAAGAAGAGCGAGAAAGGGAGCATGTGCCTGTGGGCTGCACCAGAGCTCTGACACAGGAGCACACATACCTGGCAGTTGAAGGTAGTTTCCAATTAGTATCATACAGTTTTGTTTATGACCTGAGGTCACTATACTGCTAGTACTAAATTGGGGCCCCTCATCTTTTTGTTTTTAAGAATTTTCATGTTAGGCAGTGAACTGGACCAGTAGGCAATTACAGTATTATCCCCTACCTTGCATCAAAACAGTAGCTTATGTATCAAGGGAACAATGTCAGGCTCTCACCATCTCTTTGATGAGAACTGTAAACAAGTGTCTCATAGCAAAGTGTTTTCAACTGAACAAAAAAGCATGAACATTTGTACATTCTAGCTATCCCCATTCACTGTTCTGGGAAAGTCTGTGGGCAAAGATAGACCCCCTGAAGACACCGGGAAAAAAACACCTTCCCATCAAAGAATTTGCAGCTGCTGTTCAGGCACTGTATATAAAGAAAAGCCCCACTATCACCGTGTTCAAAAATTGAATGTCGGCTCTGTGTGTTTGGCTCTGAAGACAAATTTGATCACCAACCTGCTATAATAAAAAGCTTGGAGAAAGGCAGAAAAATGATGGAGAAAGAAAGAGAATGAGAACTTTTGTTTTCCATTCTTAGGGTTTGGTTTCAAGCAGAACATAGAGACTGTAATATTTTTCCAGGCCCTTCAGCTGCAGCAATCCATCTTCAGTTTAAAAATAACAACAACAAAAAACCCTAAATTATTTTCTTAAAAGGGATCCAAGTTTAGCTGGCTTAATTAAAAGTGCCAATGCAGCATGGGAAAAAACAATCAAACAACAGAGAAAAAAACATACTAGGTCTTAAGTGTCATTCATTACAGCCCTGGATCCAAAAGAAAGTAATTTATATTTAATAAGTGAAAATAAGAAATTTTTTTAAATTGTTCCATTTTATCTTACTATTAACTTTCCTGCCATTAAAATAATGTGACAGAGTATACTGCTCTGAATGCTATAAGGACACAGCCGAGCTGTGTCAAATAAAAAAAATGTAGATTATTTAGCTTCTAGTGCCACTCATAGTTAACAGCATCAAATAAGGTATATGATCATTGAATTTCTATAACCACCAGTACCTCTTAATATCCAGTACCTTAAAAGTGAAAAAGAATGCTCATACTGCCTGCGCTTACTTGGAGCCATTTATGAAAAATACCAAAACACTTTTGCAAACAGTAGTTAAGCCTCACAACTCTGCTGGGAGGTAGGTAAGTATAGCTACACCCATTTTACAGATTGAGAAACTGAGACACAGGGCAGTTATCTGACTTGATCAAAAATCACATGTACCGAGTGTCGCAGTTTTGCATAGCTGGGTACTGGGAGAGAATGGGAGCCGCAGAAAATGGCTGCGGTAAGAAGCAGCTAGAAGCTCTCTGCAGGCCCCGAAGAGTAAACATCGGCCGTGTCAAGGCCATAGTTGCTGCTGACCAAGGCCGAGCCAATCAGCGATGGTCACGGCGCCTCTGGAAATCACGTATAGGAGAAAAAAGCAGGCAAGCAGCTGTGTTATTCCACCAGAGAAGGGAAGCCCCCATTTTCCCTGTCCCAGCCCCTCCCTGTGCCATAATGAGGGGGAAAGAAGGGAGCAAAATCATGACTAAAGGGAAGTCTGCTAAGAAGGGAGGGGTGGGGGAAGGTGCTTTAAGATCTGGTCGCACTTCTCATTATCCGACTCTGGTTTCACTGTGTGTGTAGTGTAGTGTAATAAATTAGAGAGGTTTCTTTCCTTCACTCTGTGTTGAGTCTGTTTTGCCCGTTGACGTTGATTACGGAATGATCTCTCCCTGTCCTTATCTTGACTCCTAAGCCTCTCAATATATATTTTCTGCCCTGTCCAACTGAAAAGGGGAGTGATAGACCAAGTTTGGTCGGCGTCTGGACTCCAGCCAGGCCTAAACCACCCCACCGAGTCGTTCATGGAGTGGGAAACTGAACCACACTCCCAAACCCTGCCTTCCTGTCTTCTATTTTATCTTGGCCCTTTGATGATGGTAGTCTATGATACATGTTGGCAAACACCAATGCAGTTTTCACTGGTGCCTACTGACAGGGAAAGCCAGGCTCACACCAGCAACACCCTTTAAGGGTTACGATACAGTAAAAGAGAAGATACAGTACACTGGAAACATACACACATTGACATGCACATTTCCAGATGCACACATCAATACACACAGCAAAACAAAATCTGCACACAGCTTAAACTTATTTAAGTGTCCAAGATTAACATGATTTTTTCCTCATATCTGCTTATTTAAAAAAATTACCGTGCATATCATGTTTGAATGTTAGCGGCAACATTTTATACTACCACAGGGCTGTGATATGCAAATTTTAAATATTTTAAACAAACATGTACATTTACAGAAAATATCCTATTACATAAGAAATATTTGCATAGAATTCTACAAGTAAATCATACACTATTTAAGCAGCAGCAATTTATGCTGAAATTTAGAACTAGAATAAGTTTACTTGTGGCAAAGACATCAATATACAATAAGTACAGAGGAAAAACAATATTGTCTCCACTTTATCAATTAGAGGCAAATAACTCCAGATTATACTACTTTGCAATGTTCTTTTGTATATTACGTATCTGCACATCTTTAAATATTTATAGAAATACTTAACAAAATAATACAATAAGTTGTAGTAACAGCGAATTGTCCTGATGCAGCATGTCCTTTTCCACAAATTTGAGAAGTTCTTTTAAAGCAGTTCTGGATATACAGTTTTCCATCTTTGGCCTCTTCTTTGCTTCAGTTATTACCCTTTACAAATACAGAGGAAAAAAATTAATTCAAGAAAAAGCCAAAACAAGCCAATGCAATGCTTATTTCATGATTCTTGCAGTTACGGTTAGCAGTTTGGCAATTTGGACTTTTTCCATCAGTCATGGACTTCTCGGTAAAGAATTACTAATGCAAATTAAAACAATATAAATGCCTTCATTTCTGAGTGCCACAAATTTACTCAAAACCATTGGCCACTTCAAAGACAAAAAAGCTGTATCTGATACTGGACACAGTGAAGATTCTCATATTAGCCTGCTGTTCAGCTTGGAAAATCTGAGCCAGAACATTTCCTTATTCTGAGGATACTGTTACATAGCATATTCCTAGACTTTGAGTATAAATGCGTTCAGGTTTATTTGCGCTTTTAGATGTTCGAAGTGAAGTTTTAGGAATCAGAAGGTGATTTTATCTGGAATAGTAAAAAAATTTCTAGCAAAATTCTGCTCATATATGTGTGTGTAGAATAATTCTGCAACCAAAATAAATTGGCTTGTTTTGGTCAAACTAGTGTCTGTCACTGAAAGGCTATGCAAAGCTGTGTTTTCAGTTTGCGTGTCATGGTTCGGGGGGGGGGGAGGCACGCTACAGGGGTGGCTTCTGCGAGAAGCTACTAGAAGCTTCCCCTAGGTTTGACAGAGCCTATATCAGCCAGCTCCAAGACAGACCAAGACTAGTCAAGGCCAAGCCAATTAGCAACAGTGGTAGTGCCTCTGTGATAACATATTTAAAAAGGAAAAAAGTAAGGATCAGTAGCTTTTGTAGCCAGAGGGAGGACTGAGAAGAGGTGAGAAACTCTGCAGACACCAAGGTCAGTGAAGAAGGAGAGAGAGGAGGCGCTCCAGGTGCCAGAGCAGAGATTCCCCCAGTAGCCTGTGGAGGACATCACATCAGACCAGGCTGGAGGCACCCAAAGGAGGCTGCAACCCCATGGGAAGCCTACACTGGAGCAAGCTCCTGGCAGGACCTGTGGAGAGAGGAGCCCATGCCAGAAAAGGTTTTCTTGCAGGAGTTGTGACCCCATGGAAGAGACCCATGATGGAGCAGGAGTCCTCCCCCTGTGGAGGAAGGAACAGCAGAGGCAACGTGTGATGAACTGACCGTAACCCCCATTCCTCATCTCCCTGTGCCGCTGGGAGGGAGGAGGTAAAAAAATCATGAGTAAAGTTGAGGCCAGGAAGAACAGAGGGGTGAGGGGAGGGTTTTTTAAGATTTGGGTTTTTTCTCATTTCTCTACTGTTCTGCTTAATAATAAATTAGATGTATTTTTCTATGTTGAGTCTGTTTTGCTCATGACAGTAATTGCTGAATGATGTCTCATTGCCCTTATCTCAAACCACAAGCTTTGGTTTTGTCTGGGATAGAATTAAGGTTCACAAGAAGCTGGGACGGGACAAACTCAAGATAGCTGACCCAAACAAGCCAAAGGAGTATTCAATACTATGATACTATGCTCAGGTTATAAAAGGGCAAACAAGCCAAAGGAGTATTCAATACTATGATACTATGCTCAGGTTATAAAAGGGCAGCTGGCTAGGGAGGAGTCATCACTGCTTGGGGACTGGCAGGGCATCGGGTTTCCGGGCAGTGTGTATCACCCGCTTTGCATATTCTAAATACTATTGTTACTATTTTCCTCTTCCTTTGCTGTGCTAGTAAACTGTCCTTATCCGAAACTCACAGAGTTGTTTTTTTTTCCTCCTATTTTCCATCCCATCCCCTTGGAGGGGTGTCCTGGTTCTGGCCAGGACAGAGTTAACTTCCCCAAGGAGCCAGCAGAGGTGAGCTGAGCTGGCCAAGACTGTTCCCATGGGAACTCATGGGATGAGTGAGCCTTAGCTGCAGGCTGGGGCAGTCCTTTTTGATGCCCAACATGGGGCCCAAAAGGTTGAGATAACAACAGATCTGACCAGAGCATGGCAAAACAAATTTGTTATATGCACTTATTATATCAGGTAAACAGTTGCTGGTCACAACGGTGTTTTTTCTGTCCACATGGTTGTGCTATGTAAATCCGTGCTTGCTGTATGTATTCCCTGCAGCGCTGTTTATCACCTCTGGGAGAGGGGTTAGGATTCTCATTTTTTTCCTGTACTCTGTAATATTGGCTCATGATATAACATCATCACTGGTCATGAGGTTAAGCTGGTATTTGTATGTTGCATTACTGTTATCTCGGATGACGTGTCTCAGAATTGATTAGTCATCACACCCAATCTATGTGGAAGATGGAGGGGGGGTGGGGAATACCTTCTCTTGCTCTTTCACCTGCCCTTTTTCCTTCAGGCTGGTTACAGCAGCTTTTGAGACTTTTGAATACCTTTGGGATGTTCAAGCAAACATGCTCCTATGGCTATGTTTCCTGAATGTGTTTCGAGTCCTGTTTAGTGGAACAATAAAATGTTATAAGAATACTGCCCAGAGATCTGTTCTGAGGCCGAATAGTCATAGAATCATAGAATCAGAATCATAGGGGTTGGAAGGGACCTTGAGAGATCATCGGGTCCAAACCCCCTGCCAAAGCAGGCTCCCTAGCTCATATTGCACAGATAGGCATCCAGACCGGTCTTGAATATCTCCAGAGATGGAGACTCCACCACCTCCCTAGGCAGCCTGTCCCAGTGCTCTGTCACCCTCACTGTGAAAAGGTTCTTCCGCATGTTGGTGCGGAACTTCCTATGCTCTAACTTGCAGCCATTGCCCCTTGTCCTGTCTCCGCTAAGCACTGAAAAGGGGCCGGCCATTTCCCCCTGAATCCTATACTTAAGATATTTATAGATATTAATAAGGTCCCCCCTTAGTCTTCTTTTCTCCAGGCTGAACAGTACCAGCTCACTCAGCCTTTCCTCATAGGGGAGATGCTCCAGGCCCTTAATCATCTTTGTAGCTCTTCTCTGGACTCTCTCCAGGAGATCCCTGTCCTTTTTACACCAGGGAGCCCAGAACTGGACACAATAGTCCAGGTGGGGCCTGACCAACGCAGAGTAGAGGGGGAGGATCACCTCCTTAGACCTGCTGGCCACACTCCTCCTGATGCACCCCAGGATCCCATTGGCTCTCTTAGCCACCAGGGCACACTGCTGGCTCATGGCCAACCTGTCATCAACCAGGACCCTCAGGTCCTTCTCCACAGAGCTCTTTTCCAGCAGGTCATCCCCCAGCCTGTACTGATACAAGCAGTTATCCCTTGGTTATTCCAGGAAGGACGCAGTCTCTCTCACAGTTCAAGAGGTACGTTGAGTTGGTAAGAGGCAGCCCAGCCATGGTATCCACCCAGCGACAAGCTGAATCCTCCATAACTACCAGAAGGGATACGTCAACCAATACAGAGCTCCCAGCAAAACATCAGGTCATCCAGGCCTCTGGCTGCAGGGAGTGCCACCAGCTTGCGCGGGAAATGGAAGGCAGCAGAGACAACAGCTGTGTACAGTGTGATCAGGTGGACTATCTACTCAGCCTGGTGGTAGAGCTAAGAGGGGAAGTAGACAGGATAAGAAGCATCAGGGAGTCAGAACATGAGATAGATTGGTGGACCCACACCCTGAGCTCCCTGAAACATGAGCAGAGACAACCACCAGAAAACTCCCCTGATCAGAAGGAATTGGTATCATTCCCCCATCAGGACACAAGCAGGGACTTAAAGGGAAACAGTGAGTAGAAGCTAGTTCGCAAAAGGGGCAGCAAGAAAAACTTCCTCCTTGCCCATGCCTCCCCAAGTGCCTCTAAACGATAGATATGAGGCTCTAACTGTGGAGGACCAGGCAGGGGACAATGTGGATGCTGATTCATCTACGCCAGAGGACGGGTGAAGATCAAAGCAACATACCTCCAGAATTACTACATCTGCAGAAAGAAGGAAAAGACGAGCCATAGTGGTAGGAGACTCCCTGCTAAGGGGAACAGAGGGACCATGTCACAGTTTTGCGTGGTTGAGTGCTGGGAAAGACCGGGGGTGCAGAAAATGGCTGCAGCTCCAATGTGTAAACAATTCAAGGCCAGAGTCACTGTTGACCAGGGCCAAGCCAATGAGAGATAGTCATAGCACCTCTGAGAATCACATATAGGAGAAAACAACCCGGAAGCAGCTGCATTTTGCCACCGGAGAAGGGAGTGAGAAGATATAACGAGCTATGCAGACACCAAGGCCGGGGAGGGGGAGGAGGCGCCCCAGGTGCCGGAGAGAAAGATGCCCCTGCAGCCCGTGGAGGATCCCCATGGAAAAGGCTGAGACCCCACCTGTAGCCCGTGGAGGGGCTCCACGCTGGATGGAGCAGGTGGAGACATAGAGAAGACACTGTGACCCTTACGTTGAAGCAAGCCCCTGCCAGCACTTGCAACCTACAGAGATGAGCGAGAGAACTGCGCTGGAACAGGTTTGCTGGGGGGAGGCTGGTGACCCCGTTGAGGCCTGGGACTGACAGACATTGTGATTTATTGCTGCCCGCCATAGCAGTGATCCAGGCGGAGCAGCTGATGAGATAAAGCCCTGAGGGAAGAGACTCATGTTGGAGAAAGTTCGTGGAGGACTGTCTCTCGTGGGTGGGACCCCACGGTGCAGCAGGGGGAGGGTGTGTGGAATGAATTCCCACCCCACCCCCACCCCCACCCCATATTGGCAGACCAATATGCAGGGCAGACCCTACTCATAGGGAGGTCTGCTGCCTCCCGGGAGCCTGGGTTGGGGGATCACTAGGAAACTTCCTGGTCTGGTATGGGCCTCAGGCTTCTATCCGCTACTGCTCTTCCGTGGGGGGTGACGAATCTGCAGTACATAGTCCAAGAGCAATCAGAGGGACTTCAGGGCCTTGGGACAGCTAGTGAGGGAATCTGGGGCCCAGGTGAGATTTTTTCCTCACACCTTCCAGTTGCAGGCAGTGACATTGGATGGAATAGGCGTAACCAATCTATTAATACATGGCTCCGTGGCTGGTGCCAACATAATAATTCTGGGTTTTTTGACAATGGGATGGCCTACATGGCACCAGGCTTACTACAGGCATCACATGGGAGCCACATTTCTCATAATGGAAAGAGGGTCTTTGCCCAGGAGCTTGCAGGACTCATAGACAGGGCTTTAAACGAGATGTGAAGGGGGAAGGGGAATATACCAGGCTTGCCCATGACAAAGTGCGGGAGGACGCACTATGGTTGGAGGGAGGGGTGTAGGGGACTGTGTCGAAAGATTAAGAGACTGTGTCAGATGTTTGTCTCAACATTGCTGGAACACTACACCACCAACTATCATCACTGTCAGCAATGGAGCAACAGTCAGACCGCAAAACCAGATGCTTCCTGCCTTCTTATGGACCTAAATGGAGAGCTGATTAAATTTAACCCAACCCCTGCGCATGCACCCAGACCCGGGGTCTGGAAGACAGAGGGACCCGGAGACCCCTGAAGACCACCTAAAAACTCCTGGAGACCACTCAGTGACATTATTGGGCATGCGCACCACCACTGAGTGGTGGGTGTGGTTAAACAAAATAGCTCTTGGAATATGCTAATTGATTCCTGGAAGGAGTGAATACAACCCAATAAAAGAACAGAGATGACCATCATCAGACCTGAAGACATCAAAGAACGCTCTGCCATCGGACCTGAAGACATTGGACTGAGAGGACGCCATAGCTCTGTGGTGGTAGATGTTCCAATCTCTCTCTCTCTTCCAGTCTTTTCTCTTTCTTCCCCCCTTCTCTTGCACACTTGTTGTGGGCCAAATAATTTGACTTGAACCTTGACTCCGTTTTGAGTCTTAATTCTGTTCCTGAGAATTGCAAAGACACGGACACGACAAAACAACTAATTGGACATCACTCAGGAGTTAAGCCCAGCCGCCCCCAGTCACCCAGAGTAATCTGAGGTCAGTTGGAACGCAAGGGGGTTTAACCTCTGCCAAATTGGTCTATCTGGTTGTGGATCGTGACATTTATTCGATTGGCATCATGGACAGGATTCTCGGAGAACAGAAAGGTGTGACCTCCTGAGAGTGAAAAGGGGAAAAATTGGATATTTAGGTGTGGCCCTCACAGGATGATATTGCCCCTTTGAGTTGTATAGGATGGCCGCCCCAAAGGCAGTCAAGATCCATGATAATGTCTCTTCCCAGGACGAGGGGATAGATAAGTTATACAATCTTCTTGCAACGATCTCGTCCCTCACCCCAGGGACAGGATTGGGCAAAAACCTGCTGTTTCCAACCACAGAGTGTGGTAGACAGGATAAAGGAACTGCAAAAAGAAGCTAGAGTCAGGTCAGGAAAAGGAAAAGCTATCATTTGTGCAGTACTAGGAGCCAGTTTGGCAGCAGCAGTGGAAGATAAGGAACACCGATGCCACAATTGACTCCCTGCAGATGACGATAAAGTTGCTGCAGAAGCAATTACAAGTAAACAAACAGTTTCTGGAGGAGGGGAGAAACCAAAATTCCATTCTAAAGGAGGAATTGAGGAGTCAACTTTTGAGGGAAACAGATGCACAGGTGAAAATAGAAATGAAGCTTGCGGAAAAGGCGATACGGCAAATTTACCCTCAGGGAGATTTGCAAGAGGCCAAGAAAACCATAGAAAGCCTCCTCCACATGTATCCGCTGGTTACAACAGAATATTTGTATGAGGACAACAATGATAACTGTCCTCGGGTTATTACCAAAGAAATCCCATTTACAGCAACAGAACTAGAAAATTTGAAAAAGGACTTTGCGAGAACTCCAAAGGAATTGGAAACAGAATATATGTGGAGAATGCCCCTGTCAGGAGGAGATGGAATTTTGTTATCAGAACAGGAAGTAGAAGGGTATTGGGGCCCGTGTGTGTTTCTAACTATAGGCAATCATATAGTCCTCAACTCAGTGGGCTGCATATTGGACCAGAGGGCTGAATTCCCTGGAGAGGGGAGATCCCATTGCCATAACAAGCACGGTGGATCAATTAGTGGAAAGTGTGCAGAAAGCGGCTTGTCTCCAAATGATGTACAATTGGGAACTTAAGCCCCATCAGAGCTCCCTGATGATGATGTCTGTAGACCCAGAAAGGATGATCCCCTTAATCTGGGGACTTCCTGACTCTCTAAAAATCTATTGGAATCCAATTAGAAGGGAAAATTCAAAACGCCCCCGAAGGAGAAAGAGCCACAACCACTTTAGAGGGGATGATAACCCCTCACCATTGATGTCCGGGTAAGAAAATATGGACGTGGGGAGAAGTAGCACAGGAATTAATTAATTTTGGGAGGAAATATGGCCCTGAGGGTGGATCATTCCAAAGAACCGAAACCACAATCATATGGGCTGCAGAACAAATAAAAAATTGGCAGTCACCAGAGGGGAAGAGCCAAAATTTGAGGTTGCTCCAGAATAATAATCTTGGGAGGAAAAAATCCCTAAGCTGACAAGGGTTTTGGCATTTAGGCCTTCAGAAGGGCATTCCCCGAGACCTCACGGATGGAGTCCCGACCAGAAAATTAGAAAAACTAGTACAAAAGTGGTCAGGGAGAAAGGCTACCCTTGGACTAGTCCCTGAAGCTCCACCTCGATAGACCTTAAGGACGAATCAGTGGGAAAATAGACCCTCTGCTCCCTGAAGGTGGGGGGACGGAGAATGGATGTTTTTAAGACAGCTCACCGTGAATGCAAAAGGGGATCTATTCATTATCGTTGCTGTAGGACTAAGGAGAAGACCAGCAACCTTTTTTGATTGATACTGGGGCACAAATTACTGCATTAACACAGACCAAGGCAAAACGGTGTGGGATCTCGATCCCATCAAGAAATCTAATAGTTTTAAATGCTCTGGGTGTAATAAATTGAGACTCGTTAAAATTAATGAATCAAACTTTTATTAATTACAGCAAGCAAGGTATGGGCAAAATCTCAGCGCTGGGTGACAGGGGAGCGGAGGGGAGGGTCCGCTGCTACCAACTGCCACACTTCTTTGTTTTCGGCTCCCTCTTTTATAGTCCTGCATATTCATGTTCCCGAACCTTCTGTTGTTACTCTGCGCATGTGTGATTGCCAGGGGGTTCCCGAAACTTCTGCCAGTTGTTGCTAAAGGGGGGGGCTTGAAACTTCAGACTCCTAATGGTCTTTGCAATGAAGATCCATAGCCGTCCGCTGATTGGTTCCCTCCTTATATTGTTAGGCAGGTCTCCTTATTCAAGTCCCTTAAAACTTTTCACGCTTGGTCAAACCGACAATCGTCGAACATTGAGTAAACCATCGTTTGAACAATAACGAACATTAAGCAAAACAACAACGAACAACATACAACCATTCAATCCAACTGCAACTCTTAATGAGCAAAATGAATCAGGAAAAAAAATAACTTGTCCTATTCTAACACATGGGGAAAACACAGTCAATGCCTGTGGCTTCGGTGACACTGTGGCTGCCAGGGAAGTAATCCCCCATTTATACCATGGTGGCCTTTTCAGACGAATCGTTTGGGTATAGATGTGCTGAAAGGGAGACAGTAGCATGACACCCAGGGGAATCCGTGGTCTTTTGGCACTCCCCCCAGATCAGGCAATTAACCGAAACATCCTGGGCAGAAGCGCGCCTGCTGCAAACTGCGCCTGCCCTTCCCCCATCCAAGGTTGTTAATGTGAAACCCTATCCATTGCCATTAGGGGCTAGGGAAGGGACAGCCTCAGTGATCGAGGATCTCAAACAACGGGGAAACCTAGTGTTTGCCTACTATCTGTATAATTCACCAGTGTGGCTCCTACACAAATCTAATGGGAAATGATGATTGACTGTTGTCTATTAGCATTTAAATGCAAACACAGGTCCCCTGACTGCAACTGTGCCTAATATAGCCAAATTAATTGAAACTATTCAGGAACAGGCCCACCCTATCTTAGCAACCATTGATGTGAAAGACATGGTTTTTATGGTTCCACTCCAAGAAAGTGATCGAGACCAATTTGCCTTTGTTTGGGAGGGACAGCAGTATACTTTTACCCGCTTGACTCAGGGGTACCAACACTCACCTACCCTGGCTCACCATGCCCTAGCGCAGGAATTGGCAATAATCCCATTAGAAGAGGAGGTCAAAGTCTATCAGTATATTGATGGCATACTAATAGGGGGACATATTACAGCCCCAGTACATGTAATAAAAATTATAAGGAATTTGTTTCCAAACCAGCAGATGGGGAAGGGGGGGAAATCCCCCTCTTGCTCCTTGTGTCTTTGTTAGAGTTGCTAATGGGCAAAACCCCAGGAGACTACCTCCTGATAAGGTGGCAAGATACCTAATCTCAGAGTGGCGACATCCTGCCGAATCAACAAGAACTCCTTACTCTTTTACACTGGGTCAACATGACCCAGTGAGGAAGGAGACTGACCCACAACGCAGAGGAAGACCACGACCTTTAGGACCACAGGACCAGGACGACCCCCCCCCAGTAACAGCATGCGCAGCCGCAGGAGCTTATCAGGATGTGCTATGCATACCCGGAGCTACTGGACTATAAAAATGGGTACTTTGGCGGGTTGAAGTGCGCGCCTTTGGAGGGAGCAAGGGTCTCCCAGGCTGCCCAGCGCTGTTTTGCCTGCTTGGTAGCTTGCTCAAATAAATTCTCTTTGGAAACTTTGTAAATTTGTCAGGACCCCCGAGCTCGAGGGGGGCACCCCATCTTCGGATGGCCCTCGGGTGAGCGATCCCTCGTCCAAATCCTGTACATCCGAACCCTAAATTTGGACAAGCAGGCAAAAGAATCCGTGGTACCCCATAATTTTTGTACACGAAGACCCGAATGAAGACTCAGGATTGAGTAAGTATTTGCGTGTTCCGTTCGGTCGGGGTGGGTTTCCTGAGGTGCAATTAACTGAGACGTCCACCGGACTTAGTGGTCCACCGGACAAAGTGACTGTGGACCCTCTTGTAGTGCGGTTCCCATTGCCCGCAAGGGCGTGGGCCATGAACAAGGGGCGCAAGTGTGTGTGTGTGCGGGGGCACCTCGGAAGATGGGACAGAAGAAGAGCAAGCCTTCTGATCCCATGGGTGTTCCAAAGATAGGGCTACCCGATAAACTGTCAGACAGTCCCTTAGGGTTAATGATTGCCCACTGGGGGGGACTGGCTGTATAGGCAAGGAAAGAGTAAAGAAAAGATGGTACATTATTGTATGCAGGTGTGGAGTGGAAAACAAATAAGAGGGGACCACCAATATTGGCCCATTTTTGGTTCCTTCGAAGATTGGATTTGTCACGCTTTAAGAGCAGGAACGGGTACTGCCCGTTTTGTGAACAGTGAGGTTTGTGCCTCTTTGAGTTTTGTAACGTAAGCTGTGTAATTATGATGTGACCTCCTGAGAGTGAATAGGGGAAATTCGAATACTAAGGTCTGGCCCTCTCAGGATGTGTTGCCCCTGTAAAATCTGTATGTAAACTGCGTAATTATAGGATGGCTGACCCTAAGTCAGTCAATACCTGTAACAATGTCTCTTCGCTGGCCGAGGGGATAAATAAGTTATACAATCTTGGGATGCACTGAAATCGTCCCTCACCCAAGGGACAAGGACTGGGTGAAAAACTGCTGGTTCCACTGAATTATCTGAGCTGGCTGAATCAGTGCAAAAAGGCTGTGTGTATTCAAACATATATCAGTGTTGGAGGCAGGGCATCCCCCTTGCCGCTCCAGGAGATCCGGTCCACCTTAAACCACTGATTTGGCATCTCCCTGAACACCTTGAAAATCTTTGTGCAAAGCCTAAAGTAAATTATTCTGCAAACAATTGATCATAATATTCACTGCCCCAACCAGCAACAACAGCCTGTTTTAACGAGGGGGGAACTATTACAAGAAATTGTTACTTATGGCACTAAGATGGGATGTTTAGAGCAACGTTTAAATTTGCAGCTCTGGGTTTGCCAGGCATGGGGCTTGGTTTTTTTTTTTCTTTTCCTTTCTTTAGAGAAGGATGCCCCCCCCACCCCTCGACAAACCAGTCCTCAGCGAAACGATCTGTGGAGAAGGGCATTAGCACTAAGTTCACCTCGCCCAGCCCTAAATGGGCAATTCACAGATTATTCGTACATTGGTAAACTTGGTGGAGCGGCCAAATTAGTAGATTTATCAAATTTTCTGATACCACCAAAACACAGGAGGGAAAAATCTTCTGTGCCTGCCAGTCAGTCCTTACTCAGACTCGAGGAAGAACCTGATGGATTTAAACTAGAAAATGTGGGGGGAATTTCAGGCCAATCCACTCGCATAATATCCACCTTAAAATGGCCTGACCAGCACACTAACCCAGTGTGGTCCCAGGCATAGACCTATAAATTTCACAATTGGTATGGAAGCTCAAGTAAGTGTTATCAGCCAAAAAAAAAAAAAATTAGGACTGACTGCTACCCAGGAAAAAAAAAAAAAAAAGTAATAGGAATAACGGGAATCCCTGAAAACAGACGAATTAGTACTGTATGTGTTTGGTCTTCAGGGGAAAACCGAATGTCTAAGATTAAGGTTGTAATTGAACCATACTGAAATAATATACTAGAATTTGATGTCCTAGCAAAGTCTGGGAACTACCTAATGGAACAGTGTAGAACTTTGGAGCCCCGTTGTGTGAGGTTCCAGTACTTAAAGACAGTTAAGTCACCTCCTTCTAGAATAACGAGCATTAATCAATATCTTTTACCATCTGCTACTAAGGAGGGGATCACAGAGGTGATCAAAGATTTGGACACCTGTGGTACTGCAACCAGAACACCCTGACAGTGGCAGCGGTCCACAGGGAATCAAACAGTAACACAGTGCCACTCAGCCACTGGTGCTAACACTGCTGAACCAGTCGGTCAAACACAAGCTAAAGATGATAATTCCCCTTCGAGAGGAGGATAATCATCAATCTGTGTTCACTTGGGAGTGAGAGTACAATATACCTTCAACCAACTTCCCCAAGGATGCAAATACTCCTCTGCCATTGTCCATAGTGCACTGGCAAGAATACTGAAGAAAAATTATATCCTTAAAGATTAATTACACTAGATTTCTAACCAATTCACTTTTGAGCGTATGCATGTTTGTGCAGTTCTCCTCTTTTAATCACAAGACACACATGGTGGATCTACGCACTATCATTGTTCAGGGAATTAAGGAATCTGTTCCCAGAGGACAAAGCATTAATAAAGCCTTTAGGGAACACCAAAGGAAGATGAAACCCCCACTGAGTGGCTAGAAAGGCTGCGGAAGAATTTGCAGCTCTATTCGGGGTCAGACCCTGCCAATCCTGTGGGACAGGTCCTGTTGAAAACTCAGTTTGTGGCAAAATCATGGGTGGATATTAGGAGAAAATTAGAAAAGTTGGAAGACTGGCAGAAGAGAGGATTAGATGAATTATTGAGGGATGCTCAGAAGGTGTGTGTTTGCGAAGAGAGGAGACTCAAAAGAAACAGGCAAGGATTTTAGTGAAGGCAGTCCGAGAAGGACAAAAGGTGGCTCCAGCCTGTACAGGGGGAGCGGGTGTTTCAAGGCCTAGGGGAAACTCCGGAGGTGACAAAGTGATTTGAGACAAGTTGAGTGTTTTTATTGCCAGAGAAAAGGGCACATGAAAAAGCACTGCAAGAAACGCCTACAGGATGAGCAGATGCTTAA
The DNA here is from genome assembly GCA_022605575.1 of Laterallus jamaicensis coturniculus. NCBI lineage: Eukaryota > Metazoa > Chordata > Aves > Gruiformes > Rallidae > Laterallus > Laterallus jamaicensis. Next base: position 122,145 of record JAKCOX010000275.1, on the reverse strand, counting down.
GGAGGATTAGGTGGAGTCAGGGACTCTTATTTGCTGGGAACCCGTAGGAAAACAGAGCCCATGATAAAGTTGAAATTGGGTCCCCAACACGAAGAAGTGGAGTTCCTTGTGGACTCCGGGGCTGAAAGATCCACAGTCCAAACAGTGCCCCGGGAATGCTCTCTTTCCCCGGAGAAATTGCAAGTAATAAGAAATACTGAAACCTGAAATACAGACTGGGAGTTTTGGTTCTCTGGTCTTGCTTTTGTCTGTCTGTTTGTTTCAGTGAGAGTAATAGTTTGCAACTCAAATTTTGATATAGGTGCTGCATCATGGCTGTAATTGTAGAAAAAAACCCCTAGTATATGGAATATACAGCCTTGAGCTTTTGAACAATATGTTGATGGTTCTCTGATTGTAAATGGCATTGAACCAGACAATGTGATCTATAAAATGATACAGGGTTTTGCTCAAATGCTAAAACTTTTCTCATGTGATTAACACACAAGGGAAAGGATTAGTCCATGAAAGACTCATCCTAAAAGTCCTCAAAGCATTACGAGGTCCCTCGAAAATAGCTCTAGTTCTGTCCTGGGTTCAGCCCAGCAGCAGGCTATGTTAGCCCTGAGAGTATTCCATACCAATTGCATCATGATCAGACGGGCTGCCCCCCCCCCCTTTGCAGGGGCGACTCCGGACCCAGGCACGGGAAGTCCCGGTCTGGGCAGCCGCAGTGCCAGTTCCGGGGGAGACTCCGGACCTATCAGAAACTGCTGGGCTCGGGAAGTGCTGGTCTGAGCAGGCGTGTGGGAGTTCCGGTTTCTCTCTCTCTCTTTTTCGGGTTCGGCGTGGCAGGCGGTGGTGAGGGGGGTGCTCGGGGGTGCTGGGCTCGGGGAGTGCTGCGTTCAGGAATCTGAATCTGAATCGGTTCGGGCACGGCTCAAATGACATAGTGTGGGGAGAGGTTTGCACTGTATATAATAGCACTGTAGTTAGTTGTTTTCATACTTTTCCCTGTTGTTTAGTAAACTATCCTTATCTCAACCTTGCAGGCCATGGTTTTTTTTTTTTCCTCTGGCTCTGCAGCTCCTCGCTTAACTCCGTTCGCCCATCCTCTACCTCTTAAAGTGGTAGGGGGCTTTTCTTTTTCTGACCTTTGTGGCCCCAGCTTTCCGCTGAGGTTAAACCACAACAACTTTTGGCGCCCAACGTGGGGCGAAGGGGGACCCCCAAGGGGGGCAAAAAGGTTGGGGTAACGATAGATTTGACCTTAACTCAATTGCAGTTAAGATAGAGGTGTTATAGGTACGGCTATTTAAGTAATTTCTATGTACAATGTTGTGGCATTTACTCTTGAGGATGCTGCCATGGTTGCCAACTCGTGGCATGCTGCATTTAATCCTGCTAGGATTCGTTGCCATCCCGTACGTGTGTTTAGTGTATGTTGTGATAACAGCCTATGATTGGATAACGTTGAAGTTCATGAACTTAAAAGAGTACTTGTATCAGCTTTTGCTGTTCGGTACAAGGAGGGATAAAACAGGCCTTGTAAGAGTGTTTAACAATTTCCAATATCCCTGGGAAATTCTAACTAGCATTTTCCTACTGTTGGTTTTGGTGCAAATGGTTCTGCTTTCGATATATATATGTATATATATAAGGCACAGGTTTATGAATACCACCCAAAAGTTTTCCCTGAGGCTGGATAAGCTTGAGTGGCAGGGCAAATGGCGAAATATGAGCAGGTACCTAGGCACTTTCTTACCCCCAGTGGTTTGGAACTTCACTCCTGAACAGCTACAGGATCCTAATAAGGTGACTGCATATCTGAAAAAGAACTGCAGTGGGCTCCCCAGAGAAATACGCCCTACTGCACTGTGCTGGGGCTTGGCTACCATCTACCAAACACAGCTTGATAGCAAGCAGCACTGTCAGTAATGTCAGCACTGTCAAGGGGAACAAGGAAATGAATTGGCAAATGCTGCAGCTACTGCAACCCCTACAGTAGACATTGTCCCTAATCCAGACCGTCAGTACTGTCAGGGGGAAAGAGGAAATGGATTGGTGAATACTGTAGATGCTGCAACCTCTACGATGGACCTTGCCCCTAATTCAGAGCGTCAGTACTGTCAGGGGGAAAGAGGAAATGGATCAGTGAATACTGCAGATGCTGCAACCTCTACAATAGACCTTGGTCAACCCACACCAATGTCTGTTGCTCCCATTCAAAAGGGGTGTCAGTGCTGTCAGGGAGAAAGGGGAAATAGACTAGTACATACTGCAGATGCTGCAACGTCTACAATAGACCTTGCCCCTAATTCAGAGAATCAACCCACACCAATGTCTGTTGCTTCCATTCAAGAGAGGTGTCAGCACTGTCAGTGCTGTCGGCACTGTCAGGGAGGAAAAGGAAATAGACTAGTACATACTGCAGATGCTGCAACGTCTACAATAGACCTTGCCCCTAATTCAGAGAATCAACCCACACCAATGTCTGTTGCTTCCATTCAAGAGAGGTGTCAGCACTGTCAGTGCTGTCGGCACTGTCAGGGAGGAAAAGGAAATAGACTAGTACATACTGCAGATGCTGCAACGTCTACAATAGACCTTGCCCATAATTCAGAGAACCAACCCATACCAATGTCTGTTGCTTCCATTCAATAGAGGTGTCAGCACTGTCAGTGCTGTCGGCACTGTCAGGGAGGAAAAGGAAATAGACTAGTGCATACTGCAGATACTGCAACCTCTACAATAGATCTTGGCCAACCCACACCAAAGTCTGTGGCTCCCATTCAAAAGAGAAAACACACCAGGAAGTTAGCTCGCGCAGTGCCAGATGATGATGGTGAACAACCGGGGCCATCTCAAGAATGTCAGGATGAGGATGATGGTGAAAAACCATTATCTCAAGTATGGCCGGATGAGGATGATGATGAAAAGTCAGGGCCATCTCAGAAAAGTCAGAATGGAGCAGGGCCACCTCAGAAAAGTCAGAATGGGGCAGGGCCATCTCAGAAAAGTAAAAATGGGGCAAAGCCATCTCGAGCAGATCAGGATGTAGTAGAACCAGAGATTGTTACCCGATCCCTGACCCTGAGTGAATTGCGTGAGGTGCGAAAAGATTTTGGTCGCCGCCCAGGTGAGCACATTATCACTTGGTTGCTCAGATGCTGGGATAGTGGAGCCAATAGTCTGGAATTAGACGGCAGGGAGGCCAGGCAGTTGGGATCCCTGGCAAGAGAAGGAGGTATTGATAAGGCACTTGGGGAGGGGTCACAAATCCTCAGCCTTTGGAGGCGATTGCTGTCAAGTGTGCGGGAAAGATACCCCATGAAAGAATATATTACCTGTCTGAAACCCAAGAGCGACAGCATAGAGACAGTTATCCAGTACCTGAGAGAATTAGCTGTACGAGAGTTAATTTATTATGAGTCGGACAACAGAAGGCTCCCTGATGATCCTGATGATGTCCGATGCACCCCAGTCATGTGGCGTAAGGTGATACGAAGTGCACCACCAGGGCACAGGAATTCACTGGCAGTGATGGAATACGAGGAGATGTTTCCACCATCCGTATATGAAGTGACCCGCCGACTCCGGACTTATCAAGACAACGTTGCACGCTCTGTCATTGCAGCAGTAGAGCAACTGGTTAAACTTAAACTTGACAACCACACGGTCGACTCCCAACCTGTACAGAGCGATGTTGCAGCTATCCGGAAAAGTCATCCACCGTCCCAAGAGAGAAAATACAGCAGGGACACACCACGAGCCACACCACGAGCCATACGGCGAGCCACACCCCGAGCCACACCCCGAGCCAAACTGTGGTTTTACCTGCGTGATCATGGAGAGGACATGAGAAAGTGGGATAAGAAGCCCACTTCAGCCCTCCAAGCACGAGTAAAGGAGTTAGAGCAAGTGCACGAGGTTCTGACAAGAGGAATGTTGCACCAGTTTCTATCCAGGAGCAATAGAGGAGCCCTGCCTCCAGCCAGGTGGAGGAGATGGATAATCGGACTTATTGGACTGTGTGGATCCGATGGTCTGGAACATCAGACCCACAAGAGTATGAGGCTCTAGTGGATACTGGTGCCCAGTGTACTCTAATGCCATCAAATTATGAAGGGACAGAATCTGTTTACATTTCTGGAGTCACAGGGGGCTCCCAACAGTTGACTGTGCTAGAGGCTGAGGTGAGCCTAACTGGAAAGGATTGGGAGAAACACCCCATTGTGACTGGCCCAGAAGCTCCGTGCATTTTAGGTATGGACTATCTCCGTAGAGGGTATTTTAAAGACCCTAAAGGATACCGGTGGGCTTTTGGAATAGCTGCTGTAGAGACTGAGGAAACGGAACAGTTGTGTGCCTTGCCTGGACTTTCGGAAGATCCAGCTGTTGTGGGGTTGTTGAAGGTTGAAGAACAGCGAGTGCCAATCGCTACGACGACAGTGCACAGACGGCAGTATCGTACAAACCGAGATTCTTTGATCCCCATCCATAAACTGATTCGTCAACTGGAGAGTCAGGGAGTGATCAGCCGAACCCACTCACCATTTAACAGTCCCATATGGCCAGTGCGGAAGTCCGACGGAGAGTGGAGGCTGACAGTAGATTATCGTGGCCTAAATGAAGTCACTCCAAATATGAGTGCCGCTGTGCCGGACATGCTAGAGCTCCAGTATGAACTGGAATCGAAGGCAGCCAGGTGGTACGCCACAATTGACATTGCAAATGTTTTCTTCTCAATTCCACTGGCACCAGAGTGCAGACCACAGTTTGCTTTCACCTGGAGAGGTGTCCAATACACATGGAATCGTCTGCCCCAGGGGTGGAAACACAGTCCCACCATCTGTCATGGACTAATCCAGAGTACATTAGAAAAGGGTGGAGCCCCAGAGCACTTGCAATATATTGATGACATCATTGTATGGGGCGATACAGCAAAGGAAGTTTTTGAAAAAGGGGAAAGGATAATTCAAATCCTTTTAGAAGCTGGTTTTGCTATAAAACAAAGTAAAGTCAAGGGGCCTAAGCGAGAAATCCAGTTTTTAGGAATAAGATGGCAGGATGGGCGTCGCCAGATCCCAATGGACGTTATTAATAAAATTGCAGCTATGTCTCCACCAAGTAACAAAAAGGAAACACAAGCTTTCTTAGGTGTTATAGGATTTTGGAGAATGCATATCCCAAACTATAGTCTCATTGTGAGCCCACTCTACTATGTAACTCGGAAGAAAAATGATTTTGAATGGGGCCCTGAGCAACAGCAAGCCTTTGAGCAGATCAAACGCGAAATAGTCCATGCTGTAGCCCTTGGACCTGTCCGTACAGGTACAGACATTAAAAATGTGCTTTATACTGCAGCTGGTGACAATGGTCCTACCTGGAGTCTCTGGCAGAAAGCACAAGGGGTGATTCGAGGGCGACCGTTAGGGTTTTGGAGTCGGGCCTACAAAGGATCTGAGGCCAATTACACTCCAACAGAAAAGGAAATACTGGCCGCTTATGAAGGGGTTCGAGCTGCTTCAGAGGTAATTGGAACTGAAGCTCAGCTTTTCCTAGCACCCCGACTGCCGGTGCTGGGCTGGATGTTTAAAGGGAATGTCCCTTCCACACACCAAGCAACTGATGCTACATGGAGCAAGTGGGTTGCACTAATTACGCAACGAGCTCGAATAGGAAACCCCAATCGCCTAGGAATTGTGGAGGTGATTACAGACTGGCCAGAAGGCAAAGACTTTGGGATGTCACCAGAGGATGAGGAGGTAACACGTGCAGAAGAAGCTCCACCATATAACCAATTGCCAGAAAATGAAAAGCAGTATGCCTTGTTCACTGATGGATCTTGTCGTATTGTGGGTAAACATCGGAAATGGAAAGCTGCTGTATGGAGTCCTATGAGGCAAGTAGCAGAAGTCACTGAAGGAAAAGGTGAATCAAGCCAATTTGCCGAGGTAAAGGCTATCCAATTAGCCCTGGATATTGCTGAGAGGGAGGAGTGGCCTATGCTATACCTTTATACTGACTCATGGATGGTAGCTAATGCCTTATGGGGGTGGTTGCAGCAGTGGAAAAAGAACAATTGGCAGCGTAGAGGCAAACCCATATGGGCTGCTGACTTATGGCAAGATATCGCTACCCGGTTGGAGAAACTTACTGTAAAGGTACGTCATGTGAACTCCCATGTACCTAAAAGTCGGGCCATGGAGGAACATGAAAACAACCAGCAGGCAGATAAGGCTGCTAAGATTGAAGTGGCCCAAGTAGATTTGGACTGGCAACATAAGGGTGAGTTGTTCCTAGCCCGATGGGCTCATGATACTTCAGGTCATCAAGGAAGAGATGAACATATAGATGGGCTCGAGATCGAGGGGTGGACTTAACCATGGATGCTATTGCACAGGTTATCCATGAATGTGAGACATGTGCCGCAATCAAGCAGGCTAAGCGGCTAAAACCCCTCTGGTATAGAGGACGGTGGATGAAATATAAATATGGGGAGGCTTGGCAGGTTGATTACATCACTCTTCCACAAACTCGCCATGGTAAACGGTATGTACTTACAATGGTTGAGGCAACCACTGGCTGGTTGGAGACATATCCTGTACCCCATGCCACTGCCCGGAATACAATTCTGGGCCTGGAGAGGCAAGTCCTATGGCGACACGGCACCCCAGAAAGAATTGAGTCAGATAATGGGACTCATTTCCGAAATACTCTCATAGACACTTGGGCCAAAGAGCACGGCAATGAGTGGGTGTATCTCATTCCTTATCATGCACCCGCTTCTGGGAAAATTGAACGCTACAATGGGCTTTTAAAGACTACACTGAAAGCAATGGGTGGTGGAACATTTAAAAATTGGGATACACATTTAGCAGAAGCCACATGGTTAGTTAACTCTAGAGGATCTACCAATCGGGCTGGTCCAGCTCAGTCAGAATTCTCACATACTGTAGAAGGTGACAGAGTCCCAGTAGTGCACATGAAAAGTATTTTGGGAAAGACAGTTTGGGTCATTCCTGCTACAGGCAAAGGTAAACCCATATCTGGGATTGTTTTTGCTCAAGGACCTGGTTGCACCTGGTGGGTAATGCAGAAGGATGGAGAAACTCGATGTGTACCTCAAGGGGACTTGATTTTGGGTGAGAATAGCCGATATCATGTTAAATAATTCACTACCGTTTTATTGTTGTTATAGATACTGTATGTTATACTAATGATATTACAGCCAGGGTCATCAGTGCCGTGATGATTGAGTGAAGACCAGCCTCCCAAGAACTCTTTCTTTTCTCTTTTGTAATAAACACCTCTGACCCACGGACTATGAGCATGGATCATGCCAGGTGCAGTGTTCGAGAGCCTGAGATACAGCATTCAACGATCCAGTGGCACGTACGACTCTTCATACCCTGAGAGACTGTTGTGACAGAGGGACCAGAGAGCCTGAGGATCGTGGACTGAATGAAACTGACGGACTCAGCGGGAAGGTCCACAGACTGAATCTATACGCACATACATGTGTGTGCATGTGTACATGCATGTGTGTGGATGCGAGAGACTCCCTGGACCCAAAAAAGGTTGCTGGTCCTGCTCATGATGTAAATGGTATGGAATAAGGGGTGGATAATGTCCTGGGTTCAGCCCAGCAGCAGGCTATGTTAGCCCTGAGAGTATTCCATACCAAGTGCATCATGATCAGACGGGCTGCCCCCCCCCCTTTGCAGGGGCGACTCCGGACCCAGGCACGGGAAGTCCCGGTCTGGGCAGCCGCAGTGCCAGTTCCGGGGGAGACTCCGGACCTATCAGAAACTGCTGGGCTCGGGAAGTGCTGGTCTGAGCAGGCGTGTGGGAGTTCCGGTTTCTCTCTCTCTCTTTTTCGGGATCGACGTGGCAGGCGGTGGTGAGGGGGGTGCTCGGGGGTGCTGGGCTCGGGGAGTGCTGCGTTCGGGAATCTGAATCTGAATCGGTTCGGGCACGGCTCAAATGACATAGTGTGGGGAGAGGTTTGCACTGTATATAATAGCACTGTAGTTAGTTGTTTTCATACTTTTCCCTGTTGTTTAGTAAACTATTGTCCTGGGTTCAGCCCAGCAGCAGGCTGTGTTAGCCCTGAGAGTATTCCATACCAATTGCATCATGATCAGACAGGCTGCCCCCCCCCTTTGCAGGGGCGACTTCGGACCCTGGCACGGGAAGTCCCAGTCTGGGCAGACGCAGTGCCAGTTCCGGGGGAGACTCCGGACCTATCAGAAACTGCTGGGCTCAGGAAGTGCTGGACTGAGCAGGCGTGTGGGAGTTCCGGTTGTTCTCTCTCTCTCTCTGGGATCGGCGTGGCAGGAGGTGGTGAGGGGGGTGCTCGGGGGTGCTGGGCTCGGGGAGTGCTGTGTTCGGGAATCTGAATCGGTTCGGGCATGGCTCAAATGACATAGTGTGGTGAGAGGTTTGCACTGTATATAATAATAGCACTGTAGTTAGTTGTTTTCATACTTTTCCCTGTTGTTTAGTAAACTATCCTTATCCTAACCTTGCAAGCCTGTGGTTTTTTTTCCTCTGGCTCTGCAGCTCCTTCGTTCGCCCATCCTCCACCTCTTAAAGTGGTAGGGGGTTTTTTTTGGTCTGACCTTTGTGGCCTCAGTTTTCCGCTGAGGGTTAAACCACAACAACTATCCTTATCTCAACCTTGTAGGCCTTGGTTTTTTTTTTTCCTCTGGCTCTGCAGCTCCTCGCTTAACTCCGTTCGCCCATCCTCCACCTCTTAAAGTGGTAGGGGGCTTTTCTTTTTCTGACCTTTGTGGCCCCAGCTTTCCGCTGAGGTTAAACCACAACAACTTTATATAAAAAGGACACCAAAAGGGACTAAATCACACTGTAAGAGGGAACAATTTGGCCAATGCAGAGGCAAAACGAGCAGCACTGTTAATGATTAAAACTTTGGAGAAAGAACCTGAAGGACCAGATAGACAAAATTTTCACCACCCAAGAGATAGCCAAACTAAAACAAATTGGAGCAAAAAGAGAAAATAATAAATTGTTGCTGCCAGATGGCAGGGAAGTACTCCCCAAAGGAAGAGCATGGAAAATGTTAAACAAACTACACCTTAAAACTCACTGGGGAGTTCAAGCCTTAGTAGATTAATTTGAAACAAACTATGCCTGTGTGGGTGTTAGAAATGACAAAAGGTCCTAAACCAAGGACTCCAGGTAGAAACATTAGTGAAGCAGTAATTTATTATACGTTCTTGCAAGATCGGGTGACCCAAAAAGTAGGCACACTTTTGGTCTGAGCCCACAACCTTTTTATACCATGTTCTTGTACATTATTCATTACTTGTCCCGCTTCGTATTAAGATGAGTTCTAGGAAATTATTTCCATAAACTCCTCCCAATCGCATAGGTGATAGGTGAAGAGAATTAAAATGCATGAGTCTCTTCATCTGGGACAACTGCTTACTGGCAAACATTTGTTCTTAACTATTCCCGGCAACTGACATGGCCTAGGGCTGAGGGAAATCAAAGCTCCATACAGGTTTTAGATAAACCTGTTGGTTGAGCTTTGTCTCCCCCAGCTACCTTTTATGGGAGAGAATGGCTTTTGTCCATAACAGCAAAACTTAATACTCCCTTTTAGTTCTCCATTTTACAAGTCAGTACAAAAATTACAACAACCCATTTTGGTTTGCAAAAGCAACATTTCCAATATTTCCCACAATTCCCCCCTTCTTTTCTTTATACTCATTGTTGTCTTTTGCATATTTTCAAAGTCCTATTTCATATGAAGCTTCTAACCAGGCCGGCCAACATTGCTTCACATTCTTTTTCCTGAGATTTTATATTATCAGTTTCTTGTTCCTCTAGGAGAAGCATATTGTATAAGGTGGTGGGGTCCCTAATGCATTTTTTTAGTTATTGCAGTTTCTATTAATCTCTGTATTAGCCCTCTAACACAAGGGATTATACAACACCCTATGGCCACTAACATCCCTGCTACCACTATCAGAGAAGTGAATCACCATTGCCTTCCATTTTCCAAACCAGGATTCCAACCACCCAGTAAGAGAAGTATCTATTAAATTAATCAGGAACTCCTCAAGGAACTTCAAAGGAGGTTCCCAATATGCTTCTTTTGGCCCTTATCTCTTTTTCTTTAAAAGTCTTATCCTCCCTGAATGCCAGGGTGAATGGATAGCCAATTGTACTATAGCACAAGTGCCTTTCCAGTTGGGCGGAAGAATAGCTCTTCCTCCACAATACCACAAGTCAGCTCTTGGAACCTGTAATGATGAATAGTTCCCACCTTTAACATTTGTCACATTCAAGGTTCTCTTACATCCTGAGAACTCCCCTCAAAACTGAGTAGCCACTCCACCCTGTCGTGAGAGAAAAGCTGTGTGGCTTCCAACTACACCTGTGAGAACAGGAGGTGTTTGAATGTCCTTTTCCAGCAAGGCTGGGAACAGAAGTGAGAGTGTTTTACAGGTATCAATTCCCCAGGCTGTTTTTTTTCCTGGTACAGTGCAATAATGTACTCCATTCCTGTGTGATCATTGGACCATCCTATGGGAAAAGGTACAACTTATGGTTTAGGTCGACCTGAGGCACATGCATAGCAATCATTTATTTAAACTTTTCACTGTGTATTTTACCCATTCCACCCAGGCATTCGTGTCCCCTACCTCTGACCTAAGTTTCTGAGTACTTTTCCATTCTCCATTTTTATTTGAACTCTTATTTTCAAATTTTTCTACCATTATTCCAAATCGCCCTAATGGATCTTTCCCTGTGACCTCTATCCCTAATCCATAGGATCGAGTGACAGTATTATTAGCATTAGTAATTATTATAGGATTACACCCTCCCCCTTCCTTACAATTGTGGGTAGTGTGTCCTTTTGAGATTGTTATAATCTGTTTTAGGGGTTTCCAATACCAACTTTCTCAATTTATATCTGCGGTCCATCCATTGACCTGAGTCGTCCAAACATTGCTCCAAGAGGGGCAAGGATAACCCTCCCAATGAAGTGTCCCACCATGTACTGGTTCAGGACACATGCTCAGCACTGCTCAGTTCTTTAGACCCCCATGATCCAAAATTTGACAAGCATCAAACATGATGTTCTGAAGCCCAGTCCCTTCTGGAATGCTGAATTTTAAGTTCATTTGATTATTAAGGGGTTTTCTAGCATGACCCAGCATTCCTATTTTCATTATAGTGAAGTATAAGCACCATGTTAACATTATTTTGAACATTTTCAACCCTTATACCCTTCCCCCAAAACAATGAATACTAGTGCAATAAAAACTAAACAAAATCTCTACTACAAAAACAATACTTCAAACTGTCTTTAAATTACTGTTTCTTCAGTTTGATGAGCAAAGGATTCTTGGTGGGCTGTCAAACGTTTGTCCTCAGGCAGCTGTTCCACCGGTCCTTGGAGCCAGGTGTAATGAGTCCAACCTTTCTCAGTAGTTCTCACAGCAGTTCCAGTTGTCAGTAGAACCTGGAAAGGACCTTCCCATTCAGGCTGCAGCTTGGATTCCTTCCATGACTTAATCAAAACCCATTCTCCAGGTCGGATATTATGGGCTGCAAATTCCAATGGTGGAGTTTGTTCAATGAGTCCCTTACTCCTGAGAAAGGATAAAGAAGAGGATAGCCCCAGTATATAGTTCTTAAGTATCTTTGGTTTCAAACCTTGGGATTTTTCCGATTTCACCCATATAAGGCAAGCCAAACAACATTTCTCTAAAATTAACTTTGATAATTTTTAATCCACATTTTCAAGTATTCCATACCTGGGACCAGGATATATTTCAACCTTCCTATGGGTGCCAATTCAGTGAAATCTACTTGAATACCTTGAAAAAGTCTTAAACAGGGTTCTCTTCCCCCTTGAGGCTGTTTCTTGAGATACATTTTATTTATCTTTTTACAAACAATGTACCTTTAACAGATTTGTTTAGCTATAGTATAAATTCCTATGCATCCATTCTTCTTTAGGATTAAATCACACATTGCTTGTACACATCCAATGGCTCCCTTGATGTAAAATGGCCATTATTTCCCTTATGATTTGTCTATTTAGCATTTCTCATTCATCTGAGAGAATCCACTTCCCTTCTTCTGTTTCAATAGCTTCCAATTCCTTTAATTCCTTTTTCTCTCCTTCAGTGAAAATTGGAACCTCCTTGGGTTCAGATACACCAGGAGTAAGATTACACATCTTAACAAATTTAGGCCGCAAGGCAGCTTCTTCGGCTACCTCATCTGCTAGTCTGTTCCCTCTAGCTTTTAAAGAATTCCCTTTCTGATGCCTATTTACAGGGAATGCAATTTCTCTGGGTAGGAGTAAATTCTTCAAAACCTGTTTCGCCAGTTCCCCATGCACCAACTCCTTTCCTTTACTGTTAATTAACCCTCTTTTATTCCGTATTGTTCAAATGTTTGAACTATCCCAAAAACTCATCTTGGATCAGTATAAATCGTCTCTTCTGTCCCATTTAACAATTGTAATGCTTTGCTTGATTTAAAGCATAGAATTCGCATATCTGGGCAGACCAATTGTTAAGTAATCTTCCCAATTCTTTCATTCCCAATGTAACATCTGTAATAGTCCCATTTGAGCATATCCAAATTAACTGATGTGGAACATAAAGAGTTAAGTCATCATAATTGCCCATAGGTTGAGGGATCTGACAGGAAGATTTCTTAGTATATTCTATTCATGGCTGGATGGGGTGGCTTTGTGTAAGTTTGACACAAGTAGGTGGCACTGATCAAATGCCATAATGAAGGAATTAACCACAACCAACTGTTTTCTAGGTCCCCACCAGTGATACCATTTATAATGTTTGTGCAATTCCACAGGTGTTATCACATCAGGTTGTGTTGACACCCTGTGTGAGGCCACCAGGGGTAGCAATCCCTCCTGTCATCTCTCCTCCCCTCATGGGTTTGAGACCATAAGCATTTGGCAGGTGACCCTTGCATTACATCGACCCATATACATGAATTCCTCGGTGTTGAAGGAAATTCAAAACACCACCGTATGTTTACTGGTTCCACATATCTCAGGACCAAGAGCTTTCCCCAGTATGGCTTATTGCCATTTCATATATCTATCCATGGGTGTCTGGATCAGGGCTGTTTGCCTCTGCATCCCAAAGTTTTATTGTCCCAACAAAGGGAACATAAGAACAATTTAGGCTCCAAATGGAGGTTTGATTTAATGTATTATTAAATGGCCACTTCCATTCAAAACTGTCCCCAAATTATGGACTTATTCTGGTTCCAAAGCCAATCTAAATTTTTACCCATGTCCACAGGAAGTGTTGTTATAGGGATCCCTTGGGTAGGGGTATGTGGTAAAGGCAAACGGGTAATCACATGAGAAAAGTTAAGCATACAAGCAAAACCTTGTATCACTTTATAGATCACATTGTCTGGTTCAGTGTTATTTATAATCAGAGAACCATCGACATGTTCAGAAGCTCAAGGCTGTATATTCCATATACCAGATTTTTTTTACAACTACAGCCGTGATGTAGCACTTATTAAAACTCGAGTTACAAACAATCACTCCTATTGAAATGAACAGACAAACAAAACAGACAGACAAAACTAAGACCAGAAAACCAAAACTCCCAGTCTGTACTTCAGGTTTCAGTATTTCTTCAATTTCTTCCAGGTACAGTTCATATTTCAGACTTCTACCTATGAGGTCTCCACCCCATATCTTCTCAGCTGTCCTTTCTCTTACTGGAGCAGTCCTGTGATTAAAAGAGAAGAGACCTGCACGAACGTACATACGCTCGACAGTGAATTGGTTAGAAATTTGTTGTAATTCACCTTTTAGGATATAATTTTTCTTCAATATTCTTGCCAGTGCACTATGGGCAATGGCAGGCAAGTGTTTGCATCCTTGGGGAAGGTGGTTTTAGGTATATTGTACTTCCTCCCAAGTGAACACAGATTGATGTTTACCCTCCTCTAGAAGAGGAATCATCATATTTAGCTTGCATTGGGCCGACTGGTTCAGCAGTGCCAGCACTGAGTGGCACCACGTTACTGTTTTGATTCCCTGCGGACTGCTGCTACTGTCAGCAGTCCCCTCCCGTCTATTGTGCCTACTGACTACACTGTACCCTTAACAGGGTGCTCTGGCTGCAGTATTACAGGTTTGCAAATCTTTGATCACCTCTGTGATCCCCTCCTTAGCAGCAGATGGTAAAGGATATTGATTAACGTTTGTTATTCTGGAAGGAGGTGATTTTAACAGCTTCCATAAGTTCTGGAACCTCACACAGCAGGGATTCAAAGCTCCACACTGTCTGTTAGGTAGTTTCCAGACTTTGCTAGGACATCAAACCCTAGTATCTTATTTCAGTATGGACCAATGACAAACTTTATTTTAGACTTTTGGTTTTCCCCTGGAGACCAAACACACAGTACTAATTGATATTTTCAGGGACTCCAGTTACTCCTATTCATTAATTTTCTCCTGGGTAGCGGCCAGTCCCAACCTTTTGGCTGATAACACTTATTTTAGCTCCCGTATCAATCGTGAAATTTACAGGTCTGTGCCTGGGACCAGCGGTTAACATAACACGTGGATCAGTGTGCTGGTCAGGCCATTCCAAGGTGGATATTACGCGAGTGGGTCGGCCTGAAATTCCCCTCGCATTTTCTAGTTTAAATCCATCAGATCCTCCCTCAAGTCTGAGCAAAGACTGACTGGCAGGCACAGAAGACTTCCCCCTCCTATGTTTTGCTGGTATTAGAAAATTTCATAAACTTGCTAATTGGTTGCTCCACCAATTTTACTAACGTACGAATAATCTGTGAATTGCCCATTTAGGGCTGGGCGAAGTGCTAATGCCGTTCTCCACAGATCGTTGGACCGAGGATTCCTTTGTGGAGGAGGGGTGGGGATACTTCTCAAAAAAACGCCAAACCAAACCCGTGCCTGGCAAACCCAGAGCTGCAAGTTTTAACTTTCCTCTAAATATCCTATTTTTGTGCCATAAGTAACAATTTCTTGTAATAGTTCCCCCCCATGTTAAAACAGGCTGTTGCTGCTGGTTGGGGTAGCGAGTATAAGGATCGATTGCTCGCAGAAAATTTTTTTTTTTTTTTCCCTTTAGGCTTTGCACATTGATTTTCAGGGCTTCAGGGAGACCCCTATCAGTGGTTTAAGGTGGATCGGATCTCCCGGAGAGGCAAAGGAATACCCTGCCTCCAACACTCATACATGGCTTGAATACACACAGCCTTTTTGCGCTGATTCAGCCAGTCCAGATAATTTAGTGGAACCAGCAGTTTTTCACCCAATCCTGTCCCTGGGTTGAGGGAAGAGATCAGTGCATTAATAATATCATATAACTTATCTATCCCCTCGGCCAGCGAAGAGACATTACTATAGATATTGGCTGCCTTAGGGGCGGCCATCCTATAATTACTCAGTTTACCTACAGATTTTACAGGGGCAATACATCCTGAGAGGGCCACAGCTTAGTATCCAAATTTCTCCTATTCACTCTCAGGAGGTCACATCATAGTTACAGGTTACGTTACAAAACTCAAAGGGCAACATCATACACAAACCACACTGTTCACAACACGGGCAAGACCCGTTCCTGCTCCTGACCCAGAGACTCGAAAGCTCTCACACAGTCCTCCTCCCATACGCCACCAAGTAATTCCACTTTTCAAATCTCCACAAACCATTTGCTCACAGTCATAAACCAAAAACGTCATCCTAATCAGACTGATCTTCCTCCCATCCAACACACCAAAGAAATTGCTTTTAAACTGCATCACAACCTCCTGCTTACATACAGAACACAAACCACGGTTTACACACACACACACACAAATCCTTAGATCCGTATACAGAGTACCAAAAAACAACACCTGGTTCAAAACTCATTTCATTTACACAAACAGTTTCAATCTGCCATTCCCTTTGTCCATCTCCAGCCGCTCTCCTCGCGGAGACACGGCACTCGCCACGCAGTCACACTGTGTCTTGATCACTCAAAACACTCATTTTAAAAACTCATAAAATACACGGTACCGGGCACAAAAACATATTGCATGCACAAAGCATAACTGGTTATCAAAATCCCAATTATAACCATAGTGATGTAAATTTCAATTCCCATGGGCTGCAGGATGTTATAAATGATAGCTATACTTTACCGGATTCGAATCCACCGTGGGGCGAGCACCACCGCTCTTTACCTCGTGTAGGACGGCTCCTCACGACTTACAGGTATCCCCAACAAGATATGTATTTCCATCCTCCCCAAGGGACTGTCTGGAGGAATGTTTCCAGGGGGTTTCTCTCCACCCCCCACTCTATTAAGCCGGCTATCCTTATTTCCCATTCGGTTTCCCGGAGACTTTTTCAAGTCTCCCCAAATGCCCCAACCACCAAGGCAATACTTAACGTCCGATTTTCTTACCTTGGTCTGTGCACAGAGTTGTCTGGTTGTTACGATGGTGCCTACTATCCTCCTCTCTGGTTCACTAGGTCTACCTTTTAAAATTGGTCTCTGGATCTAGTCAGTCCACCGCTGGAGCCCCTGTCGTCGATACACGAGACCGTTGAAATCAACGGGACGCGTCTTCCCGTCCTTTGGCGGCAGGAGCCCCTCACGGCGATGATATCGATCCCGGAACAAGCCCCCAAACTGTTAGAAATGACAAAAGGTCCTAAACCAAGGACTCCAGGTAGAAACATTAGTGAAGCAGTAATTTATTATACGTTCTTGCAAGATCGGGTGACCCAAAAAGTAGGCACACTTTTGGTCTGAGCCCACAACCTTTTTATACCATGTTCTTGTACATTATTCATTACTTGTCCCGCTTCGTATTAAGATGAGTTCTAGGAAATTATTTCCATAAACTCCTCCCAATCGCATAGGTGATAGGTGAAGAGAATTAAAATGCATGAGTCTCTTCGTCTGGGACAACTGCTTACTGGCAAACATTTGTTCTTAACTCTTCCCGGCAACTGACATGGCCTAGGGCTGAGGGAAGTCAAAGCTCCATACAGGTTTTAGATAAACCTGTTGGTTGAGCTTTGTCTCCCCCAGCTACCTTTTATGGGAGAGAATGGCTTTTGTCCATAACAGCAAAACTTAATACTCTCTTTTAGTTCTCCATTTTACAAGTCAGTACAAAAATTACAACAACCCATTTTGGTTTGCAAAAAGCAACATTTCCAATATTTCCCACAGTGGGGATACACAGAGTTTAGCAAAAAGAATCTTGGAGGGATGCTTAACCTGTTACGAGGTTGCTGGGGAGAAGGGCTCTGAAGCGGACTCTTCGTCGAGGGACCCTCTCTGCAAGCAGCATCCCCCGGGCATAGATCACCGTGGGAAACTAACTTAGAGCACCGAAGATCAGAAGGAGAGAGGCAGCGGGCGCACCCATCAGTGGTCGTTAGCCCCCATCAGCTGCCATTGTTCCTCCCTTGCACTGCCACAGTGGTGGTGACTCATCGAGGGCGGAGCTAGGGGCGACGGCAATTATCCCTCCCCAGTCAAGAGGGGCCTCTGGGAGCGCCAGCGACCAGGACGGGCAAACAGGGCGTGGCCCGTCAGAAGGGCGTGGCACGGCAGTTTGCACGGCAGTTCGCGTAGGCAGTTCGCGCGGGCAGGGCGAGCCTTCCCTCCCAGCTCAGAGGGGAAATTGAGCACACCAGCTCCGAGAACACAGGTTGAGCCAAGGGTTCCCTGTTTGTTTTTGGTTGTTTGGTGTTTCTTTTGTTGTTGGTTTTTTTTTTGTTTTTTTTTTTGTTTTTGTTTTTTTTTTGTTTGTTTGTTTGTTTTTCCAGATATTTGAACCATGGTGTCTACCAGGCGGAGACCATCCCCCTACAAATTTGGGGCAACCCCAATGAGGGACGTGGCTAGGGATGCCTCGGTCCAGGTCACTGGCTGCAGGGAATGTCTGAGTCTACTGCTGCCAAGGGAAAGAGGCAAGGGCCTCACCTGTGTGAGGTGTGAGCAGGTGGATGACCTCCTCTGCTTAGTTGCTAGGCTAGAGGATGAGCTTGCGAGGGTAAAAGCCATTCGGGAAAGGGAGCGTGAAGAGCTCAAAAGGCTGAAAGCCATTCGGGAAAGGGAGCGTGAAGAGCTCGAAAGGCTGAAAGCCATTCGAGAATGCGAGATGGAAATTGACTGGTGGAGTAGCTCCCTGGCATCCAAGAGGAAAGAGTGCCAGGAAGATTCCACGCTACTGAAGGCGGTCCCCCTGCCCTGCCCTAGCCAGGTAAATGGGAGCAACCCACACCCTGAGGAGGGCTGGAAGGTAGTCCCTACTCGCTGCCGTAGACACTCCCCCTGCCTCCCTACCCCACCCCCTCAGGTCCCCATAAGCAACAGATATGGGGCCCTGGGAGTTGAAGGTGAGGTATGTGAGGAGACGAATACAATCCCTCTACCTCAGAGGAAGCAAAAGCCCAGAGCAAGGAGAGTATCTGCACGCCTTGTGACGGCCTCAGAAAAGCGAGTAAGAAGAGTAGTTGTAGTTGGGGATTCCCTCCTTAGTGGGACGGAGGGCCCCATATGCAGACCAGACCCTACACGTAGGGAGGTGTGCTGCCTTCCTGGTGCCAGGATCAGGGATATTACCAGAAGG
This sequence comes from Laterallus jamaicensis coturniculus, assembly GCA_022605575.1. NCBI lineage: Eukaryota > Metazoa > Chordata > Aves > Gruiformes > Rallidae > Laterallus > Laterallus jamaicensis. The sequence continues at coordinate 103,512 of JAKCOX010000275.1, read as the reverse complement.
CTCCCAGGGCTGGTTAGTCCCTCTGATTATTATCCACTCTTGATAGTTCAAGCAGGTAAAGATGCAATCATGAAGTGTAGCCTGCGCACTATCAAGAGTGAATTTCGTGACCTAGGTCGCTTTGTTGGGGGGGTGGGTGCCCAAATAATATTTTCTTCTATTCCCACTTGTGGGAGGTGGGGTTCGGAGCAGGTCAGAAGAACCCATGAATTGAATCAGTGGTTGAAAGGCTGGTGCCTACACAAGAAATTTGGGTTTTTTGACCAAGGGATGGTGTACTCTGCTCCGGACATGAGTACTGCTAATGGGGCTTACCTGTCCCATAGAGGAAAGCGGATCCTTGCTCAGGAGATGGCAGGGCTCATTGATAGGGCTTTAAACTAGTTAGGAAGGGGGAAGGGGATATTACAAAGGCTGCTGGGGTAAGGCAGATGCTTTGGGAGACACAGCACGAGTTGCTGGGGGAAATAGATAAATGCCAACAGCACAATTGCAGACTTGGGGATGTTGCTCCACACGAGAGTAGGGGTAACTCTGTGGACTACCCCATGAACTCCTCGGTGGAGCAGTTTTTGCCCACCCCCTATCGAAAATCTCGCAGTGAGCTGTTGGGGATATCTGGATCTGCTGCCCCACTAAAATGCCTATACACAAACGCACGTAGCATGGGGAACAAACAAGAAGAACTTGAGATCTTTGTGCGGTCACAGGGCCACGATCTCATTGCGATCACTGAGACGTGGTGGGACAGCCTGGATGACTGGCACGCTACCATGGATGGCTACGTGCTTTTTAGGAAAGATAGACTAGGGAGACGAGGTGGAGGAGTTGCTCTTTATGTTAGAGAGCACCTAGAATGTATTGAGCTCCACCTGGGTAGGGATGAACCGTTTGTCGAGAGCTTGTGGGTAAAAATTAAAAGGCAGGCCAGTTTGGGTGACATAGTCGTGGGCGTGTACTACAGGCCCCCTGATCAAGAGGAGCGGGTTGATAATGAATTTTATAAGCAATTGGAAGTAGCCTCAAGATCGCAGGCGCTGGTCCTTATGGGGGACTTCAACTACCCAGATATTTGCTGGGCAAGCAATACGGCCAGTCGTATGCAGTCCAGACAATTTCTGCAGTATATGGAAGACAACTTCCTGATACAGATGGTGCAGGAACCTACTAGGGGAGGGCGGATGCTTGACCTTGTTTTTACTAACAAGGACGGGCTCGTCAGTGAAGTGAAGGTCGGGGGCAGCTTAGGACAAAGCGACCATGAAATGGTTGAGTTCAAGATCCTGAGAGGAAGAGGCAAGCCAAAAAGTAGGATAGCTACCCTGAATTTTGGAAGAGCTAACTTTGATCTCCTCCGAAATCAAATAGGGGCTATCCCATGGGCTGCTCTGTTTGAAGGAATGGGAGCCTGCGAGTGCTGGCTAACATTCAAACAGCACTTCTTCCAAGCACAGAATAGGTGCATCCCTTTGAGTAAGAAATCGGGAAAGAGAGGTAGAAGACCTGCGTGGATAAGCAGGGAACTTATGAGTAAACTCAAAGGGAAGCAGAAAACCTATAAACTGTGGAAACAGGGTCTGAGATCATGGGATGAATATAAGGATGTGGCCAGGGCCTGTAGGGATGCAACTAGGAGGGCTAAGGCCTGCTTAGAAATTAAGCTGGCAAGGGACATAAAGGACAACAAAAAGAGCTTTTTCAGGTATGTAAATAGTAAAAGGATGACCAGGGATAATGTAGGTCCCTTGTTGAATGAGGCGGGTGTCTTGGTGACGGGAGATGATGAGAAGGTGGAGATACTTAATGCCTTCTTTGCCTCGGTCTTTACTCCGAAGGCTTCTCAGGACTCACATATCCCAGATGTAAGTAGGAGTGGTTGGGGAACGAGTGGTTGGGGAACGAATGGCTCCCCTCTAGTAGAGGTAGGGGTGGTCCAGGAACGACTCAAAGGAATGGATGCACACAAATCCATGGGCCCGGATGGGATACACCCACGTGTGCTGAGAGAGCTGGCGGAGGTGATTGCGGAGCCGCTCTCTATCATCTTTGACAGATCCTGGACTACAGGAGAAGTGCCTGAAGATTGGAGGATAGCCAATGTCACTCCAGTCTTTAAAAAAGGCAAGAAGGAGGATCCCAGTAACTATAGGCCAGTCAGCCTCACCTCTGTCCCTGGAAAGGTGATGGAACAGCTTGTTTTGGATGCCATCTCCAAACAACTGGAAGAGAAGAAGGTCATGAGGAATAGTCAGCATGGATTCACCAAGGGGAGATCGTGCTCGACCAATCTCATAGCCTTCTATGATGTTATTACCAACTGGGTGGATGGAGGGAGAGCAGTGGATGTCATCTACCTCGACTTTAGCAAGGCTTTCGATACTGTCTCCCACAACATCCTGATAGAGAAGCTGAGGAAACAAGGGATAGACGAGTGGACAGTGAGGTGGGTTGAGAACTGGCTGTCAGACCGGGCTCAGAGGGTCGTGATCAGTGGAGTAGAATCTGAATGGAGGCCTGTGACTAGCGGTGTTCCCCAGGGCTCAGTGTTGGGTCCAGTCCTGTTTAATATCTTCATTGACGACCTTGATGAGGGAATAGCATCCACCCTCAGCAAGTATGCCGATGATACAAAACTGGGAGGAGTGGCTGACACGCAGGAACACTGCGCTGCCATCCAGCGAGACCTGGACAGACTGGAGAGCTGGGCAGGGAGAAATCTAATGAAATTCAACAAAAGCAAGTGTAAAGTCTTGCACCTGGGGAGGAATAACCGACTGTATCAGTACAGGCTGGGGGATGACCTGTTGGAGAAGAGCTCTATGGAGAAGGACCTAGGGGTCCTGGTTGATGACAGGTTGGCTATGAGCCAGCAGTGTGCCCTGGTGGCCAAGAGAGCCAATGGGATCCTGGGATGCATCAGGAAGAGTGTGTCCAGCAGGTCGAAGGAGGTGATCCTCCCCCTCTACTCTGCATTGGTCAGGCCCCACCTGGAATACTGTGTCCAGTTCTGGGCTCCCTGGTATAGAAGAGACAGGGACCTTCTGGAGAGAGTCCAGAGAAGAGCGACAAAGATGATTAGGGGTCTGGAACATCTCCCCTATGAGGAAAGGTTGAGTGAGCTGGGTCTGTTCAGCCTGGAAAAAAGAAGACTTAGGGGGGACCTAATTAGTGTTTACAAGTATCTTAGACATGGGTGGCAGGGGGAATTGGCCAGCCCCTTTTCAGTGGTCAGTGGGGACAGGACTAGGGGCAATGGCTGTAAGCTGGAGCACAGGAAGTTCCGCACCAACATGCGGAAGAACTTTTTCACAGTGAGGGTGACAGAGCAGTGGAATAGGCTGCCCAGGGAGGTGGTGGAGTCTCCTTCTCTGGAGATATTCAAGTCTCGTCTGGACGCCTATCTATGTAATATGAGATAGGGAGCCTGCTTTGGCAGGGGGGTTGGACCCGAAGATCTCTTGAGGTCCCTTCCAACCCCTAAGATTCTGTGATTCTGTGATTCTGTGATTCTGAGGTGAATAAACAGCAACTCAGGGAAAGGGTACCAGGAGGGTGAGGGTTGACAAGGAGACCTTTTGAAAGAATACAGGTCGACTTTACCGAACTCCCAAAGGTAGGAAGGTATAAATACATTTTAGTTTTAGTAGATCATCTCACTCATTTTGTGGAAGCCTTCCCGGTAGCTCGTGCCACTGCACGAACAGTAGTAAAAATAATATTAGAAAATATTGTGCCAAGGTATGGAAACATAGCTGTAATTGATTCAGATGGGGGACCCCATTTTACCTCTAAAGCAATCAAGGAAGCCTTAGATTCTTTGGGGATGAAATGGGAATACCATGCCCTCTGGCACCCACAAAGTTCAGGGAAGGTGGAAAGGATGAATAGAGAAATTAAACAACAATTGAACAAACTGATGATTGACACTAAAATGAACTGGGTAAAATGCCTTCTGATGGCCTTATTAAATCTGAGGACACAACCCTGGACAGATATAGGAATCTCCCCTTTTGAAATGTTGTATGGGATACCCTATGACCTGGAAATGCCTGGAAATGCACCCCAAAGTTGAAAGAGTGTTACAAGAATATATCATTGAATTAATGAAGTGAAGGCGAGAACTAATAAAGAAAGGATTGGTAATACAGAAACCACTCTTAGCTATAGCAATACACTGGGTCAAAACAAAGTGTTGATTAAGGCCTGGAAAGAATCCTCACTGATCCCTCGTAGGGAGGGACCCTTTCTTGTGTTGCTTACCACAGATACTGCAGTTCAAATGGCCGAATGAGGTTGGACTCACACTACCAGAATAAAAGGACCTGTTCAAGAATCTCATTGGGAGGCAACAAGGAACCCTGACAACCTGAAAGTCACCTTCCAGAGAAAGACTGATGGGTGAAATTATCACACAAAGGACTTAATGAATGGGACTACATTCTGCCCAATTCCAGGTTGTATATTACCCTTTTGTTTGTTTTAAGTGTAAAGTGTATAAGGACAATTGGTGGGTTCATTGTAGAGAAGGAAATTTTACCCCAGATATTTGTGAGGAGTGTTATTTGGCTGAAAGAAAATTAACAGAACTAATACACAGTAAAACCCGGACAAATTATCTGGAAGTGTAAAGAGTGGTGGAAAGTATACACAAAAGGTGTAAATCCAGAGCTTGGATGTGTACACTCTAATGAGTATAGGGAGGCCAATCTGGAAAACAGTTGGTGTGCCAAAAACAAATTTAGCCCCGGAAATAAAGAATAAAAATTGGGAGGCATGTAACACTCGCAAAAGGAGAGAAGGGAGAACCCCTGAAGACTACGACTGCTGCCGAGAAGATGCAACACCTTGCTGCTCCAAGCAATGGAGTAGGCAAAGGAGGCAGAGACGTAAGGAAATTGTGGGGAACCAAAAACCTTCAATAAAGTTGCGAGAAGGCCCCCTAAATCTTGGTAAGGGATGGCACATAACACGTGAACCCAAACCTCCCAAACTAAAATACCCGAGAATAGCTACCACCACTCTGAAGTGATCACCATCGACCCACCAATTCTCCTAAAAGGGGTAGTAATACTTTGAGTATACTGCCCCTTGACGATATTCAGATAGCTACAAGGGGATCAAGCTTTAATTCCACTCTATGTCAGCTAGTCCTGAGGCCCCGATGCTGGGAATATATGGAATTTTATATGTGCCCTAGTTCAAATCCTGGAAAGGGGTACTGCAACTCCCCTAATCAATATTGCTGCAGTTATTGGGATTATGAGACCATAGCCCCTAGTTGGATACCATGGGATGATATATAGATAAATACCTAAGGATCCAGTGGGGTCCATATGGGTGCATCCCACTGCGGGGGTGGAGAGGACATGGAAACTGTAAATATCTCTTTTTAGATGTTACCCAATCCATGGATAGAGGGTTGTGGGAAATATTGGAAATGTTGCTTTTGCAAACCAAAATGGGTTGTTTTAAATTTTGTACTGACTTGTAAAATGGAGAACTAAAAGGGAGTATTAAGTTTTGCTGTTATGGAAAAGAACCATCCTCTCCCATAAAAGGTAGCTGGGGGAGACAAAGCTCAACCAACAGGTTTATCTAAAACCTGTTTCAAGCTTTGACTTCCCTCAGCCCTAGGCCATGTCAGTTGCCGGGAAGAGTTAAGATAAGAAATGTTTGCCAGTAAGCGGTTGTCCTAGACAAAGAGATTCATGCATTTTAATTTTCTTCACCTATGGAAAAGAAAATCTGCCAGACATGCAATGAGTATTGTAAGGCGCCATCGTTAATCCCGTGAAAATCCATAGTTAAACGGGGGAAGGAGGAAAACTTGAAGCCTACCACCATGAGGCAACACTACCACCATGAGGCAACACTACCACCATGATTGGGAGGAGTTTATGGAAATCATTTCCTAGAACTCATCTTAATACGAAGCGGGACAAGTAATGAATAATGTACAAGAACATGGTATAAAAAGGTTGCGGGCTCTGACCAAAAGTGTGCCTACTTTTTGGGTCACCCGATCTTGCAAGACCGTATAATAAATTACTGCTTCACTAACGTTTCTACCTTGAATCCTTGGTTTAGGACCTTTTGTCATTTCTAACAGTTTGGGGGCTCGTTCCGGGATCGACATCATCGCCGTGAGGGGCTCCTGCCGCTGAAGGACGGGAAGACGCGTCCCGTTGATTTCAACGGTCTCGTGTATCGTCGACGGGAGTTCCAGCGGTGAACTGATTAGATCCCGAGACCAATTTTAAAAGGTAGACCTAGTGAACCAGAGGGGAGGACAGTAGGCACCATCGCAACAACCAGACAACTCTGTGCACAGACCAAGGTAAGAAAATTGGACGTTAAGTATTGCCTTGGTGGTTGGGACATTCGGGGAGACTTGTGTGTGTGTATGTGAAAGAGACGTACAATTAAGTACGAAGCGAGTGCGGAGCCCGGATCCGCGGTTCCGTTTTTCCGCGAGGGAAGCGGCCGGAGAAGGGCGAAGCGAAAAGGCTGAGTTGTGGTGTTAAAAGTCTCCGGGAAACCGAATGGGAAATAAGGATAGCCGGCTTAATAAAGTGGGGGGTGGAGAGAAACCCCCTGGAAACATTCCTCCAGACAGTCCCTTAGGGAGGATGTTGGTAAACTGGGAAGACACATCTTGTACCAGGAATAAGGATAAGAAAAAGATGATACAGTACTGTTGTTTTATTTGGACAAAGGAAAGTATTAATCCTCCTGCTGTCTTTTGGCCAAAATTTGGGGCAGAAGAGGATTGAATATGTCAATCATTAAATTTGTATGTTAAGATGAAAAAGCCTCTTTCTCAGGAAGAAGTAGACTATGCCTCCTGCTGGAAAGGGGGCCCTGTTACATGCTTGTTTCCATTAAAAACAACTAAGAACGATTCTGAAAAAAAGATGGAGGATTCCAAAGTATGGGATCCCTTAAATTGTTTACCCCCTCCCTATAATCTTCCCCCAGTGGAACTTAACGCTCCCTTGCTTAACCCTGAGGCAAGCCCTTTATTAGAGTCCTTGCCGCCTATAGAAAAACACAAGGTTGGTCAGGACAGTATAGCCGATGCTCCTGTTCAACCTCTTTACCCTAGACTTAACAAAGAATTGGAACAATGCAAAAAGGATATTTTGAACTTCCCTATTCCCTCAGTAGATAAACCTCCCACTAAGAAAATAACTGAGGAACTATATCCTCTCCGAGAAGTTCCCCTCGGAATAGGACAAGTGGGATATGTTAATTCCCCCCTTACAAGTATGGAAGTAAGAAGCTTTAAAAAAGAAATGAAATCTTTAATTGAGGATCCAATAGGATTATCCGAACAATTGGATCAATTTTTGGGACCTAATTTTTACTCCTGGCAAGAAATGATGTCTATAATGACTATTTTATTTACCGGGGAAGAAAGAGGAATGATCAGGCGGGCAGCCATGCAAGAATGGGAAAAAAGAAACCCGCCAGGCCAGGGAGTCATCCCGGCTGAACAAAAATTTCCTAATACGGACCCTGATTGGGATAATAATAATGCAATACACCGGGGTAACATGAGAGATTTGAGAGATCTAACCACAACAAAGGTATAAAAGAGGCTGCTCCTAAGTCTCAGAACCTTACTAGAGCATTTGAGACTGAGCAGGAAAGAGATGAAACACCCTGAGCATTTTTACAGCGGCTGAGAGATCAAATGAGAAAATATTCGGGTATGAATCCTGAAGATCCTGTAGCACAAGGTCTTCTGAAAATTTATTTTGTAACAAAGGCATGGCCTGATATTAGACGAAAGATACAGAAGACGGATGGTTGGAGTGAAAAATCTTTAGAAGATTTACTAAGAGATGCTCAGAAAGTGTTTGTAAAAAGAGAGGAGGCAAAACAGAAGCAGAAAGCAAAAATGATGGTCTCTGCTGTGGATCAGGTGGTAAAAAAGAAAACGGAGCCCGTCTCACCGAGGGGTAGAGGGGAAAGATGGACAAAAGGAAGTAAAAGAGGTGTGAATGATTTAAATAATGTAAGAATTGGTCAAGGTAGGGGAAGACCATGGCAATCTGCATGGGTTGCTTTTCACTCAGAAGCATGTTATCGGTGTGGCCAACAGGGACATCTTAAGCGAGAATGTCCTGAGCTAAAGAAAGAAGAAAGGGTAATTCCCTTAATGTCTTTTGAACATGAATAGGGAAGTCAGGGGTTTTTCAATTTAAGGTCCTACCAAGAACCCTTGATAAAATTGAAGGTGGGACCCCGGGGAGGAGGAAGTTGTCTTCCTGGTTGATACTGGAGCTTCTAGGACCTCCTTAAATTTTATACCTCAGGGACTGAAGCTATCAGATCAAAGTATAACTGTTTCAGGGGTTAAAGGGGAAGGACTCCCAGTCCCCATGTTTGAAAATACCACCTTAAAATTAGGTGATGAGAAAATTCACGGGCAACTTTCATATATCCCTGATGCCGGAACTAATTTATTGGGAAGGGATTCGATTATACAATTAGGATTGGAATTGAAAACCCAGGATGACCAGATTATGGTATCCATGGCTTTGCTAACAGAGGAAGATGAAAACCAAATCGATCCACTAGTATGGGTGCGGGAGGGCAATCGAGGTGGATTAAACATTACCCCTCTAAAGATTAAACTCAAAAAGGATAATGAAATTATTTGCCAAAAACAGTATCCTATTTCACTAGAAAGCCGTAAAGGTCTCCAACCAGTTATAGAGGGTTTAATTAAACATAAGCTTCTGGAACCATGTATGTCTCCTTTTAATACTCCAATCTTATCAGTAAAAAAATCTGATGGTTCATATCGTTTGGTACAGGATCTAAGAAAATTAAACCAAATAGTTAAAGTGCGTCACCCAGTGGTTCCAAACCCTTACACTCTATTGAGTAAAATACCACATGACCACGGATGGTTTAGTGTGATTGATTTAAAGGATGCTTTCTGGACCTGTCCACTGGACCCTGATAGCAGAGATTATTTTGCTTTTGAATGGGAAGATCCTTTTACAGGACGAAAACAACAATTTAGATGGACAGTTTTACCTCAGGGATTCGCTGAATCACCTAATTTATTTGGACAAGCATTGGAACAAGTATTAGAAGAGTTTAAAGTTCCAACTGAAGTCACCCTTTTACAATATGTTGATGATCTTTTAATCTCAGGGAAAAATAAGAGAATTGTAAAAGAAACAACAAATGCTCTGTTAAATTTCCTAGGAAAACAGGGACTAAGAGTGTCAAAAACCAAACTATAGTATGTGGAAAAAGAAGTTAAATATTTAGGACATCTAATTAGTGAAGGAAAACGGAGGATAAGCCCGGAGAGGATAAAAGGAATAGTCGAGTTACCTCTCCCGAGAACAAAAAAAGAGCTGCGAAAATTTTTGGGATTAACAGGCTATTGTCGCCTATGGATTGACTCATATGCATTAAAAACAAAGGGATTATATTTTAAATTGTTAGAAGAAGAGCCTAATGACTTGGTATGGACTAATAAAGAAAAAGAATTAATACAAGAATTAAAAAAAAGCTTAATCACTGCTCCTGTATTAGCACTGCCTTCCCTTGACAAACCATTCCACTTGTTTGCTACCTTAGATAAGGGAACAGCCTCGGGGTATTAACTCAAAAGTGGGGAGGCCAGCGACAGCCAATTGCCTATTTATCTAAACTGTTGGACCCAGTATCCCGAGGGTGGCCTGAATGTGTACAGGCAGTGGCAGCCACAGCCCTCTTGGTGGAAGAAAGCAGAAAACTAACTTTTGGAGAAGCACTTATAGTGAGCACTCCACACCAAGTAAGGACAATCCTGACTCAAAAGGCAGGCAGATGGCTCACTGATTCTAGGATCTTGAAGTATGAGGCAATCTTAATGGAAAAAGATGATTTAGTTCTAACTGCTGAATCATGTCTCAATCCTGCCTCCTTTTTATCAAAAGGGGAAACTAATAATCAAGAACTTGAGCATAACTGTTTAGATATAATTGAATATCATACTAAAGTGCGACCTGACTTGAGGGATGTACCCTTGCCAACAGGTCTCCGTTTATTTATTGATGGATCCTCTAGAATTATACAGGGAAAAAGACATAATGGGTATGGAATTATTAATGGAGAAAATCAAAATGTGAAAGAATCGGGAAGACTACCTAACAACTGGTCTGCCCAGACATGTGAATTATATGCTTTAAATCAAGCCCTACAATTATTAAATGGGATAGAAGGAACTATTTATACAGACTCAAGGTATGCCTTCGGGGTAGTTCAAACATTTGGAAAAATATGGGATGAAAGAGGATTAATTAACAGTAAAGGAAAGGAGTTGGTACATGGGGAACTGGTGAAACAAGTTTTGAAGAATTTACTCCTACCCAGAGAAATTGCAATAGTCCATGTAAATGGACATCAAAAAGGGAACTCCTTGGAAGCTAGAGGGAACAGATTGGCAGATGTGGTAGCAAAAGAAGCTGCCTTGGGACCTGAATTTGTTAAAATGTGTAATCTTACTCCTTGTGTATCTGAACCCAAGGAGGTTCAAATTTTCACTGAAGAAGAGAAAAATGAATTAAAAAAATTGGGAGCTATTGAAACAAAAGAAGGGAGATGGATTCTCTCAGATGGACGAGAAATGCTAAATAAACAAATCATGAGGGAAATAATGGCCATTTTACATCAAGGGAGTCATTGGGGGGTACAAGCAATGTGTAATTTAATCCTAAGGAAGTACGGATGCTTAGGAATTTATACTGTAGCTAAACAAATCTGTGAAAGGTGCATTGTTTGTAAAAAAATAAATAAAAAGGTTCTCAAAAAACAGCCTCAAGGAGGAAGAGAGCCCGGTTTAAGACCTTTTCAAAGCATCCAAATAGATTTCACTGAATTGCCACCTATAGGGAGGCTTAAATATATCTTAGTATTGGTTGACCATCTAACAGGATGGGTTGAAGCATATCCAATGGCTTCAGCCACCGCTACAGGGGTAATTAAAATCCTTCTAGAACAAATTATTCCCAGGTATGGAATAATTGAAAATGTGGATTCAGACCAAGGGAGGCACTTTACATCCAGAGTGCTTCAAGGGACTATGGAAGGATTAGGAATATCCTGGGACTTTCATACTCCCTGGCATCCTCCCTCCTCTGGTAGGATTGAACGGATGAATCAAACCCTAAAAAAACAATTATCAAAATTAATGTTAGAAACCAAATTACCTTGGATTAAATGCTTGCCTATTGCTTTACTGAGAATTCGGACTGCACCTAGAAATGACTTGGGTTTATCCCCCTATGAAATGTTGTTTGGCTTGCCTTATATGGGTGAAATTGGAAAAATCCCATGGTTTGAAACCAAAGATACTTTTCTTAAAAACTACATACTAGGGCTATCCATTTCCTTATCCTTTCTAAGGAGTAAAGGACTCCTTGCACAAACCCCACCATTGGAATTTACAGTCCACAATATCCGGCCTGGGGAATGGGTCCTGATCAAGTCATGGAAGGAATCCAAATTGCAGCCTGAATGGGAAGGTCCTTTCCAGGTTCTACTGACAACTGAAACTGCTGTGAGAACTGCTGAGAAAGGTTGGACTCATTACACCCGTTTCAAAGGACCAGTGGAACAGCTGCCTGAGGACAAACGTTGGTATATACAGCACACCAAGAATCCTCTGCACATCAAACTGAAGAAACAGTAATTTAAGACAGTTTGTAGTATTGTTTTTGTAATCGAGATTTTATTTAATTTTTATTGCATTAATATTTATCTGTTATGTTTGGGGAAGGTTATAAGGGTTGAAAATGTTCAAAATAATGTTAACATGGTGTTTATACTTTACTATAATGAAAATAGGAATGCTGAGTCATGCTAGAAAACCCCTTAATAATCAAAGGAACTTAAAATTCAGCATTCCAGAAGGGTCTGGGCTTCAGAGCATCATGTTTGATGCTTGTCAAATTTTGGATTGTGGGGGTCTAAAGAACCAAAGGGCACTGAGCAGTGCAGAAAAGTACATGTGTCCTGAACCAGTAAAAGGTGGGACACTTCACTGGGAGGGTTATCCTTGCCCCTCTTGGAGCAATGTTTGGTGGACGACTCAGGTCAATGGATGGACTGCTGATATAAAGCGAGAAAGTTGGCATTGGAAACCCCTAAAACAGATGATAACAATCTCAAAAGGACACACTACCCACAATTGTGAGGAAGGGGCATGTAATCCTATAATAATTACTATTAATAATGCTAACAATACGGTTACTCGAGCCTATGGACTAGGGATAGAGGTCACTGGGAAAGATCCATTGGGGCGATTCAGAATAATGGTAGAAAAATGTGAAAATAAGAGTTCAAATAAAGATGGAGAATGGAAAAGTACTCAGAAACCTAGGTCAGGGGTGGAAAGATTTTTTAATGATCCTACCATTGTAAAAGTAGTAAAAATTGAGGATTTGAGACAAACATTTGAAGTAGAAACAGGATATGGAGAAACTAATGCCTGGGTGGAATGGGTAAAATACACTGTGAAAAGTTTAAATAAGAGTAATTGCTATGCATGTGCCTCAGGTAGACCTAAACCACAAGTTGTGCCTTTTCCCCTAGGATGGTCCAACGATCACACAGGCATGGAGTGCATTATTGCACTATACCAGGAAAAAACAGCCTGGGGAAATGATACCTGTAAAACACTCTCACTTCTGTTCCCAGCCTTGCTGAAAAAGGACATTCAAACACCCCCTGTTCTCACAAGTGTAGTTGGAAACCACATGGCTTGTCTCTCACGACAGGGCGGGGTGGCTACACAATTTTTAGGGGAGTTCACAGGATGTAAGAGAACGTTGAATGTGACTAATGTTAAAGGTGGGAACTATTCATCATTACAGGTTCCAAGAGCTGACTTGTGGTGGTATTGTGGAGGAAGTGTTCTGAGGAATATTCTTCCATCCAACTGGAAAGGCACTTGTGCTATAGTACAATTGGCTATCCCATTCACCTTGGCATTTAGAGAAGATGAGACTTCTAAAGAGAAAAAAATTAGGACCAAAAGGAGCATATTGGGAACCTCCTTTGATGACTGAATATACATAGACTCAATTGGAGTTCCTCGAGGAGTTCCCGATGAATTTAAAGCCAGGAATCAGGTTGCTGCAGGGTTTGAATCATCCTTTTTTTGGTGGGTCACAGTAAACAAAAATGTAGATTGGATCAATTATATCTATTATAATCAACAAAGATTTATAAATCATACAAGGGATGCTGTTAAAGGAATATCTGAACAATTGGATGCCAATAGCAGAATGACATGGGAAAACCGGATGGTCCTAGATATGATGCTAGCAGAAAAAGGAGGGGTATGTGTTATGTTAGGGGGACAGTGATGCACCTTTATACCAAATAATACTGCTCCTGATGGAACAATTACTAGAGCCTTACAAGGTCTTACCACGTTGGCCAATGAGCTAGCAGAGAACTCAGGAATAGATACTTCTCTTACTGGGTGGTTGGAATCTTGGTTTGGAAAATGGAAGGGAATGGTGGTGTCGATTTTCACTTCTCTGGTAGTGGTAAGAGGGATGTTAGTGGCCATAGGATGTTGTATAATCCCTTGTGTTAGAGGTCTAATACAAAGATTAATAGAAACAGCAATAACTAAAAAGATGCCCTTGGGACCACCACCTTATAACATGCTTCTCCTAGAGGAACAAGAAACTGATAATAAAAAAACTCAGGAAAAAGAATGTGAAGCAATGTTGGCCAGGTTAGAAGCTTCATATGAAATAGGACTTTGAAAATATGCAAAAGACAACAATGAGCATAAAGAAAAGAAGGGGGGAATTGTGGGAAATATTGGAAATGTTGCTTTTGCAAACCAAAATGGGTTGTTGTAATTTTTGTACTGACTTGTAAAATGGAGAACTAAAAGGGAGTATTAAGTTTTGCTGTTATGGAAAAGAACCATCCTCTCCCATAAAAGGTAGCTGGGGGAGACAAAGCTCAACCAACAGGTTTATCTAAAACCTGTTTCAAGCTTTGACTTCCCTCAGCCCTAGGCCATGTCAGTTGCCGGGAAGAGTTAAGATAAGAAATGTTTGCCAGTAAGCGGTTGTCCTAGACAAAGAGATTCATGCATTTTAATTTTCTTCACCTATGGAAAAGAAAATCTGCCAGACATGCAATGAGTATTGTAAGGCGCCATCGTTAATCCCGTGAAAATCCATAGTTAAACGGGGGAAGGAGGAAAACTTGAAGCCTACCACCATGAGGCAACACTACCACCATGAGGCAACACTACCACCATGATTGGGAGGAGTTTATGGAAATCATTTCCTAGAACTCATCTTAATACGAAGCGGGACAAGTAATGAATAATGTACAAGAACATGGTATAAAAAGGTTGCGGGCTCTGACCAAAAGTGTGCCTACTTTTTGGGTCACCCGATCTTGCAAGACCGTATAATAAATTACTGCTTCACTAATGTTTCTACCTGGAGTCCTTGGTTTAGGACCTTTTGTCATTTCTAACACTAAGCAATGTCAATCCAAATTGGACAAAGAAGGACAGCCGTTGTCGGGAAACGGGAAGCCGTGCTCAATAAAAGGGGACATGGCCTGGCCCAGATGCCCCAGTGCCTGCCACCTCCCCCCCCGCCCTGCCCTGCCTCGCCAGCCATGAGACCCATCTGCCGCCAGCGCCCCAGCGCAGCCCTGCGTTGGGGCTGCTGGGCCTCCGCCCTCCTCTGCCACCATCATCGCCCTCTCCGCCATCCCCTCTCCGCCCGGGTGGGGACCCCTGGTCGCTCCCCTCCCTCCTGGCAGCTGCCAAATGATAACCTTTTTTCAGCTGCGGAGCCTGAAGGTTTCCTGCTTGCTACTTTCTGGGTTACTAATTTATGATGTCTTTTGGGTCTTTTTTTTTCTGCCTACATCTTCAACAGCAATGTTATGGTGAAAGTGGCGACTGCTGCACGATTTACAACAGGTAAACATGGTAATTGAGGACATGGGGGCATGGCAACCTGGTAGGCCATCACCAACCATGCTGGGACATTATTGTGATGGATTTGAAGGACTGTTTATTTTACTATCTCCTTAGTGCCAGAAGATGCATCGTGGTTTGCCTTTTTAGTACAGTCCATCAGTCACAAAGAACCAATGTGTAGATATCACTGGACAGTTTTGCCTCGAGGAATGAAGAATAGTCCTACAATATGTCAAATGTACATTGCACAGGCACTCTCCGAGGTTCAAAAAAAGCATCCACACATTATCTGTTAGCACTATATGGATGACATTTTGTTGGCAGGTCAAGCACCTGAGCTGTTGGCTCCAGTAGTACAAGATACTCTTGCTAGTCTTGCTGCGTATGGGCTGGAAATAGCCCCGGAAAAGGTGCAAAAGGAAGTACCTTGGAAAATACTTAGGGTGGAAAATTTTAGAACATACTATCAAACCTGACAGGGGCTTTGCACACACCCATTAAGACTCTGAAAGACTTACAGAAATTGTTGGGGTCAATTAATTGGGTACAAACATTATTAGGACTTGACAATGAGATGTTAGCACCTTTTTTTGCATTGTTGAAGGGGAGCTCAGACTTAGCTTCTGTTCGTACATTAACACCTGAAGCACAAAAGGCAATAGCGCATGGATACGGCTGCCAGGATTTTGATGGTATGTGTTGTATGAATCTGTCTGATCATTTGCAAGCTGTCCATACCAGCATTCAAAGATTGATGGAGCAAACAGAAATTAAGGGAAGACATTAGATTTTTTTGGACTAAACAACCTCTTTCGTGGATGGGGACTGACTGGCTGGCTGCTGTCTCTCGCTAAAGGAGGAGTCTTGTTGTTGATTGTGTTTGCATGCATCTTACTGGTTGTGCTCTGCCTGATAATGTGCATACAGGGCACGATGCAAAAGATGTTCCAACAGATCATGGTTGCTGAAGAACGAAAAGGGGGAATTGTGGGAATTGACAGTATTGATATTCATAGTATTATCTGTGAAGAAACACTGGCTGGAGTTATTCTCAAGGGAAAGAAGTAACAACTTCAAGGACACTGATGCTGAGACTTCGTAGAGGTGCATGAACAGAAGAAAGAACTTATCAGCTTAAAGCTTAAGGCGTGTTAACACAAGGCAATCTCCTATCAATGAACTGATAGTGCGTGAACAACTTACAAAAGTATAAAAGCTTGCGCGTGTGTATTAATAAAGGTCTCTGGTCCACACCCTGACGGAGTCCGTGCAATTATTCTCTACAGTAGGCAATCCAGGAGACTCCTAGAGTGCATCGAAGATAAATTCTTAGCCCAGGTAATAGACACCCCTACTCAAGGGGATGCAATACTAGACCTGATAGTCACCAATGCATGTGAGCTTGTCAGTGACATCAAGATTGGAGGCAGCCTGGGATGCAGCAATCACACATTGGTAGAGTGCAAGGTCTGGAGGGATATGGGACAGCCAAGGAGTGTAGTTAGGGCACTCAATATTAGGAAAGCAAACTTCCAGCTCTTCAAGGAGTCCTTAGGGATGAGGGAGCAGAACAGAGCTGGCAGATCATTAAAGATGCTTTCCATAGAGCACAAGAGCTCTCAATTCCCAGATGTAGGAAGTCAGGCAAGGAAGGGAAGAGACCAGCATGGTTGAGTCAAGACCTGCTGGTCAAACTAAAGAGCAAGAGGCAACTGCACAAGCAGTGCAAGCAGGGACAGGTAACCTGGGAAGAATATAGGGATCCTGCCCAGTTGTGTACGGATGGGGTCAGCAAGGCCAAGGCGCAGCTGGAGCTGGACTTGGCAAGGGATGCAAAGAATAACAAGAAGGCCATCTACAGGTATGTCAACCAGAAGAGGAAGGTGAAAGAAAGCGTACCCACCCTGATGAATGAAAAAGGTGACCTCGTATTAACGGATGAGGAGAAGGCCGAGGTACTCAACAACTTCTTTGCCTCAGTCTTCACTAGCAACCGCTTCCCTCACCCCTCCTGGGTCAGTGGGCAGCAAGATGGGGCACAAGGGGGTAAAGCCCCTCCCACTGTAGGGGAAGATCAGGTTTGTGACCACCTGAAGAACCTGAACATAAATAAGTCTATGAGATGCATCCCAGAGTCCTCAGGGACTGATATGGTTGCTAAGGCACATGGAAGACAGGGCGGTGATTCAAGATAGTCAGCATGGCTTCACCAGGGCAGGTCCCTGGCAGCACTGTTCGGGGTGCGTTTTGGTGGAGCGGAGATTCACGGCGCACCCGATGCTGACTGTGCACCCCAGCACCGTTTGCTTGCTTTTATTCGGTTAATAAACTGTTCAATTTGGTTAAAATCCTCTTTGGGACTGTTATAAATGACGCACACCGAACAGTTCCAGTCCCTGGCTTATATACCTTCCAGGGATAACACAGCCCACCGGCTGAAACTGACAGACTGGAGTGCTGCCAGGCAACCCCCACAAGACATAACAACCATATACATCTTAAACTGACAAGCTGGAGTGCTGGCCAGATAACCCCCACAAGACATCCAGTAGCTTTTGTCTTGCTAATGATCGGGCAGCTGGTTCTGCAGGTTCGAGGCACCTCCCTCTTCTTCTTCCCTTCTTCTGGTTGATTACCTTCTTTTCAGAGACAAGTTGTTTCTCCAGAGGTATCACAATGCACACAATGCGCTACATTGTGGTCCTTTAGGCGAAGATTTGCACATCCTTTATATAGTTTGTTGCTGCTTCAACATACTTCATTCAGTACATGCAAAATCTCAAACTGTCCCTCCCAGGCCCCTGACCATACAAGGGTATTTCGTTATGCACCCCCAACATTATTCCATATTAACACAAATCAGAGGTACGTATATCACAATCCCCCATTTTCTTTTTTTATAGTATTGATTCGTGTTTTCATTTCTAATTGATTCAACACTTGCCGAATTGGTATTAATTTTGGATCTTCCTCCACATATCGCCAATACAATTATAGCAAGATTTACAAATAAATTTTTAACAACTATGGGAATTTCGTATTTTACTCCTGTTTCCATTTCTTGATAAAAAGAATAACAATCTATGCTGTCTTTTGGATTATAGCATACGGTCTTGTTACCTTTTTTACATAGAGACTGGGCTTGGTTACGCACCACACATTGACTGCAATCGTTTGCTGTCCTGGGTTAAGGAACTCACCCCAAGTAGAATTAGAAGAGGTCCGGTAAGGGCCATAGTATTTGGCGGTCACAGCCCGAAGGGGTTGCAGCCCTCGGCAGACCTTCCCAGCCGCAACACTGGTTCCCTATCCGGTCTTGCCCTCCTCTATGATCTCAGGGGTTGTCCCTTTTCCAAGTATCCAAATGAATTAATAAGTTGCCCTTTTCTAATTTGTATGCTACGTATCTCCATTTACTATTCTTACAGGAGTATTCACAATAAAATTCCCACAGCAACTTAGCTTATGCTAAAGTAAAGTCACTGAAGGCTCTAACCACCCAGGGGCATGGAGGTTTGGTTATGGAGCTGTGTAAGCCTCCCACCGGGGCAGGGTACTGAATGGCAGCACTCAACCAGCACTGATGCTTCTCCTGAAGCAGCTGTCCAGTCTGTATAGGAAATTAACCTACATGAACATCTCCCCAGGACTTAAAAATATGCCCCTTAAAAACTGGTGACTCCGTCAATCTGAAAAGGCTGAAGCACTTATCAACATTACTAATATTACCATTACAACAATCAACACCATTAACACACACTTTATAAACGTAAAAAGTCAACCAGAAATACAATACTGGCAACCAGCAATAACATAGTCATAAATGCAAATGCATCCACTTATACTTTTACGGTTCAGACATTCTCAATCCCCATGAACAGTGCCACATACAAGGGCAGAAAATGAACAAACTATAAATTGTGTGGCATGTAATTACAGATGTCATGAGGACCTACACATGTGTTAACTCCTGAAGTGAAGAAAATCACCAAGACTATCACTGCCATATCCAGGAGTAACACATACATGCTCTCTCTGCTGCTTGCATCCCATGCAATGTACAAACCATTCCTATATAATCAGGGCATCATGTTGTTTCAAAGCCAACTATATTCACAAGTAAACACATATATCCCCTTACCAGACAACCTGACTTCAGCCTGTCCTTCCCACTGTCCTGTGCTTACTTTGAGTCAGTCTTTCAGTAAAAGCATACCCCAATTTTGGCAAAATTAGCAGCATCTTTGCTGATTGGTGGACAGCACTTGGGTGTTTGACAAAGCAGTAAGGTATTTCAGGAAATAAATTCTCAAAGAATTAGGTGACAGGCTCCTTCCTAGTGCTCTTCCAAATGAGAAGCTAATAAGCAAGGCTCAATCTGAGGTACAGTATTTCCCAAGACTGTAAGAACAGTTCCTGCTTCAGAAAACAAATGCATCTGGCTACATGCGTTTGGCCTTTACATCAGAAGATATTCCCTTTCTTAAAAATTAACCAAACGCTAAACAGAGAGACATCCCGATATTAGATTTCAGAATTTGAGAATTTTTATCTGTCTGCAGTTCCCAAATCAAAGGTGCTACTAGCAGTGAGCATAAAGTCACTTCACTCAACACAAGTTTAAACCTCAGAGTGAAGTGCTCTTGTCAGGCCTATAGGATATGACAAGCATATGCTGCAGTTACAAGGTCAGCCATCTCCCCTTGCAAAAAGGATGCAGCTTCAGTTAATAAATAGAAAGGTTTTTCTGGATCCAGGAGGTCCAATACAGGTGCTTGTATTAATGTCTTCATTATTTCCTCAAATTTTTTATCATCTTCAATAAACTACTTAACCTGGTTATTAGTTCAAGCCATGGTCTACAATATCCTAATAATCCCAATACTTGCCTAATCTCTTTTTTAGTTTGTGGAGGTCTTAAGGATAGTATCCCGGATACTCTATCAGGATCTAACTTTTTCTTCCCCTTACTTAACCAATGCCCTAAGTATTTTACTTCCTGCTCTACAAACTGTAGCTTAGATCGGGACACATTTAATCCTCTTTCCCCCCAAAAATGTAACAATTTAATGGTGGCATTTCGGGTCCCCTCTACAGTTTCTCCCACTATTATTAGAACATCTACATATTGTAATAATTTTACCTCCTTGGGTATAGTGAAATCTTTTAGAACTTTTTCTAAAGTTTGTCCAAATAGATTTGGTGACTCTGTAAACCCCTGTGATAAGACAGTTCATCTTAATTGTTGTTTTCGTCCCGTATCGGGGTCCTCCCATTCAAAAGCAAAATAATCTCTGGATGCCTCATCCAGAGGACAAGTCCTTCAAATCTACTACACTATACCAAGTGTATTTGGGAGATATATGACTCAATAAGGTATATGGATTTGCCACCACAGGGAATTTGGTAATTGTTAAATTTGTCCCCTTGACTCTGAATGCCCAACTTTAATTTCAAAATTAAATCCCTTCCTAATAAATTATATTCTGCTTCCGGGAGCAAAAGTAAATCATTGAAGCAGATTTTCTTCTCCCTCAAAACTCCACACCCTCTCATGGCTGATACAGCAGCCTCCTGTCAGGCCCCAGAATCCCATAACAAAAGGCTGTCCCCCAGCCTAGAGGACTCCTGATGTGCAGACTTCTGCACCTTCCTTAGCATGACAAAGCGCATCGTGCCACCTCTCCCTGCTAAACGAGGAACAAATTTACACCTCTGTTTGGCACAAAATGCTGGTAATTAACAAGAGGCTATGCACAGAGAGCTGAACCAAACAACTCCCTAGCAAACCTCTTTAAACCTGACTAAAATGGCATTGTGGCCGGTAAGATTTTATTTCCAGGCCATTTATCCCAAACCAATTTTTCCCATCTCTCCAACACATTGTACTTGGATCTAGTTAAGACAGTGTAAGTAACACATTTGCTACCTGCAAGCAATCGATTGGAATCAATAGGTATCATGTAAATGGAAAAGAAGAGAAAAGAAAGAGGGGAAAAAAAAAGAAGCAATGTTTAAATGTTCCACCACCCATGGCTTTCAGTGTAGTCTTTAAAAGACCATTATATCGTTCAATTTTCCCAGAGGTGGGTGCATGATAAGGAATGTGGTACACCCACTCAATGCCATGCTCTTTGGCCCAGGTGTCTATAAGAGTGTTTCGGAAATTACTCCCACTGTCTGACTCAATTCTTTCTGGGGTGCCGTGTCGCCATAGGACTTGCCTCTCCAGGCCCAGAATTGTATTCCGGGCAGTGGCATAGGGTACAGGATATGTCTCCAACCAGCCAGTGGTTGCCTCAACCATTGTAAGTACGTACCGTTTGCCATGGCAAGTTTGTGGGAGGGTGATGTATTCAACCTGCCAAGCCTCCCCATATTTATATTTCATCCACCATCCTCTATACCAGAGGGGCTTTAACCGCTTAGCTTGCTTGATTGCAGCACATGTCTCACATTCATGGATAACTTGTGCAATAACATCCATGGTTAAGTCCACCCCTCGATCCCGAACCCATCTATATGCTGCATCTCTCCCCTGATGACCTGAGGTATCATGAGCCCATCGAGCTATGAATAATTCACCCTTATGTTGCCAGTCCAAATCTACCTGAGCCACTTCAATCTTAGCAGCCTTATCTGCCTGCTGGTTGTTTTCATGTTCCTCCATGGCCCGACTATTAGGTACATGGGCGTCCACATGATGTACCTTTACAATAAGCTTCTCTAATCGGGCAGCAATATCTTGCCATAAGTCAGCAGCCCATATGGGTTTGCCTCTACGCTGCCAATTGACATATATTACAGGACCAAGTAATTTATAACATTAACCAATGATTTTTATAGAATACGAATATAGATAAAGTGAAGTAATGAAAAGCCAATCATTGTAAAGGTCAAGCTAAGAAGCAAGCATTTTGCGCAATGATCTTTGTCAAAAATTGCATAAATATGTTCTGCTATGTACCTTTGGGTGAACACGTCTTGGGCGGAATTATCCCCCGTGTTCCCCAGTGCTGGAATAAAAGAAGTGCCTGCTTATCTGCTCTGCGTAGATAAGTTCTTTGCAATTGCGACTGCTAACAGTTTTGGCGACCCAGATGGGACCTTGCGAGTGAGACTGGACGGGTTCGAGTGCTGATCGAACTCCAGCCGGCACGGAGGGATTCTCGGGGAGAGACATCTCCTTCGACCCTTACAGCTCCTCGCAATGTTCCCTGGAGAGGTAAGGCACTTCCTTAAAAATTGGGGAGCCTGCCTGGTGAACTAACCTGTAAGTCGCAGCTCATTGAGCTCTGCTTGGTTGGGCCTGGGTGAGACCAGAAGCCTTCCAGTAAGAGGAGCAAAAGTTCTGCATGGTTGGGCAGGGAATTCCCGAGTGTGGAAGCCTAGGCACCGCACATAAGGCGACTGCAAAAGCGATCGCAGGGTTGGCAACAGAGGAAAAGGTAAAAGGTAAAAAGGTAGAGAAACGGGCCTGCATTAAAAAAAAAAACGGGCCTGCATAAAGGAAATAAGGTACTTTACTGGTAAAGGTTTAAATCTAAGTTCTAAGTACATAGGACTACGGTATTCGTTAAATGGTATATTGAATTTTATGTTGTATGTTGGGGTTATGTATGAATGTGAGTAAGACGGGCAATTAAGCACAAAGAGTGTGTGGAGCTTTGATCTGTGGTGAGACGTGAAGCAAAAGAATGAAACAATTTTTGAAATATTACTTATGTATTTGATGTGAAGTATAATTGGGCATCACTCAGGAGTTAAGCTCAGCCATCCCCAGCTGCCCAGTGTAATCTGAGGTTTGGCTGGAACGCAAGGGGGTTTAACTCCTGCTAAATTTTGTAATTGGCAAATACAAAAGGCAAGCAACCACATTCACTTGCAATGGCACTAAAATTTTCAAATCTGTTTGGGGGGAGACAAGGTCCAGTACCAAGGGGTTCTCCCTTAGGCTGCCTTTTGGCACATTGGAAGGAATTACAAAATGATTTTCGTAAAAATCAGCTCATTGAATATTGTAATCATGAGTGGCCACTGTATAAACTGGATAATGAAAAAAAAGTGGCCTCTGAATGGAACTTTGAATTATGATACTATTTTGCAGTTAATGTTGTTTTGTAAGAGGGAAGGAAAATGGGACGAGGTCCCATATGTAGATTTATTCTTCTACTTAAGAGAGAAACCAGAATGGCAAGAGGAATGAAAATCGAATAACCAAGAAATGTCCCTTATGATAAAAGGCAAAAAGATTTAAGAACATTGCCCTGTGTGTACCTCCACCAAAACGTGTTAGAAGCATTTGGCATTCAAAGGGAAAGAACATACTGACATAGGTCCAGAATTAGATATTGCTCCAACTGCCTTGGCAGTTCCTGCTGTTCCGATCTGTCCTCCTATTCTCTTACCCTCTCCGGAACACAGACCTGATTCTGGCACTAACCATCCAATAAGGCCTTCAATGCCAGAACCTGAAATAAGGGAACCTCAACCTGGCCCACATCCAGATAGTAGTGGATTAGAAGAAGAGGAAGGAGAATCTGAATTGGAACTCTCCCCACCCATATCTAGAAGGACATGGCAGCGTACCCATATAACCCCCTTAAGGTCAAAAGTAGGGAAACGTGTAATAGCCCCCTTGAGACAAGGAGTTGGGCAAAATGGGCCAGTCTATGAAAAGATACCCTTTTCTCCTTCTGATTTGGTTGTATGGAAGGAATCAGATGGTCCCTATAGGGAGGATCCTGGTAAAGTTGCAAGAATTATGGGAATGATAATTAAAACACAATGATGATACACAAAACACAATGGGATGATTAAAACACAATGATTAAAACACAATGGGATGATATACAAGTAATTTTGGACACCCTTATGGATTCCACAGAAAAACAGATGGTTTTGAGAACTGCAAGAATGCGAGCAGAGGAGGATGTCCGTACTCAGACAGTAGGTGGTACAATAGATCAAAATTTTCCCACAGGAGATCCTCAGTGGGGCCCAAATAGAGGCAAACATATGCAGAGATTAAAAAGATATCAACAATGGAATTTATATGGGATCCAAAATGCTATGCCAAAGACTATAAATTGGTCTAAACTGTATGAAATGAGTCAGGAGAAAAAGGAATCTCTGACAGCATTCTTAGAAAGGCTGAAGGAAGCAATTTGCAGGCATACAGATTTGCAACCTGAGGCAGAGGAAATAAAGGCACAATTGGCATTCATCTTTCTAGGACAGTCACAAGAAGATATAAGAAAGAAGCTCCAGAAATTGGTAGGTACAGAGCTACAAAATTTGGATAAATTATTAGAAGGAGCCTGGAAAGTTTACAATAATCGAGAAAAGGAAAACGAAAATAGGAAGCAGAAACAACTGCTTGCAGTTGTAACGGGGACACGGAATTTTGCAAACTGAGGGAGGGTGTAAGGGTTTTGTGCTGGGAAGCACAACTACAGAAAACAGCAACAAGGAAATTCCTTGGTACCAGCCACAAAGTTTCGAAAACTCTGTAAATCCTTCAATAGATGCTTGTCTCTGACTGATGGTGGGATGAGCATCCATAAATAATAGGATGCTTTGCAGACAGGGGTTTAAGGAGTTACATTTCCAAGGTCTGGACAAAGAATAGACCTTAGTCTTAATCAATAGAAGCCTTGTACAAAGGAATTTAAGGAGGAAACATTTCCAAGGACTAAATCAAATTACAAAGGACCATTTGACACTTGGAGGTTGTTAGAGGAGATACCTCTGATAGTGACAATGTCCAGCTGGGATACTGGTGACTACGCACACGTCAGGAGGAAGAGGTGAAAAGTTTAGCCCGATGAAGACTACAGGCCTTCATCCTGAAGACTCCAACTCACGACCACCAGAGAGCACTGCGCCTGCGCCATTAGGAGGAATTTATGGAAATGAAGCCACGAAGTTAATTTGAATATGAAGCAGGACAGGTTATGCATATATATAGGTGTTACAAATTCCAAACACCTCTCCTCTAGAAAAGCTGAACAAAACAGCCTTCAGTGGAACTTCCCCCACCTGACATGAAGTCAAGCGGTCCCGCGAGCCATCACGGGAACCTGTGGTGGCAGCTATAACTTTCCTGTAACTTTAAACTCTTTACCTTTCTTTCTCTTTTTTCCCTTCTCTCTCTCTCTCTCTCTCTCTAGTACCTTTCGTGAATTTCGCTGTAATAATTAAACTTCCTTATGATGCGGCATTTGACCTCGCTTGTGTCTTAATCTCACTCTGGGAATTATAAAACAATCTTGCCCCTGACCGGGCTATTCCGGAACGGGACAGAGGGGAAGAGGAGGCTTTTTAAGGGGAGGAATGTAAGGGGGAAAGGGAGGAGTAAGTGGTAAAATCTCTCTAGAGATAAATCAGTGTGCGTTTTGTAAAGAAGAAGGGCACTGGAAGAATGAATGCCCAAAAAGAATAACTAATCAACAGGCAGCAGCAAATGTGATGGTTCTGGGGGAATACACAAATTGACTAGAACCGGAGGCAAACCCAGCTGAGCCTCTGGTTACAATAAAGCTGGGAGAAAAAGAAGTCACATTTTTGGTGGATACAGGAGCAACGTTCTCAGTATTAAATGAACAAAGAGGGAAAATAGGAACTAAACCAGCAAACATTGTGGGAGCCACAGGAAAAGAGGAGAACCGGCCATTCTTACAACCCTTGAATGTGCAATTCGGAAGCAAAATTATAACACATGAATTTTTGTACATTCCAGAATGTCCAGTACCCTTAATGGGAAGGGATCTATTATCTAAACTGAATGCACAAATTGTTTTTGAAGATGGAGAATTATTGTTAAAAATACCTGAATCAAAAACAGGTGAAATTTTAATGTTGAAGGAAAAGCCAAAGGTACAAGAA
Organism: Laterallus jamaicensis coturniculus; assembly: GCA_022605575.1. Taxonomy (NCBI): domain Eukaryota; kingdom Metazoa; phylum Chordata; class Aves; order Gruiformes; family Rallidae; genus Laterallus; species Laterallus jamaicensis. The sequence goes on along the minus strand of JAKCOX010000275.1, from coordinate 77,645 downwards.
ATCCCCCCCCCCCCCCAAAGTAAGCTACACAGTGGTCCCTATGGTATGGGAAACTGATTTTCTAGGAAAATCTAAATTAGCACAGCCAGTAAAAATTGAATTGAAGGATAATGCAAAACCAGTTAGAATTAAACAATACCCAATTAAACCTGAGGCTAAACAGGGAATTAAAAAGCTGATTGATAAATTTTTGGAATATAAGATTTTAGAAGAGTGTGAATCAGAATATAACACACCTATCTTTCCATTAGGAAAGCCAAATGGTGATTACAGATTGGTACAGGACTTAAGAGCTATAAATCAAATTGAAAAAGACATACACCCAGTAGTAGCAAATCATTACACATTGTTAACTGCTCTGAAAGAAAGTTATCAATGGTTTACAGTGCTTGATCTAAAAGATGCTTTCTTTTGTATACCCCTGGAAAAGGAAAGTCGGACGTTATTTACTTTTGAATGGGAAAGTCCACAAACAGGGCGCAAAGTACAGCTGACATGGACATGGCTACCCCAAGGGTTTAAAAACAGTCTAACCATCTTTGGCAGCCAATTAGCAAAGGAATTGGAGATCTGGACAAGCGAGAAGACAGTCACTCCACGACCAGAACATTTGCTCCTGCAATACGTGGATGATATTCTAATAGCTACTGAAGAAAGATCGGCACGTATACAGGTAACCATTGAACTTTTCAACTTTTTGGGACTTAACAGGTACAAGGTATCCAAGGAGAAAGCCCAAATAGCAAACCAAACTGTAATCTATCTGGGTTTTGAAATTTCACAAGGACAATGGAGGCAATTTGTGCTATTCCGGAGCCTCGAACAGTACATGAACTGAGAGCATTTCTGGGAATGACAGGATGGTGTCGGCTTTGGATCATGGTCTAATAGCGAAACCATTGTACAAAGCCCAGAAGTCTATCCCTTTTATATGGAGTACACAACAATGAGAGGCTTTAAAAAAACTTAAATTAGCCTTGATGACGGCACCAGCCTTGGGATTACCAGACCTAACTAAAGACTTCCAATTATTTGTCCATGAATGACAACATATTGCTTTGGGGGTCTGTTGTGGTTTCACTGGAGCCGGGGACCACGCGTTCAGATTTCCCTCTGAGCGGGGGGGGGGGGGGGGGGAAAACCAAAACACCAGAACCCCGCAGGTTGGGATAAGGGTATTTCTTTACTGGAAATAACAGGGGAAGAACAGATGACAATAAACAATACAACCTTTTGCCGAGATGTGGTAGTCTCCTGGGGTTTTGCCCATTAGCAACTCTAACAAAGACAAAAGGAGCAAGAGGGGGATTTCCCCCCCTTCCCCATCTGCTGGTTTGGAAACAAATTCCTTATATTTTTATTACAATTCCCCCCTTTTAGTTCTTACCATTTTGTTTTTCAAAGCAGGTAACAGTCTCTCAGGCTAGAGAGAGAATTAGAGTCTCTCCTTGACTGGTTTCATCATCCTCTAGGTGTTCGCATTGCCTTTTGAAACAACATTAAATGGGCTGACTCTAATTTACTCTTTACTAATCCAATCACTCTGTTCAAAATGCAAGGCCCAAAGGTTAGAGTAAGCATCAACAACATTAAAGGTTCAGCAATGGTTGACAACAGTGTAGTTAACCAGGGACCACAATTTATACCATTGTTGTGGTTCCGCCGGAGCCGGGGACCACGCGTTCAGATTTCCCCGGAGCAGGGGGGGGGGGGGGAAGAAAACCAAAAACAGCCCGCAGGTTGGGATAAGGGTATTTTTACTGGAAATAACAGGGGAAGAACAGATAACAATGAACAATACAACCTTTTGCTGAGATGAGCAGTTCAGATCGCGCACTCCCCGTAACGGACGCCGCGCCGCAGCCCGCGCAAACCCCAGCCGCGACACAAAGGACCCGAGCTCGCGCCGCGAGTAAACAAAGCCCCGAGCCGAGAGCACACTGCCGCCCGGTCCCTGCTGTTCGCGCGCCAACACTGCAACACCCCCTGCTTCTTATACTCGGCATGATGTAACTGGCATGGAATGATCCTATTGGTCAATTTGAGTTACTTGTCCCGAGCCCAGCAGGTTAGCCCCTTCCTGGCTGAAGCCCCTGGCTGAAACCAGGACATCATCCACCCCTCATTCCATGCCATTTACGTCATAACCAAAACCAACAAAATCTTTTATACAACATATAACAATTATAATTATGGCAGTAATGAATATACAGCAACAAGTTATTTTACAGTCATTATACTACAATTTCTACTTAGTAATTATATTGGTTATTCTCCCCCAAAATCAAATCCCGTTGAGGTACACATCGCACTTCTCCATCTCTCTGCATTACCCACCAGGTACAACCAGGTCCTTGTGCAAAAACAACTCCAGATATGGGTTTGCCTTTGCCCGAGGCAGGGATGACCCAAACTGTCTTTCCCAGTATGCTCTTCAGATGCACTACTGGGACTCTATTTCCTTCTACAGTATGTGGAAACTTTGTTTGGACAGGGCCATCCCGATTGGTAGATCCTCTGGAGTTGACTAACCAGGTGGCTTCGGCTAGGTGTGTGTCCCAATGCTTGAATGTTCCACCCCCCATTGCTTTCAATGTAGCTTTTAAAAGTCCATTATATCGCTCAATTTTCCCAGAAGCTGGTGCATGGTACGGAATATGGTACACCCACTCAATGCCATGCTCTTTGGCCCAGGTGTCTATTAGGGTGTTCCGGAAGTGAGTCCCGTTGTCAGATTCAATTCTTTCAGGGGTACCATGTCGCCACAGGATTTGCCTTTCAAGGCCCAGGATTGTATTCCGGGCAGTAGCATGGGGCACAGGGTATGTCTCTAGCCAACCAGTTGTTGCCTCCACCATTGTAAGTACATAATGCTTTCCCTGGCGGGTTTGTGGGAGAGTGATGTAATCAATCTGCCAGGCCTCCCCATATTTATATTTCATCCACCGCCCTCCATACCAAAGGGGCTTTAACCGCTTGGCTTGTTTAATTACAGCACATGTCTCACATTCATGGATGACTTGTGCAATAGCATCCATGGTCAAATCCACCCCTCGATCGCGTGCCCATCTATATGTCGCATCTCTCCCCTGATGACCTGAAGTATCATGAGCCCATCGAGCTATGAATAGCTCACCCTTACGTTGCCAGTCTAGATCTACCTGAGCTGCTCCAATCCTAGCGGCCTTATCCACCTTATGGTTGTTTTGATGTTCTTCCGTGGCCCGACTCTTAGGTACATGGGCATCAACATGACGTACCTTTACGACAAGCTTCTCTACCCGAGCAGCAATGTCTTGCCATAGATCAGCAGCCCATATGGGTTTGCCTCTCCGCTGCCAGTTGTTCTTCTTCCATTGCTGCAGCCACCCCCACAGGGCATTGGCCACCATCCATGAATCAGTGTAGAGATAGAGCATTGGCCACTTCTCTCTTTCAGCAATGTCCAGGGCTAACTGAATAGCCTTAACCTCAGCGAACTGGCTTGATTCACCTTTTCCTTCAGTAGCTTCTGCTACTCGTCTTGTTGGACTCCATACAGCAGCTTTCCACATGCGATTCTTTCCCACAAGGCGACAGGAACCATCGGTGAAGAGAGCATATTGCTTCTCGTTTTCTGGCAGTGTGTTGTAAGGTGGGGCTTCTTCAGCACGTGTTACCTCCTCATCCTCTGGTGACATTCCAAAATCCTTGCCTTCTGGCCAGTCTGTGATTACTTCCACAATTCCGGGGCGATTGGGATTTCCTATTCGAGCTCGCTGTGTAATTAATGCAACCCACTTGCTCCATGTAGCATCAGTGGCATGATGTGTAGAAGGGACCTTCCCTTTGAACATCCAGCCCAGCACTGGCAGTCGGGGTGCCAGGAGGAGCTGGGCTTCAGTTCCAATCACCTCTGAAGCAGCTCGAACTCCTTCATAGGCGGCCAATATTTCTTTTTCTGTTGGAGTGTAATTGGCCTCTGATCCTTTGTAGCCCCGACTCCAAAAACCCAGCGGTCGACCCCGAGTCTCCCCTTGTGCTTTCTGCCAGAGACTCCAAGTAGGGCCATTCTCCCCCGCTGCAGTGTAGAGCACGTTTTTAATATCTGTCCCTGTCCGGACAGGTCCAAGGGCTACTGCGTGGACTATCTCACGTTTAATCTGCTCAAAGGCTTGCTGCTGCTCAGGGCCCCATTGGAAGTCATTCTTCTTTCGAGTCACATGGTAGAGTGGGCTCACAATAAAACTGTAGTTTGGCACATGCATTCGCCAAAAACCTATAACGCCCAAGAAAGCCTGTGTTTCCTTTTTATTGTTTGGTGGAGACATGGCTGCTATTTTATTGATAATGTCCATGGGGATCTGACGACGTCCATCCTGCCATTTTATTCCTAAAAACTGGATCTCTTGTGCAGGACCCTTGACTTTACTTTGTTTTATGGCAAGGCCAGCCTTTAAGAGGATTTGAATTATCTTTTCTCCTTTCTTAAACACTTCTTCTGCTGTGTCGCCCCATACAATGATGTCGTCAATGTACTGTAAATGCTCTGGTGCTTCACCCTTTTCCAAAGTGGTCTGGACTAGTCCATGGCAGATGGTGGGACTGTGTTTCCACCCCTGGGGCAGACGATTCCACGTATATTGTGTACCTCTCCAGGTGAAAGCGAATTGTGGCCTGCACTCTGGCGCCAGTGGGATTGAGAAGAAGGCATTGGCAATGTCAATCGTGGCATACCACTTAGCTGCTTTCGATTCCAATTCATATTGGAGTTCCAGCATGTCCGGCACAGCAGCACTCATACCTGGAGTGACTTCATTTAGGCCACGATAATCTACTGTCAGCCTCCACTCTCCATTGGACTTCCGCACTGGCCATATAGGACTATTAAAGGGTGAGCGAGTCCGGCTGATCACTCCTTGACTCTCCAGTTGACGAATCAGGTTGTGGATGGGGATCAGAGAATCTCGGTTGGTTCGGTACTGTCGTCTGTGTACTGTTGTTGTAGCAATTGGCACTTGCTGTTCTTCAACTTTCAACAACCCCACAACAGAAGGATCCTCTGAGAGTCCAGGCAAGTTACACAACTGTTCAATTTCCTCTGTCTCCACAGCAGCTATTCCAAAAGCCCACCGGTACCCTTTTGGGTCTTTGAAATACCCTCTACGGAGATAGTCTATACCTAGAATGCATGGAGCTTCTGGGCCAGTCACAATGGGGTGTTTCTCCCAGTCCTTTCCAGTCAGGCTTACCTCAGCCTCTAGTACAGTCAATTGTTGGGACCCCCCTGTGACTCCAGAAATGCAAACAGGTTCTGTGCCTTTATAATTTGACGGCATTAAAGTACACTGGGCACCAGTATCCACTAGAGCCTTGTACTCTTGTGGGTCTGACGTGCCAGGCCATCGAATCCACACCGTCCAGTAAACTCTGTTATCCCTCTCCTCCACCTGGCTGAAGGCAGGGCCCCTCTATTGCTGATGATCATACTTGCCGTTCATTGAGTGCATGAAGGACTTGGAGGTTCCCTCAAGAGGATCAGACATATCAGGAGTGTAGATTGGCCTTCTGCTTGGTCGAGGGTTCTGTTCGGTGGTAACTGGTGCAGCGTTCCTCCTGGTGAAATCTCGACGTGCGATTGTTTTACCTTGCAGCTCATTCACTCGTGCTCGAAGGGCTGAAGTGGGCTGCATATCCCACTTCCTCATGTCCTCCCCTTGGTCAACCAGGTAAAACCACAGTTTACCTCGTGGTGAGTACCCTCGGTTTTCTCCCTCTCGGGATGATGGACGCCTTCTTCCAAAAGCTGCCACACTGCTCTGCAAGGGTCGGGAGCTGTACACATTGTTGTCAAGGCGCTGGACCAGTTTCTCTACTGCTGCGATGACAGAGAGGGAAATATTGTCTTGGTATTTGCGGAGCCTATAAGACACATCGGCTACAGTTGGTAGATCCGTATCACTCCAGTCTATTGCTGCCAGTGAATTGACGTGCCCTGATGGTACACTTTGTACAACCTTTCGCCACATGCCTGGGGTGCACGGGACTTCATCAGGATCGGCAGGGAGTTGTGAATTGTTCAAGTCATAACTAATTATCTCCCGTACAGCTAATTCTCTAAGGTACTGGACAACTCTTTCCATATTGTCGCACTTGGGCATACGGCATGTAATGTATTCTTTTATGGGGTACCTTTCCTTCACACTTAACAGTAACCGTTTCCAGAGGCTGAGGATTCCTGACCTTTTTCTAATGGCTTTATCAATGCCTCCTTCTCTGGCAAGGGATCCCAACTGCTTGGCCTCCCTGCCATCTAACTCCAAGCTATTAGCCCCATGATCCCAGCACCGAAGCAACCAGGTGACAATGGGCTCACTAGGTTGGCGGCTAAAATCCTTTCTAACCTCACGAAGCTCACTCAGGGACAGGGATCGGGTGACAACCTCTGGTTCTGCCTCATCTTGATATCCCCCTGATGGCCCCGGTTGATCATCATCATCAGCTGTTGTACGAACTGATTTTTTTGTGTATTTTCTCTTTTGAACCGGGGCGACAGACACTGGTGGGGATTGTTTCTTTTGATCATCAGTGGTGTCTGCTGTGGGGATTGCAGTAACTGCAGTGCCAGTTACAGGGGTTGCAGTAGCTGCAGTGCCAATTACGGGGGTTGCCGCAGCTGCAGTGCCAATTACAGGGGTTGCCGCAGCTGCAGTGCCAATTACGGGGGTTGCCGCAGCTGCAGTGCCAATTACAGGGGTTGCCGCAGCTGCAGTGCCAATTACAGGGGTTGCTGCAGCTGCAGTGCCAATTACAGGGGTTGCTGCAGTATCTGACAATCTGTTTTCTTCCCCTCCCCCCTGACAGTACGGACAATGCAGACAGCGCTGTCTGATATCAAGCAGTGTTTGAGCCGTACTTAGGTAATGGCCTATGTTCTGCCCCTCGTGGTTGTCCTGCCCCTCGTGGTTATCCTGCCTTTGGGAAACCTCTTGAGCAGTATTCATAAACCTGCTCTTAATATATGATGAAAGCAGGATCAAGTGCAGAAGAACTTCTAGCACTGTGGCCATAGTTTCCATGTCAAGGTGATGGTGAAAGTTTTCAAAAACTCTCATAAGAGCTGTTATGTTTAGCCCAGAAAGGAAAAAACCAGTGTAGTTCTCTCCCTCTGTGCTCTCACCAAAATGGCCACCACCACCAGCCCCTCTCAGCCCAGGGACTAGACAGGACCGCAAAACCTCATACACTTTCCAGATTAAACTCATAGTCACTAATATAACTGCATCATAAAACATTGTCATAAAGCACACTAGAGCAAAGTATGGGAACAAGCAGGGAAGCTGCAGCCCCGAGATGATACAACATCCTGCCAGGACTGCAAACAGCCTGCTGAGGTTTTTTTTCCACAGCCAGGACCACACCTTTGTAAATAATACCCACAGCATCTTAAACAGCATCCTTACAACTTTTACCGTAATTGCAACCGGGTCAGAGTCAGATCTACCGTTATCCCAACCTTTATTGCCCCACGTTCAGGCGCCAAAATATGTTGTGGTTCCGCCGGAGCCGGGGACCACGCGTTCAGATTTCCCCGGAGCAGGGGGGGGGGGGGGAAGAAAACCAAAAACAGCCCGCAGGTTGGGATAAGGGTATTTTTACTGGAAATAACAGGGGAAGAACAGATAACAATGAACAATACAACCTTTTGCTGAGATGAGCAGTTCAGATCGCGCACTCCCCGTAACGGACGCCGCGCCGCAGCCCGCGCAAACCCCAGCCGCGACACACAGGACCCGAGCTCGCGCCGCGAGTAAACAAAGCCCCGAGCCGAGAGCACATTGCCGCCCGGTCCCTGCTGTTCGCGCGCCAACACTGCAACACCCCCTGCTTCTTATACTCGGCATGATGTAACTGGCATGGAATGATCCTATTGGTCAATTTGAGTTACTTGTCCCGAGCCCAGCAGGTTAGCCCCTTCCTGGCTGAAGCCCCTGGCTGAAACCAGGACAACCATCTTTGTTAAGCCTCCTTTATCAGTTCCAGGTTCCCCAATACCTTATTCTTCACATTTTTCCAATTGTCCACCCTCTATCCATGGATTGCGTAACATCTAAAAAGAGATATTTACAGTTTCCTTGTCCTCTCCACCCCCGCAGTGGGATGCACCCATATGGACCCCACTGGATCCTTAGGTATTTATCTATATATCATCCCATGGTATCCAACTAGGGGCTATGGTCTCATAATCCCAATAACTGCAGCAATATTGATTTGGGGAGTTGCAGTACCCCTTTCTAGGATTTGAACTAGGGCACATATAAAATTCCATATATTCCCAGCATTGGGGTCTCAGGACTAGCTGACATAGAGTGGAATTAAAGCTTGGTCCCCTTGATGTTATCTGAAGATTGTCAAGGGGCAGTATACTCAAAGTATTACTACCCCTTTTAGGAGAATTGGTGGGTCAATGGTGATCACTTCAGAGTGGTGGTAGCTATTCTCGGGTATTTTAGTTTGGGAGGTTTGGGTTCAGGTGTTATGTGCCATCCCGGACCTAGATTTAGGGGGCTTTCTCGCAACTGTATTGAAGGTTTTGGTTCCCCGCAATTTCTTTATGTCTCTGCCTCCTTTGCCTACTCCGCTGCTTGGAGCAGCAAGGTATTCCATCTTCTCGGCAGCAGTCGTAGTCTTCAGGGGTTCTCCCTTCTCTCCTTTTGCGAGTGTTACATGCCTCCCAATTTTTATTCTTTATTTCTGGGGCTAAACTTGTCTTTGGCACACCACTTTAATTGTTTTCCAGATTGGCCTCCCTATACTCATTAGAGTGTACACATCCAAGCTCTGGATTTACACCTTTTGTGTATACTTTCCACCACTCTTTACACTTCCAGATAATTTGTCCGGGTTTTACTGTGTATTCAAGGGTTAGTTCTGTTAATTTTCTTTCAGCCAAATAACACTCCTCACAAATATCTGGGGTAAAATTTCCTTCTCTACAATGAACCCACCAATTGTCCTTATACACTTTACACTTAAAACAAACAAATGGGTAACATATACAACCAAGAATTGGGCAGCATGTAGTCCCATTCATTAAGTCCTTCGTGTGATAGTTTCACCCATCAGTCTTTCTCTGGAAGGTGACTTTCAGGTTGTCAGGGTTCCTTGTTGTCTCCCAACGAGATTCTTGAACAGGTCCTTTTATTCTGGTAGTGTGAGTCCAACCTCGTTCGGCCATTTGAACCGCAGTATCTGTGGTAAGTAACACAAGAAAGGGTCCCTCCCTACGAGGGATCAGTGAGGATTCTTTCCAGGCCTTAATCAACACTTTGTCTTGACCCGGTGTATTGCTATAGCTAAGAGTGGTTTCTGTATTACCAATCCTTTCTTTATTAGTTCTCGCCTTCACTTCATTAATTCAATGATATATTCTTGTAACACTCTTTCAACTTTGGGGTGCTCGGCTGGCATTTCCAGGTCATAGGGTATCCCATACAACATTTCAAAAGGGGAGATTCCTATATCTGTCTGTCCTGGTTTCAGCCAGGGGCTTCAGCCAGGAAGGGGTTAACCTGCTGGGCTCGGGACAAGTAACTCAAATTGACCAATAGGATCATTCCATGCCAGTTACATCATGCCGAGTATAAAAAGCAGGGGGTGTTGCAGTGTTGGCGCGCGAACAGCAGGGACCGGGAGGGAGCGTGCTCTCGGCTCGGGGCTTTGTTTACTCGCGGCGCGAGCTCGGGTCCTTTGTGTTGCGGCTGGGGTTTGCGCGGGCTGCGGCGCGGTGTCCGTTACGGGGAGTGCGCGATCTGAACTGCTCATCTCGGCAAAAGGTTGTATTGTTCATTGTTATTTGTTCTTCCCCTGTTATTTCCAGTAAAAAATACCCTTATCCCAACCTGCGGGGTTTCTGGTGTTTTGGTTCCCCCCCCCCCCCCCCCCGCTCCGGGGGAAATCTGAACGCGTGGTCCCCGGCTCCGGCGGAACCACAACACTGTCCAGGGTTGTGTCCTCAGCTTAGTGTCAATCATCAGTTTGGTCAATTGTTGTTTAATTTCTCTATTCATCCTTTCCACCTTCCCTGAACTTTGTGGGTGCCAGAGGGCATGGTATTCCCATTTCATCCCCAAAGGATCTAAGGCTTCCTTGATTGCTTTAGAGGTAAAATGGGGTCCCCCATCTGAATCAATTACAGCTATGTTTCCATACCTTGGCACAATATTTTCTAATATTATTTTTACTACTGTTCGTGCAGTGGCACGAGCTACCGGGAAGGCTTCCACAAAGTGAGTGAGATGATCTACTAAAACTAAAATGTATTTATACCTTCCTACCTTTGGGAGTTCGGTAAAGTCGACCTGTATTCTTTCAAAAGGTCTCCTTGTCAACCCTCACCCTCCTGGTACCCTTTCCCTGAGTTGCTGTTTATTCACCTTGTAACAGGTTAAGCATCCCTCCAAGATTCTTTTTGCTAAACAGTGTGTATCCCCACACAGGCATAGTTTGTTTCAAATTAATCTACTAAGGCTTGAACTCCCCAGTGAGTTTTAAGGTTTAGTTTGTTTAACATTTTCCATGCTCTTCCTTTGGGGAGTACTTCCCTGCCGTCTGGCAGCAACAATTTATTATTTTCTCTTTTTGCTCCAATTTGTTTTAGTTTGGCTATCTCTTGGGTGGTGAAAATTTTGTCTATCTGGTGCTTCAGGTTCTTTCTCCAAAGTTTTAATCATTAACAGTGCTGCTCGTTTCGCCTCTGCATTGGCCAAATTGTTCCCTCCTACAGTGTGATTTAGTCCCTTTTGGTGTCCTTTTATATGAGCTAGAGCTATTTTCGAGGGACCTTGTAATGCTTTGAGGACTTTTAGGATGAGTCTTTCATGGACTAATCCTTTCCTTTGTGTGTTAATCACATGAGAAAAGTTTTAGCATTTGAGCAAAACCCTGTATCATTTTATAGATCACATTGTCTGGTTCAATGCCATTTACAATCAAAGAACCATCAACATATTGTTCAAAAGCTCAAGGCTGTATATTCCTTATACTAGATTTTTTTTTACAACTACAGCCATGATGCAGCACCTATATCAAAATTTGAGTTGCAAACTATTACTCTCACTGAAACAAACAGACAGACAAAAGCAAGACCAGAGAACCAAAACTCCCAGTCTGTATTTCAGGTTTCAGTATTTCTTATTACTTGCAATTTCTCCGGGCGAAAGAGAGCATTCCCGGGGCATTGTTTGGACTGTGGATCTTTCAGCCCCGGAGTCCACAAGGAACTCCACTTCTTGGTGTTGGGGACCCAATTTCAACTTTATCAAGAGCTCTGTTTTCCCACGGGTTCCCAGCAAATAAGAGTCCCTGACCCCTCTAATCCTCCTTAAAGATCTGCTCATCCTGTAGGCGTTTCTTGCAGTGCTTTTTCATGTGGCCTTTTCTCTGACAATAAAAACACTCAACTTGTCTCAAATCACGTTGGCACCTCGGGAGTTTCCCCTAGGCCTTGAAACACCCGCTCCCCCTGTATGGGTTGGAACCACCTTTTTTCCTTCTCGGACTGCAGTCACCAAAATCCTTGCCTGTTTCTTTTGAGTCTCCTCTCTTCGCAAACACACACCTTCTGAGCATCCCTCAATAATTCATCTAATCCTCTCTTCTGCCAGTCTTCCAACTTTTCTAATTTTCTCCTAATATCCACCCATGATTTTGCCACAAACTGAGTTTTCAACAGGGCCTGTCCTACAGGAGTGGCAGGGTCTAGCCCCGAATAGAGCTGCAAATTCTTCCGCAGCCTTTCTAGCCACTCAGTGGGGGTTTCATCTTCCTTTGGTGTTCCCTAAAGGCTTTATTAATGCTTTGTCCTCTGGGAACAGATTCCTTAATTCCCTGAACAATGATAGTGCGTAGATCCACCACGTGTGTCCTGTGATTAAAAGAGGAGAACTGCACAAACATACATATGCTCAACAGTGAATTGGTTAGAAATCTGGTGTAATTAATCTTTAAGGATATAATTTTTCTTCAGTATTCTTGCCAGTGCACTATGGACAATGGCAGAGGAGTATTTGCATCCTTGGGGAAGTTGGTTGAAGGTATATTGTACTCTCACTCCCAAGTGAACACAGATTGATGATTATCCTCCTCTCGAAGGGGAATTATCATCTTTAGCTTGTGTTTGACCGACTGGTTCAGCAGTGTTAGCACCAGTGGCTGAGTGGCACTGTTACTGTTTGATTCCCTGTGGACCGCTGCCACTGTCAGGGTGTTCTGGTTGCAGTACCACAGGTGTCCAAATCTTTGATCACCTCTGTGATCCCCTCCTTAGTAGCAGATGGTAAAAGATATTGATTAATGCTCGTTATTCTAGAAGGAGGTGACTTAACAGTTTCTTTAAGTACTGGAACCTCACACAACGGGGCTCCAAAGTTCCACACTGTTCCATTAGGTAGTTCCCAGACTTTGCTAGGACATCAAATTCTAGTATATTATTTCAGTATGGTTCAATTACAACCTTAATCTTAGACATTCGGTTTTCCCCTGAAGACCAAACACACACAGTACTAATTGGTCTGTTTTCAAGGATTCTAGTTATTCCTATTACATTATTTTTTTTCCTGGGTAGCAGTCAGTCCTAATTTTTTTTTTTTTTTGGCTGATAACACTTACTTGAGCTTCCATACCAATTGTGAAATTTATAGGTCTGTGCCTGGGACCACACTGGGTTAGTGTGCTGGTCAGGCCATTTTAAGGTGGATATTACGCAAGTGGATTGGCCTGAAATTCCCCCCACATTTTCTAGTTTAAATCCATCAGGTTCTTCCTCGAGTCTGAGTAAGGACTGACTGGCAGGCACAGAAGATTTTCCCTCCTGTGTTTTGGTGGTATCAGAAAATTTCATAAATCTACTAATTTGGCCGCTCCACCAAGTTTCCCAATGTGCGAATAATCTGTGAATTGCCCATTTAATGCTGGGTGAGGTGAACTTAGTGCTAATGCCCTTCTCCACAGATCGTTTCGCTGAGGACTGGTTTGTCAAAGGGGGCGGGGGGGCATCCTTCTCTAAAGAAAGGAAAAGAAAAAAAAAACCCAAGCCCCATGCCTGGCAAACCCAGAGCTGCAAATTTAAATGTTGCTCTAAACATCCTATCTTAGTGCCATAAGTAACAATTTCTTGTAATAGTTCCCCCCTCGTTAAAACAGGCTGTTGTTGCTGGTTGGGGCAGTGAATATTATGTTCAATTGTTTGCAGAATAATTTACTTTAGGCTTTACACAAAGATTTTCAAGGTGTTCAGGGAGATGCCAAATCAGTGGTTTAAGGTGGACCGGATCTCCCGGAGCGGCAAGGGGGATGTTCTGCCTCCAACACTGATATATGTTTGAATACACACAGCCTTTTTGCACTGATTCAGCCAGCCCAGATAATTCAGTGGAACCAGCAGTTTTTCACCCAATCCTTGTCCCTTGGGTGAGGGACGATTTCAGTGCATCCCAAGATTGTATAACTTATTTATCCCCTCGGCCAGCGAAGAGACATTGTTACAGGTATTGACTGCCTTAAGGGCGGCCATCCTATAATTACGCAGTTTACATACAGATTTTACAGGGGCAACACATCCTGAGAGGGCCAGACCTTAGTATCCGAATTTCCCCTATTCACTCTCAGGAGGTCACATCATAATTACACAGCTTACGTTACAAAATTCAAAGAGGCACAAACCACACTGTTCACAAAACGGGCAGTACCCGTTCCTGCTCTTAAAGCTTGACAAATCCAATCTTCGAAGGAACCAAAAATGGGCCAATATAGGTGGTCCCCTCTTATTTGTTTTCCACTCCACACCTGCATACAATAATGTACCATCTTTTCTTTACTCTTTCCTTGCCTATACAGCCAGTCCCCCCCAGTGGGCAATCATTAACCCTAAGGGACTGTCTGACAGTTTATCGGGTAGCCCTATCTTTGGAACACCCATGGGATCAGAAGGCTTGCTCTTCTTCTGTCCCATCTTCCGAGGTGCCCCCGCACACACACACACTTGCGCCCCTTGTTCATGGCCCACGCCCTTGCGGGCGATGGGAACCGCACTACAAGAGGGTCCACACTCGCTTCATCCGGTGGACCACTAAGTCCGGTGGACCTCTCAGTTAATTGCACCTCGGGAAACCCACCCCAACCGAATGGAACACGCAAATACTTACTCAATCCTGAGTCTTCATTCAGGTCTTCGTGCACGAAAACTATGGGGTACCGTGGATTCTTTTGCCTGCTTGTCCAAATTTAGGGTTCGGATGTACAGGATTTGGACGAGGGATAGGTCACCCGAGGGCCATCCGAAGATGGGGCGCCCCCCCCCGAGCAAACTGATCTGTATCCGAGTCACGGCACCAAATTGTTATAAACGGTCCTGACAAATTTACAAAGTTTCTAAAGAGAATTTATTTGAGCAAGCTATCAAGCAGATAAAACAGCGCTGGGCGGCCTGGGAGACCCTTGCTCCCTCCAGAGGCGCGCACTTCACCCTGCCAAAGCTCCCATTTTTATAGTCCAGTAGCTCCGGGTATGCATAGCACATCCTGATAAGCTCCTGCGGCTGTGCATGCTGTTACTGGGGGGTCGTCCTGGTCCTGGCGGTCGTAAAGGTCGTGGTCTCCCTCTGCATTGTGGGTCAGTTTCCTTATTTGGTCATGTTGGCCCAGTGTAGAAGAGTAAGGAGAGCTTGTTGATTCGGCAGGATGTCGCCACTCTGAGATTAGGTATCTTGCCACCTTATCAGGAGGTAGTCTCCCAGGGAGTCTCCTGTTAGAGTTGCCCATTAGCAACTCTAACAAAGACACAAGGAGCAAGAGGGGGATTTCCTCCCCATCTGCTGGTTTGGAAACAAATTCCTTATATTTTTATTACAGACCTGACAATTACAGAGGGCTGCCTGACGGGTAAGAACCAACCAACCAACCCAACATCCCAGCCACACTCCAACCATCCTAGAGGCAAAAAGCAACCCCTACCCTTTCCCAACCAGCTGCTTTTATAGGCAAGTGGTGTCAGGTGGTGTGGAAAACAGCTCTGGCTGACTCAGCTCACCTGTGTTGGCTGACTGGGGAGGTCAACCCTGGCCTTGCCAGAACCAGGATACTAGGGTTGAAGGAAGTCAAAGCTCGATACAGGTTTCAGTTTGAATTATGCAGCAGCCCCTTCCTGTGGGCTGTTTCTCTTGAAATGGGACCTTAAAGAAACTAAGTCCTGTTATAACCCCCTTCCCCCATAAATCGCCTGATAACTTCAGCATTGTCGAAGCCTGTTTGTTGAGCCGAATTTCCTTAGGTTCCAACCCATGACCTCAGTCGCGATTTAACACAACCCCCCCCCGTTGTCCAGTGTGGGAAATATTGGAAATGTTGCTTTTGCAAACCAAAATGGGTTGTTGTAATTTTTGTACTGACTTGTAAAATGGAGAACTAAAAGGGAGTATTAAGTTTTGCTGTTATGGAAAAGAACCATTCTCTCCCATAAAAGGTAGCTGGGGGAGACAAAGCTCAACCAAGAGGTTTATCTAAAACCTGTTTCAAGCTTTGACTTCCCTCAGCCCTAGGCCATGTCAGTTGCCGGGAAGAGTTAAGATAAGAAATGTTTGCCAGTAAGCGGTTGTCCTAGACAAAGAGATTCATGCATTTTAATTTTCTTCACCTATGGAAAAGAAAATCTGCCAGACATGCAATGAGTATTGTAAGGCGCCATCGTTAATCCCGTGAAAATCCATAGTTAAACGGGGGAAGGAGGAAAACTTGAAGCCTACCACCATGAGGCAACACTACCACCATGATTGGGAGGAGTTTATGGAAATCATTTCCTAGAACTCATCTTAATACGAAGTGGGACAAGTAATGAATAATGTACAAGAACATGGTATAAAAAGGTTGCGGGCTCTGACCAAAAGTGTGCCTACTTTTTGGGTCACCCGATCTTGCAAGACCGTATAATAAATTACTGCTTCACTAATGTTTCTACCTGGAGTCCTTGGTTTAGGACCTTTTGTCATTTCTAACATCCAGTATCATTTGTATCTTTTAGCAGAGCTATGTATTCAAATTAAACCCTTATTTGAGAGACAGATATTGCCATAAGTCTTTTAACACAACCAACAGCAAAAGTACATTAACAGTATTCCCCCTTATTTTATGTGCTATCTTAAATTCCCTACAAAGGTTTTCTGATGAGGCAGCCTGGGTCCTCTCATTCCCAAGTCAGTAAAAAAATACAACAACCCCTTTTCAGTTTGCAAAAGCAACATTTCTCAAAATTTTCCACACAAATAAAATCTTACCCTGAATGGTACAAAAATAATTTAATCTTAGTTTTGTACTACGCTGTTTAATACTAGCCCTTTTTCTGAACAGAATGATCTTTCTGGCAGTTTTAGGTTTGTGAAGGATAAGAATTTACTGGTTTCAGTACAACTTAAGTATCCATTAAACCTAGTAAAATGTAGTTTTAGGTCCTATGCTGCTAACAAGACATGTTAGAGGCTCATTAGCATCATTTGTAGCACTAGCAGTATTAATAAAAGAAAGGTGCAGAGTGAACAGATCATTATGAGCAAATGCTCCCCTAATTCATTCAATACTGTTTTCTGCTTTCCTTTCCTACCACATAATACTGTCAAGCTTCTAGATGTGAGAAACTATGGACTAGGGTATTGTTTATTAAGATTTAAAATCGTAGTCTGTACTATTTTCTTTCTCCCTCTTTTCCTCTTTCTATTTCTGTTTTCTCTGCTGCCACCACAATATGTTGTCAGTCAGAGCCACGGGGTGGAATGTAAGGGTTTTGTGCTGGGAAGCACAACTACAGAAAATAGCAACAAGGAAATTCCTTGGTACCAGCCACAAAGTTTCGAAAACTGTAAATCCTTCTATAGATGCCTGTCTCTGACTGATGGTGGGATGAGCATCCATAAATAATAGGATGCTTTGCAGACATGGGTTTAAGGAGTTACATTTCAAGGTCTGGACAAAGAATAGACCTTAGTCTTAATCAATAGAAGCCTTGTGCAAGGAATTTAAGGAGGAAACACTTCCAAGGACTAAATCAACTTTAATGCCAATTACGAAGGACCATTTGGCACTTGGAGGTTGTTAGAGGAGATAACCTCTGATAGTGACAGTGTCCAGCTGGGATACTGGTGACTACGCATGCGTCAGGAGGAAGAGGCGAAAAGTTTAGCCTGACGAAGACTACAGGCCTTCATCCTGAAGACCCCCTTAGGACCACAGGGAGGCAGAAAACGACCCCCTAACAACAACTGAAGCATGCGCAGAGTACCTCCACTACTTCATTGAACACGGAAGTAAAGATGTATAAAAAGGGACTGTTTGAACTGCTCAGCACGGCAGTTGGCGGAGCGCAGACTCCCCTGCCGTCCAGCGCTGTATTTGCTCATATTCTACTTGCTATAATTAATAAAATTTTAATTGGATTATGATACTTTATGGTCTCAATTTATAACAATTCCTGGTGCCGTGACTCGGATAAGGAACGGTGGGCTTCTGTCCTCCGGGGAGGCGCCCCGCGGCAATCCGCGTCCCCGCGACCGACAGCCTACCTCAACCTTACCGATGAACCTAAATTCTAGAATAATGAGCAAAGGAGAAACCGGTAAAATCCCATAAAAATTCTGTGCACGGGAGTCCGGGCGAAGACGCAGGACGCGTAAGTATATTGCGAATTTGTTCGCAGGTTAGCCGTTCGGGCGGGATTGGGTATCCTGGAATATAACGACTGAGAGGTTTGATATACTGAACCAAGTGAGTGTGGACTCCTAAGTATTGCGTTTCCCATCTCCCGCGAGGGACTGGGCCAGGAACAAGGGGAGCGAGTGAGTGTGTGTTCATGGATATTCCAGAAGATGGGGGCGAAGGGCAGCAAGCCTTCGACTCCCATGGGAAGGGTACCCACTGTACCTAAGAATACCCCTCTGGCATATATCTTAGACAATTGGATAGAATATTGTACTTAGATATGGGGAGGGAAGAAAATTTCTAAAAATGTCTTTTGGCCAGTCTGCGGGTCAGAAGAAGATTGGGTAAAACAGCAATTAAACCTCTGGGTTACTAATAAAAAAAAAAATAAAAAAATCCCTTAACCCGGAGGAGAGTCAGTATGCGGAAGTGTCGTCTAAAAAAAAAAAAAAAAGGAAAAAAAAAAACCCAACAAAAAAAAAACCCAAAAAAACCCACGGGAGCTAGATTTTACCTACTGAAAGCATTTAATGAAATGCAAAAGAAAGATGAGAGTCCTACTGAGTGGCTGGAACGACTGAGGAAAGCCCTTCAGCTGTACTCTGGGGTAAATCCAGATGACCCTTTAGGGCAAGCGCTCCTCAAAACTCAGTTTGTGGCAAAATCATGGGAAGATATCAGAAAGAAGATTGAAAAGTTAGAAGACTGGCAGAGTAGAGTTTTGGATGAATTATTGAGGGATGCTAAGAAAGTCTACGTAAGGCGGGAAGAAGAGAGCAGCAAGCGACAAGTAAAAATTATGGTAGCAGCAGTTAGAGAGGATCGCAAAGGGCAGACTGGTAAACACAGATCTGCTGGAACGAAACAAGGGAATGTAGTAGTAAAGAAGGAACAGAGATGTTGTTTTTACTGTGGAAAGAAGGGACATATAAAGAAGGATTGCAGAGAAAGAATCAGGGATGAAGAAATATTGAAAAACGGAATAGGAGAGTCAGGGGCTCTATATCTTAGGGGACCGGAGTCATCATGAGCCCTTGATAAAATTAAAAAAAAAAATAGGTCCCCATAAACAAGAGTTCACCTTTTTAGTAGACACTGGGGCTGAGAAATCGACTATTAGGCAAATACCTGAGGGATGTAAAATTTCCCCTGAAAAAGTACAAGTAATTGGGGCAAAAGGAGAACCCTTTAAAGTAAGCAAAATCAAAAATATGGTATTCAAAACTGAAAATAAATTTGGAATAGGTGAACTCTTGCTCGTCCCTGAAGCAGAATTTAATCTGTTAGGACGGGATTTAATTGTTGTATTGCAATTAGAAATTAAAGTAAAAACTCAAGAGCTAACAGTGTCTGCTTATCCTTTGACTGTGGATGATCAAAAACAAATTAACCCCGATTTCTGGTACTCTCCGGACACAATAAGTAAACTGGAAATCCCACCGATTAAAATTCAAATTTCCGAACCCCATATACCTGTGAGGGTAAGGCAATATCCCATATCCCTAGAAGGACGGAGAGGATTAAAACCAGAAATTGATCGGTTGTTAGCACAAGGAATCTTAGAGTCTTGAATGTCACCCTTTAACACCCCCATTTTGCAGAATTTGTGGAGGAAAAAGTGAAATGAGTTTTGAACCAGGTATTGTTTTTTGGTGCTCTGTATATGGATTTAAGGATTTGTGTGTGTGTGTGTGTGTGTGTGTGTTTGTAAACCGTGGTTTGTGTTCTGTATGTAAGCAGGAGGTTGTGGTGCAGTTTGAAAGCAATTTTTTGTGTGTTGGATGAGTGGAAGATCAGTCTGATTAGGATGACTTTTTTGGGTTTAGGACAGTTTGAGCGAATGGTTTGTGGAGATTTGAAAAGTGGAATTACTTGGTGGCGTATGGGAGGACTGTGTGAGAGCTTTCAAGTCTCTGGGTCAGGAGCAGGAACGGGTCTTGCCCGTTTTGTGAACAGTGTGGTTTCTATATGATGTTGCCCTTTGAGTTTTGTAACGTAACCTGTAATTACGATGTGACCTCCTGAGAGTGAATAGGGGAAATTTGGATACTAAGCTGTGGCCCTCTCAGGATGTATTGCCCCTGTAAAATCTGTAGGTAAACTGAGTAATTATAGGATGGCCGCCCCTAAGGCAGCCAATATATATAGTAATGTCTCTTCGCTGGTCGAGGGGATAAATGAGCAATATGATATTCTTGATGCATTGATGTCGTCTCTCAACCCAAGGACAGGATTAGGTGAAAAACTGCTGGTTCCACTAAATTATCTGAAGCTGGCCGAATCAGTGCAAAAAAGGCTGTGTGTATTTAAACATGTATCAGTGTTAGAGGCAGGGCATTCCCCTTGCCGCTCCTGGAGATCCGGTCCACCTTAAACCACTGATTTGGCATCTCCTTGAACACCTTAGAAATCTTTGTGCAAAGCCTAAAGTAAATTATTCTGCAAACAATTGATCATAATATTCACTGCCCCAACCAGCAACAACAGCCTGTTTTAACGAGGGGGGAACTATTACAAGAAATTGTTACTTATGGCACTAAGATGGGATGTTTAGAGCAATGTTTAAATTTGCAGCTCTGGGTTTGCCAGGCATGGGACTTGGATTTTTTTTTGTTTTCTTTCTTTAGAGAAGGATGCCCACCCCACCCCCCCCACCTTGACAAATCAGTCCTCAGTGAAACGACCTGTGGAGAAGGGCATTAGCACTAAGTTCACCTCGCTCAGCCCTAAATGGGCAAAATTGGTAAAATTGGTGGAACAGCCAATTAACAAGTTTATAGAATTTTCTAATATCAGCAAAACACAGGAGGAGAAAGTCTTCTGTGCCTGCCAGTCAGTCTTTGCTCAGACTTGAGGAAGGACCTGATGGATTTAAACTAGAAAATGTGGGGGAATTTCAGGCCAATCCATTCGCGTAATATCCACCTTAAAATAGCCTGACCAGCACACTAACCCAGTGTGGTCCCAGGCACAGACCTATAAATTTCACAATTGGTATGGAAACTCAAGTAAGTGTTATCAGCCAAAAAAAAAAAAAAAAAAAAAAAAAATTAGGACTGACTGCTACCCAGGAAAGAAAATTAACATAATCGGAGTAACTGGAGTCCCTGAAAAAGATCAATTAGTACTGTGTGTTTGGTCTCCAGGAGAAAACCAAAAGTCTAAAATAAAGTTTGTCATTGGTCCATACTGAAATAATATACTAGGGTTTGATGTCCTAGCAAAGTCTGGAAACTACCTAACAGACAGTGTGGAGCTTTGAATCCCTGCTGTGTGAGGTTCCAGAACTTATGGAAGCTGTTCAAGTCACCTCCTTCCAGAATAACAAACGTTAATCAATATCCTTTACCATCTGCTGCTAAGGAGGGGATCACAGAGGTGATCAAAGATTTGCAAACCTGTGATACTGCAGCCAGAGCACCCTGTTAAGGGTACAGTGTGGTCAGTAGGCACAATAGACGGGAGGGGACTGCTGACAGTAGCAGCAGTCCGCAGGGAATCAAAACAATGATGCGGTGCCACTCAGCCGCTGGTGCTGGCACTGCTGAACCGGTCGGCCCAATGCAAGCTAAATATGATGATTCCTCTTCTAGAGGAGGGTAAACATCAATCTGTGTTCACTTAGGAGGAAGTACAATATACCTTCAACCACCTTCCCCAAGGATGTAAACACTTGCCTGCCATTGCCCATAGTGCACTGGCAAGAATATTGAAGAAAAATATCCTAAAAGAAACAACTGTCTGGACTACTGAGTGTGGATGGACTCATGCCAGTCGCATTAAAGGCCCAGTGACGAGACCCCACTGGAAAGTAATCAGTACTCCAGGTGACACCAAGATAACCCTGAAAAGATAACGTAATGATAAAGACTTTATTTGATTATTTTGCCGCATTACCTTTTGGTATAAAGTGTATATTGCTGTTTATATTTGCTATGTTTACTTCTTTTTTTTTATCTATTATATATGGAAACGTACAAAGTGTGTTGAAGGAAATTGCTAAACTTAAGCAACCACACAATATTGAATATAGAAGATACGCTAATGTAAACAATATAAGCACTCTAGATGTACGAATTATGTGTAATAATTTGAACTGCAATTGTTATCCATTTGCTTGTTTCAGGTGTAAGGTATGCCAGGATAAATGGTGGACACACTGTGAATGTGGATACCCTCCGATAGGAGTTTGCACACAGTGTTGGAAAATCCAAAGAACTCTCACTGAGCGGAAACTAAAACAATTAGAGTCTAAACAAGAAATTATTCAAGAATCCCATGAGTGGTGGGAAATTTTTGCCAAAGGAATAAACCCTCAATATTATTGTTACCATTCCAACGAACCAGTCCCCTCTGTAGCTGAAATCTTGGCTATAAAGTGCAGAAGGGAAGTACTAACTGCGTCTTGCTTTGTCGCATTAGTTAAAGCTGCAAAGTGGGAAGCCTATATAAACAGGCAGAAAACCCAAAACAGCTGTTCTCCTGAAGAATTCCCTTGCTGCCGAGAAGATGGTACACCCCGTGGCTCGAAGCAACCGAGTCGACGGGCAAGGCAGAGGAGGAACAAACCGTGGAGAAAAGAACCAGAACAATGGGACACAAAAGCAGCAATGACCGAACTTCCACAGGACTGGTAAAAATATACTCAAATTGGAAAAATTGACAGACACCCTTTTTTTCTGGTATACCGTTAGTTTTGTTATTGATAATAACCCAAGCAAATGGAAACCCTCATGAACCTATGGCTTGAAAATTATATAATTTACCAGAGTCAAAATTAATTCAAACTCAGATTGGTCCAGGGAAGTGGAATTTCTCTGTGCATCTATATTCCCTGATACCTATAGAACAGAACTCCCCTGTTTTTACCCCAGATCTAACAAAGCTTCAGGCCCAATGTAAGGCATTTTATATATGTCCAGCAAGTATCGTAATGCGGGCAGGTCATGGTACGAAAATTGGTTTAATGTTTCACCTTGGTTAACCACTTTGTTGTCTGCTTTAACAGGACCGTATATTATGTTGATTTTGGGACTTATATTTGGGCCTTGTATATTAAGCTATATTTTACGCTTTTATTAGAGAACTTTATGACATAGCTAAACTGCTTATTTTAACTACAGAATCTAGAACAGGATATAAGAGTGTACCTAGTAATGAGGATGAAGACTATTGTGAATGCAATATGCCACGCGAAAACTGTAACTATTGTAATTATGATGTACTACATTGCGAATGCTATGATAAATGTTGGGAAAAAAATTTGCTTGCAGCACTGAGAATGAAAGCAGAGTTTAATAAACAATAATAGGATAAAAAGAAAAAGGGGGGATTGTGAGAAACTATGGACTAGGGTATTGTTTATTAAGATTTAAAATCGTAGTCTGTACTATTTTCTTTCTCCCTCTTTTCCTCTTTCTATTTCTGTTTTCTCTGCTGCCACCACAATATGTTGTCAGTCAGAGCCACGGGGTGGAATGTAAGGGTTTTGTGCTGGGAAGCACAACTACAGAAAATAGCAACAAGGAAATTCCTTGGTACCAGCCACAAAGTTTCGAAAACTGTAAATCCTTCTATAGATGCCTTTCTCTGACTGATGGTGGGACAAGCATCCATAAATAATAGGATGCTTTGCAGACACGCGTTTAAGGAGTTACATTTCAAGGTCTGGACCTTAGTCTTAATCAATAAAAGCCTTGTGCAAGGAATTTAAGGAGAAAACATTCCCAAGGACTAAATCAACTTTAATGTCAATTACGAAGGACCATTTGGCACTTGGAGGTTGTTAAAGGAGATAACCTCTGATAGCGACAGCGTCCGACTGGGATACTGGTGACTACGCATGCGTCAGGAGGAAGAGGTGAAAAGTTTAGACTGACGAAGACTACAGGCCTTCATCCTGAAGACCCCCTTAGGACCACAGGGAGGCAGAAAACGACCCCCTAACAACAACTGAAGCATGCGCAGAGTACCTCCACTACTTCATTGAACACGGAAGTAAAGATGTATAAAAAGGGACTGTTTGAACTGCTCAGCACGGCAGTTGGCGGAGCGCAGACTCCCCTGCCGTCCAGCGCTGTATTTGCTCATATTCTACTTGCTATAATTAATAAAATTTTAATTGGATTATGATACTTTGTGGTCTCAATTTATAACAATGTGCTTGAAGGGCAAGTTTCTACAGTACCAGCATAGGACTGATTGTCTTGAGACATTGCTTGTTTTTGTAGATCATTAAGAATGTTTTTAGAGAGGTCACTGGAATAAATGCAGGTTACTAAAAGAGCTGTGAGCCAAGATGGTGTTTATGCAAGGTACTGCTAAAGAGGTATGAGCTGAGAGAGGTTATAAACAAGAACCTTAAAATCAAGCTTCTAAACTTGTGTTAAGACGAGTGAAGTGACTTTATGCTCACTGCCAGTAGCGCCTTTGATTTGGGAATTGCAGGCAGATAAAAATTCTCAAATTTTGAAATTTAATATCAGGATGTCTTCCCAATGCTGTCTGTAGGGACAGCAGACTTAGATTCTCTGTTTAGTATTATTATTTATTGGTTCATTTTTAAGAAAGGGACATCTTCTGATGTAAAGGCCAAATGCATGTAACCAGATGCATTTGTTTTCTGAAGCAGGGACTGTTCTTACAGTCTTGGGAAATACTGTACCTCAGATTGAGCCTTGCTTCTTAGCTTCTCATTTGAAATAGCACTAGCAAAGATCCTGTAGAATTTATTTCCCGAACTGTCTGTCCATAGATCTTCTTGCTCGGGTTTCTTCTGGTGAAATTAATTTGCTCTAGACAAGTGTGTTTATAAAATGATCTCTGGGCTGTAAGATACCAAGTCTTAATTTCTCTCTGAATTAGTATCACCCATCTGTGAATATATTGCTGAAGATCCTACCTTACCGCTTTGTCAAACACCCAAGTGCTGCCCACCAATCTGCGAAGATGCTGGCTCGACAATTTCACATATCCCTTACAGATGCGCGAGGGATTGTGAATTCATGTCCCGCCTGCCAGAAGGCAGGATTTGGCATGGGCCTTGGAGTTAACCCAAAAGGGTTACAGCCTTTACAACTCTTGGAAAATGGATGTCTTAGACACTTTGAGAGGTCCTATCCAACCTAAATAATTTGATAACTCTATGGAATAAATACATTTTTGAGTACATTTTACTTTATAAACTCTTTCAAACTTTTTATACCCACTGCCAACATGCTATCTCTTTAATGTTGTCTTTTTGGCTCTTTTTCAGCTCTGAATGAGCAGTTTACTACTGGGGTAAAAGTAAGAGCAGTTTCAAAAAATATACTCTAGGAAACAGAACTCACTGAATTTCAGGGTTTTTTTCCTCACCAGAATTTCAAGTTTTGGTTTTTTCATGATTCATATTTGGAAGCTAATGATCCTGCAAACATAGACTTGTTGAGGGACTTTGCTCTTCTGAAGGTTTGGTAAAAACAAGATGACTTAATACAAGATTGAGCCTCAGAACTGAAAAAGACTAAGGTTGTACTTTGCAAAATGAACATTGGACCAAATAAAATTTAGCTTCATATGTAAAATATTCTTACATACATCAAAATTTCTATGTTAAAATATTTCTTTTGAATGTTTAACCTAGGACTTAAGCGACAAGGACTTGAATTATTTCCATTACCTGATTTAAAATGCATTCACCATAGTGCTTAGATTTAGTGTTGGTTTTGTTAAAACTGCAAATCTTCTGGTGGCCCTGTTGTTGATACTTTAATAACTATAATGGATATATTAGCTGAGAAATAGCAAGAATTATTTTGTGAATTTGAAAGTAAGATTTTTTTCAGAATGAATTAATATTTGTAACACAGATATTCGCTACTTTGAGGTACTGTGAAAGATATGATCGCAAACTGCATGGTTAAATAATTTTGAAGTATTTATTCATCAAATGAAGAGGCTGAAGGTATTTTACTTTTTCCTTGAGTTGCAAAATTGATATTGTAGTTGTTATCACTGTTTTTGAGTTGGAGGCAAAGACTATGTTTACTTTCTTTGTGTATAAATTTTGAGGTCCATACTTCTGCTGAATTGAGAAAGCGTTATTAAGATGTTAATTTAGGTTTAGAAAGTCTTGTAGAAAAGTGTCCACTGTGATCACTCACATACTCTTGCTGAAGATTCTGAGGGTATATAAATACATATCTATGTGTGTGTATATATATATATATATATATATAGGGTAGTTCTTTTGGCTAAAATGTGACCTCAATCTAACATACTTGTTGCTTAGATTCTTTCATCTAGGTCAATCAAATCTAGTACTTAAAATGTGGCATTAATAAACTGCTTTATGAAACTGTTCATTTTGGATAGTCTGTGTATCCTTTTCTGGAGCTTATGATGAAGACCCAGAACCTCTGAACCATTGCTTAATGTTTATTCCTTAATGAAAATGCTAGATCAGTTGTACCAGTGCCAAAGAGGTATTTCCAAGACTGATTAATTGTTAATTGAAATGATTTTAGATAGAAATGAAGTATCAATAAGAGCTTCAGATTTTAGTCAACACTTGTTATAACCAAGTCTGGGTAAACTGCTAGTATAAATGGTATGTATGATCTGTATCTATGCTAGCTAAATACTTACACCATCTGGATCCAGTGTGAGAACTGTTACTGATGTGCTAGGTATAAAGGAAATGCTGTATCAGATATAAGTGTCTTGAAATATACCTTGCTGACTTAGGTCTTTTGAGATGTTATAATTTCTGTTTATATTGCTATGGATCTAATATCAGAAACTCATTACAGTCATTACACTGAGAATCTGTCTAGTGTGAGCTGAAAACCTGATACTTGCTATCCATTTTTATAGATGTCATGGTTCCAACATCTCTTAATTGCCATGCTGAGTTGACACCTATTTGAAACTAGTGTGTCAATGTGAGACATTCTGAGTCATCTCTCTACTATGGGAATAGCTAGCAAGCATCTTACCATTCATTGAGAATTGTTCTGTTTCCTCTTCCCACCTATGATATTAAGGACATATTTTACATTATTTTGTTGTATGGTATATTTAAAAGTCATACTTTCTTGTTACTGGTATTTCAGATTCTTAGGCAGACTATTATTTTCTGTTCTGCAATGGTCTTTACATATTGTTCTATAGTATTAACTTTCTGTTTACACAAAGTGCTAATGCAAAATATATATATATTTCTTGTATCATTTTGTGAAATCTCTCCCTGTCTACTGGTCTTCAAAGCCCTCATTGCCTCCTTCTCTTTACTTGCATTGTGTTGAAGATTACTTTCACAGCCTGAAAACACCTATTTTATTATTTCAAACAAGATGCCTATATTTAAACTGTGTCTTGGATTTAATAGTTTCATTTTTAAAAAGGCTTTTCTGGTTTTGTGATACTAAAGAAAATCTTAACCTTTAATCATACAATATTTTATATATTGACAGATACATGTTTTTGTGTATATATGAGACTAAACAATCATATAATAGAATCATATAGTCATAGAATCACAGAATGGTTGTGGTTGGAATGGACCTCTGGAAGTCATCTGGTCCAACCCATCTGCTCAAGCAGGGTAACCTAGAGCTGGTTGCCCAGGACCATGTTCAGATGACTTTTGAATATCTCCAAAAGAGAGGTTTCACAACCTCCCTGGGCAACCTGCTCCACTCACCCTCAAGTAAAATGTTTTTATGTATGTTCAGAAGAAACCTCCTGCATATCTTTTTGTGCCCATTGCCTCTTGTCCTGTCGCTGGACATCACTGAAAAGAGCCTTATTTCATCTTCTTTGCACTCTCCCTTCAGGTATTTATATACACTGATAAGATCCTGCCTCAGCTTTCTCTTCTCTAGGCTGAATAGTCCCAGCTCTCCCAGCCTTTCCTCATAGGAGAGATACTTCAGTCCCTTCATAATAGAGAGAATAGCACAGATAATCTTATGTCTCTCTAGATGCTGGGAACTCCAAGCAGCGTAGCATTGAACAGACCTACAATCTATGTATAGCACACCACAGAGACACTGTCCATGAGAGATTCTCATGTTTTGGTCATTCAAGCCATTATAGGTTTTTCTCCATGATTTTTACTGTTAAAACAGAAGCTATGTTCTCGTGAGAATTTCTTGCTGCACTGTTAGATAAAAGGCAAGACCATGCAGGTGGTGTAATCACCAGTACCAAGTGAGAGTTGCATGCAGGCTCTTCTGTTACAATCACAGAATCACAAGGTTGGAAAAGACCTTTGAAGATCATCAAGTCCAACCAATCCCATCCTAAGCTAAACCATATCCCTAAGTACCTCATCTACCCTTTTTTTGAACACATCCAGGGAAGGTGACTCAACCACCTCCCTGGGCAGCCTGTTCCAGGCCCTGACAACTATTTCAGTAAATTTATTTTTTCTAATGTCTAATCTAAACCTGCCCTGGCACAGCTTCTTGCCATTTCCCCTTGTCCTATCACCTGTCACGTGGCTGAAGAGACCATCACCCACCCCTCCACAACCTCCCTTCAGGTAGTTGTAAGCAGTGATAAGGTCTCCCCTCAGCCTCCTCTTCTCCAGGCTAAACAGCCCCAGCTCCCTCAGACGCTCCTCATAGGATTTGTCCCCCAGCCCCTTCACCAGTCTCATTGACCTTCTCTGGACTCGCCCGAGGATCTCAATGTCCTTCTTCTGGTGAGGAGCCCAGAACTGGACACAGTACTCGAGGTGTGGCCTCACCAATGCCGAGTACAGGGGCACTATTACTTCCCTAGACCTACTGGCCACACTGGTTTTTGATACAAGCCAGGATGCCGTTGGCCTTCTTGGCCACCTGGGCACACTGCTGGCTCATATTCAGCCTGCAGTCAACTAACACCACCAGGTTGCCCAGCCTCCAGCCAGTCTCCCCCAAGCCTGTAGCGCTGCATGGGGTTGTTATGTCCCATGTGCAGCCCTCTACACTTGGCCTTGTTAAACCTCATCCCATTGGTCTCAGCCCATCGGTCCAGTCTGTTCAGATCCCTCTGAAGAGCCTCCCTACCCTCAGGCAGATCAATACTTCCTCCTAGTTTAGTGTCATCTGCAAACTTACTGAGGGAGCATTCAATCCCTTCATCGAGGTCATTGATAAAGATGTTGAACAAAACTGGACCCAAGACTGAGCCCTGGGGAACGCCACTCATGACCGGCCCCCAGCTGGATTTTGTTACATTTGCCACTCCCCTTTGGGCCCGGCCATCCAGCCAGTTTTTAACGCAGCAGAGGGTCCACCTGTCAAGGCCAGTGGCAGCCAGTTTCTCAATCAGAATGCTGTGAGAAACCATGTCAAAGGCTTTACTGAAGTCCAGGTAGACCGCATCCACAGCCTTCCACTTGTCCATTAAGCGGGTCACCTTGTCATAGAAGGCCATCAGGTTAGTTTGACAGGATCGACCTTTTGTAAACCCATGTTGACTGGGCCTGATCCCCTGGCCATCACGCATGTGCTGCATGATAGCTCCCAAGATGACCCAATAAGTTGTCTGAGTTTATCCTGTGTCCAAGGGATTTGTGCAATACAACACAGGCCTAACAGCCATGCTGTATGTGCAGCATAGCACAGCACAGCACAGGGCTGGGCCTACTCAGGTTAACTATTGTAGATCACTAACTCCTAGGTGTACAGTGGTCAGGTTCACTACACCTTCTTTGCCCCAAGGGTATGTTTCTGGCTTATATTCAACTTGGTGTCCACCAGGAACCCAGGACCTTTTCTGCAAAACTGCTTTCCAGCTCACAGCATGAGGTTGTTCCTTCCCAGGTGCAGGACTCTGCATTTCCCTTTGTTGTCTTCTCACCCCATTTCTCCAGTCTTTATGGTCAATCTGGAAGGCAGCATAACCTCATGGAGTATTAGCCACTCCTCCCAGTTCATTATCATAGAATGGTTTGGGTTGGCAGGGACCTTAAATTTCCAAGCCCCCTGACATGGTGACATGGGCAGGTTGCCCAAAACTCCATGCAACCTGGCCTTGAACACTTCCAGGGAGAGTACATCCAAAACTTCTCTGGGCAACCTGTTCCAGTGCCTCACCACACTCATAGTAGAAAGATTTCTTCCTAAATTCTAATCTAAATCTACTGTCTTTTATTTTAAACGCATTACCCCTTGTGCTGTCACTACACTCCCTGATAAACAGTCCTTCTCCAACTTTCTTGTAGCCCCCCTTCAGGTACTGGAAAGCTGCAATACGGTCTCCTGGGAGCTTTTTCTTCTCCAGGCTGAACAACCTGAAGAGGCTAAAATCCTGAAGTCCAGGGTAACGAGTTTGCTGTGAACCCTCCTTGCTGCCCTGAGGATCTTGAACTCCATCATTTCATGGTTACTGCAGCCAGCGCTGCCCTTGAGCTTCACATCCTTTGCCAATCCCTCCTCATTGGTGACAAAAAGGTCTAGCATGGCACCTCTCCTCATTGGCTCCTCTATCACTTGGAGGGGGAAATCGTCATCAATGCATTCCAGGAACCTCCTGGATTGCTTGTGCCCTGCTGTGTTCTTCCTCCAACAGATGGGTGGTTGAAGTCCCCCATGAGGACCAGGGCTTGTGAACGTGACGCTGTTCCTATCTGTCTATAGAGGGCCTCCTGCGCTCGGTTCCTCTGGTCAGGTGGCCTATATCAGACTCCCGCTATAATGCCCCCTGTCCCTGCACTCCCTTTAATCTTGACCTATAAGCTCTCGGTCTGCTCCTCATCCATCCACAGATGGAGCCCCATGCACTCCAGCTGGTAATTGACATAGAGGATGACATCCTCTCCTCATCTGCCCTGCCTGTCCTTCCTAAAGAACCTATATCCTTCCATCCCAACACTCAAGTCATAGGTGCCATCCCATCATGTCTTTGTGATGCCAATAAGATCATAGCCATGCATGCGTGCACACATCTTCAACTCCTATTGTTTATTCCCCATGCTACTAGTTTCCCTCAGTAACCATCCCAAGACCCTGAAGTCTCTTTTGATCACTTTTGCACTACATGTTACTGCTTCATCACTACCCACATGGAGGAGCAGTAGTGGGTACTAGTAGGAAGACTGTAGCAGTCTGGGGAGTTTCCTTGTCCTTAATGTGGGCAGCAGACTTCCCTGGGACCCTCTGTTCCCTTCAGAAAGGAGTTACCTACAAACATAACCCACCTTTTCTTTTTTGTGGAGTTGGTCATGATACAGGGGGAGGGGGGGCTTTCTGGCCTTGGTGATACCTCTGGTGTAGCTTGACTGTCATCTATGTCCTCATTTGACTCACCTTTCACAGCCAGAGCCTCATAGCTGTTGTACAAAGGCACCTGGGAAGGTGAGGTAGGCAAGGCGGAGGTTATCCTGACACCCTGAGTACGGACTTGCTTCCATTCACTCCTTGCTTTTAAGTTTAGGCCTTCAACCTGAGAGGGGGACGATACAGGGTCCTCTTCATCTTGGGTTTTGCTTGCTGTGTGTTGCTGCCTCAGGAAGGGCAGAGCTTGGCTCCACCAGTCTATCTCTTTCTCAACTTCCCCAATGCTCCTTAACCTTTATACTTCCTCTCATAATTCTGCCACCAGGCTGAGCAGATTATCCACCTGGTCATACCTCACACAGCTGTTCCCTCTACTGCCATTCCCAATAACAGGCTCTGGCACTCTGTGTGGCCTGCGACCTGAGTGGCTGAATGTTTCTGCTGCAGCTGTCTGGATTGCCACATCCATTCTGACAAGCATGAAGTTCAGAGTTTTCTATCAGGTGGATACCATGGCTAAGCACCTGCTGAAGGGGTGATGACCACCAATGGTATTCACCTTCTCAGCTGGTAGCATGACTAGGCCCTCCCTTCGTGAATTGCTACACAAACTGCGGCGTGGCACCGTACCCTGGCTGACATGTCATGCTCTCTTTGCCAGCTCTGATCCCAGTGATCCAGGTCACTAGCACTCCCCAAGCAGGTCTTTATAAGCATGGGGGTGAGCACTGTTGCTCTGGCAACGTCCATGCCTTGTCAGCGGCTCCCTTGAGATCTGCTGACTCATGGGGAGTCTCTTCTGTTCCCCTGGCAATTCCTTGCCTCAGGAAAAACCCCTGTGCAAGATCTCCAGATCATTAATGAAGATGTTAAAGATGTTGAAATCTGAGCAAACTACAAAAGATAAATATTACATGGAAGATATCAGATAGACTAAATTCACATGAGTTGTAGTAGCTAATATCCTTCTTGGCCACCTGGACACACTGCCAACTCTTATTCAGCCAGCTATCAACCAACACCCCCAGGTCCTTTACTGCTGGGCAGCTTTCCAGCTACTCTTCCCCAAGTCTATCAGATTGCATTGGGTTGTTGTGACCCAAGTGCAGAATCCAGCACTTAGCCTTATTGAATGTCATACAGTTGGCTACAGGAGACAGATCTACCTTATTCTTAGTTGTTGCCTGGTATCCATTCTTCACATTCAACATCTTGCAGTTCTATAAATTCTACTTTAGAATTTCTTCTTTCATACCATACATCAAAAGGCATGTGGGAGTCCTCAAATGGCCCATGGTCAGCTTCATAGTATCCCTTGTAGGATGGAAAGCTCCCTCCCCAAGAGTTGTGGTCGTGCGAAAGGGTGGACAGCAACTGTCACTGAAGCTGAGGCACTCACAGTAGTGATAGGCTGACAATAGGCTGGTCCTGAAGCACTCATGGCACCAAACACTGGGCTTCTCATGTTATGAGCCTTGTGGCCTGAGTAATCCCGTTCAGCAGAAATTTCAAAAGTGTCCCTGTGTGAGGGCAGTAAGGAGGTGATTACAGCCCTCTGCTTTGTTTCCCATTTTGGTTGTCTGCTCTGTTGCCATGCCTTCTGAGTGCCAGCCTCTGGACTTGGTTGCAATATGGGACTCAACTGATACCATGTCTCTGACTGAACCATCTGAAAGGGACTCACGTGGTCACGCCTCTGACAAAGAAAGGCAAACAAATACTACACTCATGTTTTATCCCAGGATCCTTGGGGTCCCTTCCAACCCAGACCATTCTAACATTTATAATGGTATTGCCCTGGTTCTAAGTTTATAAAGGTAATGTTCTGGAGTTTTTTTAACTGTTGACATAGCTTCAGATAAACATAGGACTACAGCTGAAAATATAGGCACTTACTACATACTTCTCCATCTTTTCAAAGGGATAGATAGCAAGCACTTCTTAACTAATTCAACAAGCAGAATGGCAGGCATTTGGAAAAGGCTCCACCCAGGGTACATACGCATCTACATGATGTTAGTGGGGTAGCTTGTACAGACTGTAGGAATCTGTTTCTGATTTTCTTTAAAAGCATGAAATACAAAGGCCACATCAGTCAATAAACCATGACCAACTTCAAGTGTGGCTGTGCTTGTACCTAATTTTAAGCCTCTGCTGAACAAGAAGAAAGCCACATTGCAGTTCAGCATGCAGCATCGTGGGGAGCAGGAGCTTTTTCACTTTCCTATGAAATCTCAGTTCTGCCAACCTAGGAGCAAGATGAAACAGGCCCAAGATTTGATGCAACCATGAAACAACTTTTTTTTTCTGGACTTTGTCAAACTTTCTCCCCAAGTGAGCTGTCCAGAGAAGAGGCATATAAGATCATAGAATGGCATGGGTTGGAAGGGATCCCAAGGATCATAGAGCTCCAACCCCCCTGCCACATGACCCACAGGAAGCTGTGTGGAAGAGGTTTGCATCTTGGGTAATCTGTTTTGTCCACTGGCTGGAGAAACCTGATAATGACAACGATAATTATAATTACAAGCATTCAGTATCATTCAATTACTATTACTCATTATTATTAGCACTTGATAGAAATATTCTTTAGCCAAATGCACCTTTCCATGCCATGAGAACCTCGGCACTGTTTTTTTGATCAACATGTATATTACACTGAAAAAAATTCATGAGAGAAAAAAAGACATGAACTCTTATCTGTGGAGATGTATGCAAATAGGATTATACATATCCCGCTATGTATCATTGTCTCAGCAAATGAATATATCTACATGAACATGCACACTTGCACTTATACATATACAAATAATTCGTGGACTTGCCTCCCCCCCTCGGCATACATTAAGCATAATTTCATAAATCATCTCAAATGTACATGTTTAGTATGGTTCAGTGTCTAGTTGCAAAGAGATATGGACACACATAATGGTAATATATACACATACACAAACTCATCAATATATCACTGTCTCCTGACTCCCAAGAGACTCTGCAGAGACTGCTCGTCGGAGCCTGGGCATGTAAGGTGGTGTCAGAATTGATGCCTCAGAAAGCCGGAATCAAAACTCAATAGCCTTGGTGACTATTAAGCAGGTATCCTTTATTGCAGTGCTGGGCACACAGGGGATTGCTCCTCCAAATGTGTGCGCGCCTTAAAGACAAATTTCTCATATTTATACATATTAACTATACATATTCATTATAATTTCTAAGAAAAGGCGGGGTTATGCAAATTAACTCCAGGAAGCCATTTACATTAACTCCACCCAGATAGAGCATGCTCAATGACACTCAGGGGGTCTTCTGGTGGTCTTCAGGGATGAAGGCTGTCATCCTCCAGCTGTTTAGAGAAGTACGCCACTGCTATTTTATAGGGTCCTAAATGTTGAGCCAGGACTCCCAGGTTTACTCCTGGTTTTTCATGTAAAAAGAGCAAGTCTAGAGCTCTCATTAGTTCCTTTTTAAGTGTATTAAAAGCTTTCTAGGCCTCTTTTGCCCAGTTGAGCAGGGTTAATTTTCAAGAGTTCATAAAGAGGCTTCGTTATTATTCCACAACTGACACCAGTTCACAATTCCGAAAAATGTTCTGAGTTCTCTTACCATCTGAGGAAGAGGGTCTTACAGATGCTTCTTTTGCTCAGTATCCAATTCTCCTTGTCCTTCAGAAATTTCACATCCCAGATAGGTTACTCATTGTTATACCATTTCAGCTTTCTGTTGAGAGACTCAATATCCATTTAGCCCCAAAATTCAACAAACTTGTCCCTTGAATTCAGTCAGGTTTTGTTTCAGTGACTATTAATAGGCCATTCACATACTGCAGAAAGATTTCATCTCTGGAGGGAGGGTCTTATGCTTCAAGTTCTCCTGCAAACCGATTCCCAAAGATTGATGCATTTATTTTTAAAACCTTGGGGTAACACTGTCAGGTAAACTGGGTTGTCCTACCAGTGGTAGGACTTCAAATGGAAATAACTTTTCATTTTCTTTGGCTAATGGCAGGCAGAAGAAAGCATCTTTTAAGTCTAAGACTGTAAGGTTTGTTAGCAGTGTTGTTGCAGTTATGTGTAGCTGTGCTTTTAAGATGGCTTTTGCAAGCAGCAGAGCTACAGCTTGCTGCAAGCCCTAGACATTAAACACCAGCCAACCCAAGGCCAAAGTCGCAGCCGACCAAGGCCGCACAAGTGTATAGGGATTAGCTACCACCGAGTGCAAATCTTCAACAAGATTATTTATTGCCCTGAGGTATTGTACTATTCGATATGTTTCATTGGCTTTTAATTGGTAAAATAGGAGCATTATATTCTGATTCACATTCCCTGTAGAAGAAAAGGGAGGGGATCCTAATTCATCCGGTTCTGGTATTTAATCCCCCCTTTTCATGTACCACAGTCCCCTATTTTTCAAGCAGAGCAGCATCTCTTCAGTTGTTTCTGTTTTTATCTTTTCCTAAATCCAATACTAAGGGATCCAGTGGTATCGTAATTCCACACTCCTGCCATTCCGAATCATCTCGGAGGGTGGGAAAAAAACAAACATATCAGCGTAGCCAATTTTATCCCATTTCCCTTTTCTCTTAAAAAGCATTAATTGCAATACCTCGGCAAATTCTTTTTACTCACACTCCCACCAAGTTCCCCTCCGATATCTTTCCAGTGCAAAATCTCACAATCCAGAGGGCTTTTCTTAGGGATCTTGCTACTTTGTCTCCCTCCCATCGTTAGTTAGATTTACCCCTTGATTTCCATTCTTATTTATAACTCAACTTCCATCTATCTGTCCAGCAATACTAACGAGAATGATACGGTTTCTCTAATACATTCACAGTTCCACACTGATAACACAAAAAATAAAAGCAAACCGTAAATTTCTAGCCGGTAACTCTCTCTCTCTCACAGACACGCTGTGACTCAGTCACTCACCACTCGCACCAGAATTAACTCATTTCACTCACACCAACCGTTCGTCAAAGCTAAATCACTTTTCAAAAGTCAGTTCCTTGTGACAATATCAAAGTCAAGACCAATAAATCAGTGCCACCAGAGCAGCGACTCCCGGTCTCCTGCGTGACCGGCAGGAGTTCTCTCCCACTAACCGCAGAGCAGCACGCTGTTACAGAAGTTTGCAGCAGGACTCCACACTCACTTTGTGCTTACTTAAATGTCTCGGTCACACCTGCACAAGATCTTTATACGATAAATACTCACTCGATACAATTATCAGATTCAGATTGTTAGCAGCATTTACATGCTACTAACCAGACGTATACAATCAGATGTATACTAACCAGATGTATACAATCAGGCACTAGTAACCTGATATAAGATACTCGCGTGGGACATCTCCCAACGGCTTACAGTATCCCCGAACGACTGGTCTCCAGAAACCAAATACCAAGATACCCCAGTATACCAGATACAGCCGGCTATCCCCCAGACCAAGAGCTCAAATAAATTTAAAGAAATACCTTAAAAATCAGAGGATGGTCCTTGTCTGCTCCCGCAGTGAGCCGAGCAGGGTGAGGAGTCCCTCCGGGAAATCCCGGGGCGCGCCTAGGGAGTCCTGTTCCTTACCGGATCCTGCAGCCAAGCAGAGCGGGTCCCATCTGGGTCGCCAAACTGATGCCTCGGAAAGCCGGAATCAAAACTCAATAGCCTTGGTGACTATTAAGCAGGTATCCTTTATTGCAGCGCTGGGCACACAGGGGATCGCTCCTCCGAATGTGTGCACCATGCAAAGCCAAATTTTTCATATTTATACAGATTAACTCTACATATTCATTATAATGTCTAAAGAAAAAACGGGGTTATGCAAATTATTTCCAGGAAGTAATGTGCATTAACTCCTCCCAGATAGAGCCTGCTCAGTGACACTCAGGGGGTCTTCCGGCGGTCTTCAGGGATGAAGGCTGGTCATCTTCCTCGCTCTCAGCGCATGCTCTTTACGGTTTTCTCCATGCTTATCTGGGCTCCAAACACCTGCACCGACTAGTTAGCTTTACACTGAAAACAAGATATACTCTGTCTTTTAATTGGTCATTAGTCTCATTATTTATGACTCCTCTATCTCTTACTTCCTCTAGTTTCAAGGCTGTTGCACTATTATGGCTAAGTTTTGCAGCCGCTTTCATGAAACAGCTAATGTGATTACAGCCAAATTCTGCTAAAATTCAAAACTAATCTATTCCTAAAAACACACAGATTCTTACTTCTTTATCTTCAAAGCTGTGACTGTTGCACTGTTATGGCTAAGTTTTGCATCTGCTCTCACAAGCAGCTTACACAGTTACAGCTTGCTCTTAAACCAGTCTATTCTTAAAACTACGAAAATTCTTCTATTAAGGTTATATTAATTGTCTCTTAAGCTACACCTATATCAATCAATCAGCATGATTACTTTTCACTGAATCAGAATGGGAAAAATGGTTAAATCAGGGTATTTTGATTCCTACACAATCGCAGAAATTACCAGGGAAAAATTTATGTGGGGATGAGCGGGTGGTGGAGAGAGTTAGTAGTGGGCCGGTGGGAGGTGGATGGAACAGGGTCCTAGTGCTCGCCCGGGGCTTGGCCCCAGTGACCAGCGGGGTCGTGCTGTGGTTCATGGCTGGGGGAGAACGGCGCTGTGGGCAGTGGCCGAGACCTGCGAGAGCGTGCCGCGCAGCCGGGTGCCTTGGCAGAATTGCCGTAGAAGTGGGAGAACCACCCCCCACACACACACACCCCAATCCATACAAACTGGATGTGACAACACGCGTCTTGCAATGTCGTTTGTCTTACAGGTGAGTTTGCAGCGTTTGTTCGTTTGTATGTGCTCTGATGATTTACACTCTGATGATTAGGAAAAATTTGCTTTTTCAGTCCCTACTATAAACAAAAATGAACCCATGAAAAAAGTATCACTGGGTGCGCTCCCACAAAGCATAAAAAAATCACCAACTATGTGCCAGACTTATATAGCCTGGGCACTTGCTCTGGTACGAAAAATGCATCCTGATCTAATCTTTTATCATTACATGGATGATATGCTGATTGTGGGGAAAAAACTTGAACACTGAAAGTTTGATTCATGAGTTAACAGTGCATTTGAAAAGCAAGGGGTTACAGATTGCTGCAAAGAAAATTCAGAAGAAGCCAGTGTGGAAATATTTAGACTGACAGATTGATAAAGGTACCATAACACCTCAGAGGATTGAAATCAGAGCTGAGGTTAGCACGTTAAATGATGTTCAAAAGCTGCTCGGAGATATTAACTGGATTATTGTGTGGTATTATGCATCAGTATTTTATTACCCATATTTGCAGCCACACTGGACTAACTGACTAATTCAAAGTCTAGCAGGGAGAAATCAGAGAGCAGACAGGCTGGTAGCACCAGCCTGGGCTGCTCCCTCAGCAGACCACATTGCACAAGCTCAGAAGTCGCATGAATTTTTTTTTTTACCAATTTGCTAAGGTACTTAGCAATACCACTTGTTGGTTACTGAGGCTAAAGGGGTTTTACAGTCGTGCCTGGATTGTCAGCAATTTACCAGTGGCCTTGCCCCTGGCGTGCATCCTCGTGGCATAGGCCCACTAGAAGTTTGGAAGAACAAAAAAGGGAAAAAAAAAAAGCTTCTTTTTTTTCTGGCAGTGTGAGCTACTGCACAGATGGGGGAATCTAGTAAACATCCAACGCCCCAGGTGCTCTGCCATAGCAGCACTTGAATACCCCGTGAAATCAAAACCGACGACAGCCCAAAATATATAGCACAATCAATACAAACCTTTTTCTTTACCAATTATGGGACATTACCTATGACATTACCTATGTTACAGGGACACCACATTCGCCTGCAGGCCAGGCCATAGTGGAGCGTATGAATCAAACTCTCAAGTATTTGCTTCATGAACAAAAAGGGGAGAGAGGGACATCTCTCCAGCTAATCGATTAAACAAAGCTCTTTATGTTTTGAACTATTTATGTCTGCCACAGGACAGTTTGGTACCTCTAATGGTGAAACATGCAGTAGGTTTAAAAGGAGGTTTGAAAGGGAACAAAAAAGAAAAAAAAAAAAAGAAAAAATTTAAAATTGAAAATTAAAAAAAGAAAGTCAATGTCAGGTGTTAGTAAGAAATGAAGTTACAGGTACTAACTTGGGGAAGGAGATCTGCTTGTGTCATTACAGATATGGGAACCAAGTGGATAAAGCCGTGGATTTGCCCTCCCGCCCCTTCACCAGTCTGGTTGCCCTTCTCTGGACACGCTCAAGGACCTCAATGTCCTTCTTATGGTGAGAAGCCCAAAACTGGACACAGTACTCAAGGTGCGGCCTCACTGATGCCGAGTACAGGGGCATATAATCACCTCCCCAGGCCTACTGGCCGTACTATTTCTGATACAAGTCAGGATGCCGTTGGCCTTCCTGGCCACCTGGGCACACTGCTGGCTCATATTCAGCCTGCAGTCAACCAACAGCCCCAGGTCCTTCTCTGCCTGACAGCTCTCCAGCCACTCTTCCCCAAGCCTGTAGTGCTGCATGGGTTTGTTATGTCCCAAGTGCAGGACCTGCCTTTCGTAAACCCATGTTGACTGGGCCTGATCACCCAGTTGTCATGTGTGTGCTGTGTGATAGCACTCAAGATGACTTGTTCCATGATCTTTTTTTTACCCAGCAAACAGTGCACCTTTCCAAGCCACGAGAAGCCAGTTTCTCCAGGTAAATGCTGTGGAAAACAGTCTCAAAGACTTTACTGAAGTCCAGGTAGACAACACCCACAGCCTTTCCCGCATCCACTAGGTGGGTCACCTAGTCATAGAAGATCAGTTTAGTCAAGCAGGACCTGCCTTTCATGAACCCATGCTGGCTGGGCCTGATCCCCTGTTTGTCCTGCACATGCCGCATGATGGCACAAAAGATGACCTACTCCATAATCTTCCCTGGCACCGAGGTCAGACTGACAGGTCTTAGTTCCCCAGATCCTCCTTCCAGCCCTTCTTGTGGATGGCTGTCACATTTGCTAATGTCCAGTTAATTGGGACCTCCCTGGTTAGCCAGGACTGCTGATAAATGTGGGAGAATACCTTGGTTGAGCAATTCTGCCAGCTCCTTCCGTACCCTTGGGTTGATCCCATCCAACTCCATAGACTTGCAATGTCTACGTGGTGCAGCAAGTCACTAGCCAATTTCCCTTGCATTATGGGGGCTTCATTCTGCTCCCCATCTCTGCTTTTCAGCACAGGTGGCTAGGTACTTGGCAAAAAAATTGGTCTTGCTTTTGAAGACTGAAGCAAAGAAGGCATTAAGTACCTTATCCTTTTCCTCATTCTTGTCTCTAAGTTTCCCCCTGGGTCCAATAATGTATTCTCCTTAGCCCTTCTTTTGTTGACATTGTATTTATAAAAACATTTTTTAATTGTCTTTTACCACAGTAGCCAAATTAAGTTCCATCTGGGCTTTTGCCCTTCTACTTTTCTCCCTGCATAGCCTCATGGCATCTTTGTAGTCCTCCAGAGTTGCCTGCCCCTTCTTCCAAAGACTCCCCTTTTTTCCCTTAGTTCCAGCTAAAGCTGTCTGTTCATACAGGCTAGTCCTCTTCCCGGCCAGTTTGTCTTTTGGCACATGGGGACAGCCTGCTCCTGCACCTTTAAGATTTCCTTCTTGAAGAATGTCCAGCCTTCCTTTACTCCTTTGCCCTTCAGGATTGCCTCCCAAGGGACTCTGACAAACAGTGTCCTGAACAGGCCAAGGTCTGCCTTCCAGCAGTTCTGTTGAACCCCATTCTTACTTCTCCAAGAATCAAAACCTATTATTTCATGATTGCTATGCCCAATATGGTGATCAGTGACGAGTGGAGAAGAGTCTGGCTGGATACCTGTGACTAGTGGTGATCCCCAGGGCTCGGTGTTGGGTCTGGTCTTGTTTAACATCTTCATTGACAACCTTGATGAGGGAATAGTGTCCACCCCCAGCAAGTACGCCGATGATACAAAGCTGGGAGGAGTGGCTGACAGGCAGGAACACTGCGCTGCCATTCAGTGAGACCTGGACAGGCTGGAGAGCTGGGCAGGGAGAAACCAGATGAGATTCAATAAAAGCAAGCGTAGAGTCTTGCATCTGGGAAGGAATAACCGCTTGAATCAGTACAGGCTGGGGGTGACCTGCTGGAGAGGAGCTCTGTGGAGAAGGACCTGGGGGTCCTGGTGGACGACAGGTTGTCCATGAGCCAGCAGTGTGCCCTGGTGGCCAAGAAGGCCAATGGGATCCTGGGGTGCATTAAAAGGAGCAGGGCCAGCAGGTCAAAGGAGGTGATCCTCCCTCTCTACTCTGCCCTGGTCAGGCCCCACCTGGAGTATTGCGTCCAGTTCTGGGCTCCCTAGTATAAACAAGACAGGGATCTCCTGGAAAGAGTCCAGCGGAGGGCTACAAAGATGATTAAGGGCCTGGAGCATCTCCCCGACGAAGAAAGGCTAAGTTACCTGGGGCTGTTCAGCCTTGAGAAAAGACAACTGAGAGGGGATCTGATCAATGTTTATAAATATCTTAAGTATAGGATTCAGGGGGAAATGGCCGGCCCCTTTTCAGTGGCCTGTGGAGACAGGACAAGGGGCAATGGCTGCAAGTTAGAGCATAGGAAGTTCCGCACCAACATGTGGAAGAACTTTTTCACGGTGAGGGTGACAAAGCACTGGGACAGGCTGCCCAGGGGGGTTGTGGAGTCTCCTTCTCTGGAGATATTCAAGACCCATCTGGATGCCTACCTGTGCAATCCGTCCTACGGACCCTGCTTTGGCAGGGGGGTTGGACTCAATGATCTCTGGACATCCGGTACAACCCCTACAATTCTGTGATTCTGTGAAGACGGCCTCCAACCATCACATCACCCACAAGTTCTTCTCTGAAACAACAGGTCTGGTGGGGCACCTTCCCTCACTCACCAGATGTGTCACACGCTCTAAGAACCTCCTAGACTGTTTCCTCTCCACTGTACTATATTTATATCAGATGTCTGATAAATTCAGATCCCCCATGAGAAGAAGGGCCAGCAATCATGAGACTTCCCCCAGCTGCTTATAGAACATTGCATAGAATCACACAATCACAGGCATTCACCT
The DNA here is from genome assembly GCA_022605575.1 of Laterallus jamaicensis coturniculus. Lineage (NCBI taxonomy): Eukaryota > Metazoa > Chordata > Aves > Gruiformes > Rallidae > Laterallus > Laterallus jamaicensis. The sequence continues at coordinate 35,575 of JAKCOX010000275.1, read as the reverse complement.
GCCTTAGTGCACCACACCCTAGCCCATGGTACTAGCAGAAATCACTCCTGAGGAGGGTGTTAAAACATACCAATACATTGATATATTAGTGAGGGGACCTGATACTGCTGCAGTAGGACAAACCCAAACAAAAATAATTACTCACCTAGAATCACAGAATCACTAGGTTGGAAAAGATCTTTGAGATCATCAAGTCCAACTGTACCTTTCCTCTACTAAACCATATCCCTAAGCATCTCATCTACCAGTATTTTAAATACATCCAGGGTTGGTGACTCAACCCCCTCCCTGGGCAGCATGTTCCTGTGCCTGAGAACCCTTTTGGTGAAGAACTTTTTCCTAATGTCTAATCTGAACCTTCCTGGCACAGCTTGAGCCCATTCCCCCTCATCCTATCACCTGTCACTTGGGCAAAGAGACCAACACCCACCTGTCTACAACCTCCTTTCAGGTAATTGTAGGCAGTGAGGTGGTCTTCTCCAGGCTAAACAACCCCAGTTCCCTCAGCTGCTCCTCGTAAGGTTAATTCTTCAGCCCCTTCACCAGCCCTGTTGCCCTTCTCTGGACACGTTCCAGGACCTTGATGTCTTTCTTTTTGTGAGGAGCCCAAAACTGAGCACAGTACTCAAGGTGCAGCCTCACCAATGCTGAGTACATGGGCACAATCACTTCCCGGGACCTACTGGCCACACTATTTCTGATACAAGCCAGGATGCCATTGGCCTTCTTGGCTACCTGGGCACACTGCTGGCTCATGTTCAGTCGGCAGTGACCCAACATCCTCAGGTCCTTCTCTGTGTGGTGGTTTTGGCCCTAGCTAGAGGCCAAATACCCACCAAGCCGCCCGCTCACTCCCCCCTTCAACCGAAAAGGGGAGAAAATAGATAGGACTTGAGATAAGGACAGAGGGATCACTCTCCAATTAGTGCAATGGGCAAAACAGACTCAGCACAGAATAAAGGAAAGTGATTTATTACTACTACAACTAATACACCCAGTGAACCGTAATGAGATAAGAAGCGGCCAGGTCTTAAAGCACCTTCCCCACACCCCTCCCTTCTTAGCACACTTAAAACTCATCACAATTTTACTCCCTTCTTCCCCCCCAACATGGCGCGGGGAGGGGCAGGGAATGGGCAGTGGGGTTCCAGCGATTCCTCACAAGCTGCTTCTCTTCACAAGATCTTAACACTTCTACTTCCCCCCATCCCTCACCTCTTCGCACTCTTGACTTTAATCATAGATCTGCTCCCTTTTTCCCTCCCATCGCAGCACAAGGAGGGGCAGGGAATGGGGGTTTCCAGTCCGTTCCTCCCGAGGTGTCTTCCATCCCAGCTGGGGGGGGGGGCGGCATTCCACACACACACCCTTCCCCTGCAGCACCGTGGGGTCCCACCCACGCGAGAGTCGTGTCCACGAACTTCTACAGCGTGAGTCCTCTCTATCAGTGAGTCATCTCCTCGCCACAGGCCTCTCAGCAGGACTCCCTTCCATGGGTGCTGACATTCAGGCCCAGACTCCCCCGGCCTGGTCCCCTGCAAAGTCACAAGTCCGCTGGCAAACCTGCTGAGGCGTGGATCAATCTCTTCACAGGGTACAGATGTCTTTGCTCCCTGTCCTCATCCATGGGCTTTGGGGGGGACACCCGTTTCACCATGGTCTTCACCACGAGCTGCAGGGGAAACTCTCTTTTCGCATTCTTCATTCCCCCACTCCTGCGGGCCTGGCCTTGGTGTCTGTGGAGATTGTTACATCTTCTCCCTCCCGCTCCGGTGGCAAAGTGCACCTGCCAGCAGTTTCTTTTTCTCCTATATGTGATTCACAGAGGCGCTATGACCAGCTCTGATAGGCTCATCTTGAATTTGGCCTTGAATTGTCCATGTTTTCAAAATATGGGGCTTGCAGAAAGCTGTAACTGCGGCTTACAAAAGCCACCGAAGCAGCACAGCTACACAAAACTGCAAGACTCTACCAGGCAGCTTTCTCGCCACTCTTCCCCAAGCCTGTAGTGCTGCATGGGTTTGTTACATCCCAAGTGCAGGACCTGCCTTTCGTAAACCCACGTTGACTGGGCCTGATCACCCAGTTGTCATGTGTGTGCTGTGTGATAGCACTCAAGATGACTTGTTCCATGATCTTCCCCAGCACTGAGGTCAGACTGACAGGCCTGTAGTTTCCTGGATCCTCCCTCCGACTCTTCTTGTAAATGAGTGTAACATCTGCCAGCCTCCAGTCAAGTGGTGCAGCACAAGGCCTGAAAGAGTCAGGTAGAAGTTCCAGCACTTTGCAGCTATCTGACACAGACGTGCTGGTTTGTTGGACACAAACCTTGGGAGAGTTAAAATAACAAAGAAGAGCTGGCTGATAAGGGATGAAAGAATGTTGGGTGACTAGACATCTTGACACCGGAAGTGCATAACAGGACCTGGTCAGCCTTGAAAGGGAGAACGAAACATGCTTTAAGAAACAAAACCAGAATATGTGTAAAGGTTGTGTGATTAGGCCTAAGCTGCTTTTTCTAATAATGTTCGTAAGTGTTTTTAAACCAATCAGCAAATAGTAAATGTAAGAATGGCTTCTGCGCTCCAATGAAACTAAGGCACACGTGGGCTTTGCAAAGTATATAAACTTGTGATTTGCTACAATAAAACAACAATTAGCTTGCATCAAGCTGTGTCCCGTCTCTTATTCACAGCAAAGTGGAACTTCCCCAGTCAGCCAGGACTGCTGGTAGATGACTGAAAGGGGTTTGGCAAGCACACCTGCCAGCTCCCTGGATGCCCTTGGGTGGAACCTGTCCAGCCCCAAAGACTTGTGAATGTCTAATTGGCCTAGCAGGTCTCTAACCATTTCCTCCTGGATCATGGGAGTCTTGTTCTGGTCTCCCTCCCTGTCTTCCAGCTCCTGAGACTGAACACCCAGGGAACATCTCACCTTACTATTAAAGACTGAGGCAAAGAAGGAATTAAATACCTCACCCTTGCCCTCATCATTGTCACTAATGTTCCCCCTGCATTCAGTAACAGCTGGAGATTGTCCTTTACCCTCCTTTTGCTGTTGATGTATCTGTAGAAAGATTTTTTTATTATCTTTCACAGGATTGGCCAATCTGAGTTCTAGTTGGGCTTTAGCCCTTCTGATTTTCTCTCTACATGATCTTACTTCATCCCTGTAGTCCTCCTGAGACACCTGCCCCTTCTTCCAAAGCTCATAGACTTTCCTCTTTTTTCTGATATCTACACAGATCTTTGCTCAGCCAAGCTGGTTTTCTCTTTCGCTGGCTCCTTTTCTGGCACAGGGGGACAGACTGTTCTTGTGCTGCCAGGATTTCCTTCTTGAAGAGCATCCAGCCCTCCTGGCTCCTTTGCCCTTAAGGACTGTCTCCCATGGAACTGTATCATCCAGCCTTCTGAACAGTCCAAAGTAAGCCCTACAGAAGTCCAAGGTGGCCGTTCTACTGACCCCCCCTCCTCACTTCTCCTAGAACTGAGAATTCTGTCATCTCGTGATCACTGTGCCCCAGGCGTCCTCTAACAGTTACATCTCCCACTAGGCCTTCTCTGTTTACAAACAAGAGGTCCAGTGGGGTGCCTTCCCTACTCGGCTCACTCACCAGTTGTATCAGGGAGTTGTCTTCCACACACTCCAGGAACCTCCTAGACTGTTTCCTCTCTGCTGTATTATACTTCCAGCAGACGTCCAGTAAGTTGAAATCTCCCACAAGGACAAGGTCTAGCAATCGTGAGGCTTCTTGCAGTTGTTTGTAAAATAACTCGTCAGCCTCTTCCTACTGGCTGGGTGGTCTACAGCAGACTCCCACCACAATATCTGCCTTACTGCGTGCTCCTCTGACTTTTACCCATAGACACGCAACCCGGTCATCGCCATCTTCAAGCTCAAGGTTATCAAAACACTCCCTCACATAGAAGGCCACCCCACCTCCTCTCCTTCCTCACCTGTCCCACCTGAAGAGTTTGTAGCATAACAGCATTCCAGTTACACGTGTCCTCTCACCATGTTTCTGTGATGGCGATTATGTCATAATCTCCTTGTCTTACAGTAACTTCTAGTTCCTCTTGTTTGTTGCCCGTGTTGCATGCATTGGTGTAGGTGCACTTCAGCTGGGCTATTGATCCCACTACATTCCTAAGGGGAATAGTCTCACTTCCTAAATGACTGCTTGCTAAATTTTCTAACTCATCAGTGGTCTTTGCATTTTTGCTGTCACTTGAAGTACTATCCCACACTTCCTCTAAGGTGGCAGACCAAAGGTCATGGCCAGCACACTACCCCTCAGACATTGGAGTGCCATTCCCAGGTTCTTTCCTGACAAGCCTGGTTTTGTCCCTCTCCCCCTCCACATCTAGTTTAAAGCTCTATTAACGAGCTCTGCTAGATTCTTAGACAGTATTCTTTTTCCCCTTGAGAGCAAGTGCACCCCATCCTTTGATAGCAAGCCTGCTGATGTGCAGGCCGACCCATGGACAAAGAAGCCAAAATTTTGCTCCTCACACCAGGTTTGAAGCCAGGTAATTATTTCCTGGTTCTTCTTGTTCCTTCCCTCATCATTCCCTTTGGTTGGAATAACAGAGGAGAACACTACCTGCACCCCCGATCCCTTCAGCATTTGTCCCAAGGACCTGAAATCCTTTTAAATTGCTCTCAGTTTTCCTGTGTGGATTTCATTACTGCCTACTTGGAAAATTAGAAGGGGATAATAATCCGTGGGTCTGACCAGGGTTGGAAGCTTTCTTGCTACATCTCTAACAAAGGCCCCAGGTAGGCAGCAGACTTCCCTATGTAATGGGGTCCGGTCTGCAGCTGAGCTTTCTGTTCCCTTCAGAAGGGAATCCCCTACGACAATGACCCATCTTTTCTTCTTAACAGAGGCTATTTTGATGGTTGGCTTAGGATGTTCTAACCTAGGGAACGTTTCTAGGCTGTGAGACCCATCATCCTTGTTAAGGTTTGGTTCCACTCTCAGCGCTTCATATCTATTGTGCAAGGCAACCTGGGAGGTTGAGGTTGACATGGGGTGACTGTAACTTCTTTGTTCAGATATCAAGGGAGCTGACAAGGAAAGGTGCCCTCCTAGATCTCTTGCTTACGAACAGAGAACATCTTGTGGGGAAAGTGGAGGTTGGTGGCTGTCTTGGCCATATTGACCACAATGCAGTAGAATTTTAAATCTTTGGTGAGATGAGGAAAACTGCTTTCAAAGCTTCAACACTAGATATGGGCAGAGCAGATTTTGTGCTGCTCAGGGAACTGTTTGGTAAGGTTCACTGGGAAACTGCTTTTGAAGGCATTGGGGACCATCAATGCTGGTCACTTTTTAAGTATATTTTGGGCCGGAAGAATCCCAGACATAGATACAGACCGGGAGAAGAGCTTCTTGAGAGCAGCCCTGCTGAGAAGCACCTGGGCGTCATAGTGGATGAGAAACTTAACATGAGCCAGCAGTGGCTCTTGCAGCTCGCAAGGCCAATGGTATCCTGGGCTCCATCAGAAGAGGGGAGGCCAGCAGGGACAGGGAGGTGATTGTCCCTCTCTACTCTGCCCTCGTGAGGCCCCACCTGGAGTACTGTGTCCAGATCTGGGGCCCCCAATACAAGAAAGATGTAGAACTGTCGGAGAGGGTTCAGAGGAGGGCCACAAAGATGATTAGAGGGCTGGAGCACCTGCCCTACAAGGAGAGGCTGAGGGAGCTGGGCTTGTTCAGCCTGGAGAAGAGAAGGCTGCGGGGGGACCTCATTGCAGCCTTCCAGTACCTGAAGGGAGCATATAAACAGGAGGGGAATCAACTTTTTAAAAGGGCATATAATGGCAGGACAAGGGGGAATGGATTAAAGCTAAAGGAGGGAAGGCTTAGATTGGATATTCGGGGGAAGTTTTTTACAGAAAGAGTGGTGAGGTGCTGGAACAGGCTGCCCAGAGAAGTAGTGGATGCCCCATCCCTGGAAGCGTTCAAGGCCAGGTTGGATGGGGCCCTGGGCAACCTTGTGTAGGTCCAGGCCTGAGGTTGGTGGCCCTGCCTGTGGCAGGGGGGGTGGAGCTCTATGATCCTTGGGGTCCCTTCCAACCCTTGCCATTCTATGATTCTAAGTATCACAGGAACAAGAATTTTGTGTTTAAGCACAGGAACAGGCAATTCCAAAATGTCCTAAGTCAAGCAGGTGGGGCAGAAGGCCGGCTTGGCTGAACAGGGTTCTTCTTCTTGAGGTTAGGTGAAAAAAGAAAGTGTACATCCAATGGGAGCAAGGTCAGGCAACGTGGGAGAACTACAAGGATTCTGTTCGCCTTTGTAGGGAGAAAATTTGTGCAGCCAAAGCTCAGTTAGAGCTGAGGCTGGCCAATACTGTGGCAGACAATAAAAAGGGAGTTTTCATTAATAAAAAGAGGAGGACCAAAGAGAACATTGGTCTGTTACTAGATGAGAATGGTCAGCTTACTAACAGGGACATAGACAAAGCAGAGACGTTTAACGCCTTCTTTGCCTCTGTCTTCAACAGTCAATGGGCTTTGGGACTCCAGATGCCCCAAGTTGGAGGACTGTGACTGCAATAATGATAAATTCCTAGTGAACTCTGAACTTGTGGGCAATTTGCTGCTCTACCTGGATGCATATAAGTCCATGGGCCCTGATGGGATTCATCCCAGGGTACTCAGGGAGCTGGCTGATGTCATTGCGAGATCTCTCTCAATTATTTTTCCATGGTCTTGGGAATCTGGAGAGGTCCAAGTTGACTGGAAGCTGGCAAATGTCCCAATTTTCAAGAAGGGTAAGAAAGAAGACCCTGGTAATTACAGGCCTGTCAGTCTCACCTCAGTGCCTGGTAAAAGTATGGAGAAAATCATGCTGGGAGTTATTGAAAGCCACCTAAAGGACAATGCAGCCATTGGTCACAGCCAACACAGGTTCAGGAGAGGAAGTTCCTGTCTATCCAATCTGATTACCTTTGACAACAGGGTCCCCCAGCTGGTTGACCAAGGGAAACCAGTTGATGTTATTTTTCTGGATTTCAGTAAGGCTTTTGATACTGTGTCTCACAGTATCTTGCTGGACATAATATCTTGATACACCCCAGGATGCCATTGGCTTTCTTGGCTATGAGGGCACATTGCTTAACTTCTTGTCCACCTGTACTGGTGCATGGGGTTATTCCTCCCTATGTGCAGCACCCTACACTTGCCCTTGCTGAATTTCATAAGATTACTCTCTGCCCAACTCTTCAGCCTGTCCAGATCTTGCTGGATGACAGCACAGCCTTCCGGCGTGTCAGCCACTCCTCCCAGTCTTGTATCATCAGCAAACTTGCTGAGGGTACACTCTATCCCTTCATCCAAGTCATTGATGAATATATTGAACAGGGATGGACCCAGGACTGACCCCTGAGGAACAGCACTTGTTACAGGCCTCCGACTAGACCCTGTGCCACTGATCACAACCCTCCAGGCTCTGTCCTTCAGCCAGTTTTCAATCCACCCCACTCTCCATTCATCTAACCCACATTTCCACAGATTGACTATGATGATGTGATGGGAGACAGTGTCAAAAGCTTTGCTGAAGCCCAGGTAGACAATGTCCACTGCTCTCCCTTCAACTACCTGTCTAGTCATGCCCTCATAGAAAGCTACCAGGTAAGTTAGACATGAATACCCCTTGGTGAATCCATGCTGACTACTTCTGATAACCTTCTTTGCCTCCACATCTTTTGAGATGACCCCCAGAACGAGCTTCTCCAACACCTTTCCAGGGATGGAGGTGAGGCTGACTGGCCTGTAGTTTCCTGTGTCATCTTTCTAGCCCTTTTGGAAGATTGGAGTGATGTTGGCTTTCCTCCAACCTTCAGGCACCTCACCTGTTCTCCAGGACCTTTCAAAGATGATGGAGAGTGGCTTAGCAATGACTTCTGTCAGCTCCCTCAGCAGGTGCATCCCATCAGGACCCACAGACTTGGGGATATCCAGTTTATTTAATTGGTCTCTAACTAGATCTTCCTCAACTAAGGGAACATCTTCCTTCCTCCAGACTTTCTCTGTTGCCTCCAAAGTCTGGGACTCCCGAGGGCTGGCCTGAGCAGTAAAGACTGAAGCAAAGGCAGCATTCAGTAGCTCCGCCTTCCATGCATCCTCTGTCACCACGACACCTGCCTCATTCCCCAGCTGGCCCACATTTTCCCTAGTCCTGCCATGGACTGATTTTGTTATACACCAACAATTTAGCGTCTGTCCTCACCTAGAATTAAATCCCCTTGGGGTACACCCTGGACATCCCCGTCCATTCACATCACACACCAAAAGGGTTCCACCACCCATTGCTTTTAGCATAGTTTTTAACAGTCCATTGTACCTCTCGATTTTCCCGGAGGCTGGTGCACGGTATGGTATATGATATATCCATTTGACGCCGTGTTCATTGGCCGAGGTGTCTATGAGATTATTCCAGAAATGGATTCCATTATCTGACTCAATTCTTTCTGGAGTGCCATGTCGCCAGAGGACTTGCTTCTCAAGACCCAGACTGCTGTTCCGGGCAGTGGCATGGGACACAGGTTGTTTCTAGCCAGCCGGTGGTTGCTTCTACCATTGTAAGCACATACCACTTGCCTTGGTGTGTCTGCGGGAGGGTGATGTAATTGATCTGCCAGGCCTCTCCATATTTGTATTTCAGCCATCGTCCCCCAGAACACAGAGGCTTTAACCGCTTGGCTTGCTTGCTTAAGGCACATGTGTCACACTCATGGATGACCTGTGAGAGAGTGTCCATGGTCAAATCCACCCCTTGATCACAAGCCCATCTATATGTGGCATCATTTCCTTGATGGCCTGAGGTGCCATGGGCCCATTGAGCTATAGATAATTCGCCCTTACGTTGCCAATCGAGGTCTACTTGAGCCACCTCAATCTTAGCAACCTGATCTACCTGCTGGTTGTTATGATGTTCTTCAGTGGCTCGACTCTTGGGTATGTGGGCATCTACATGACATACTTTTACAGTTAGGTTCTCTAACTGGGAAGAGATGTCTTGCCACATCGGAGCAGCCCAGATGGGTTTGCCTCTGCGCTGCCAGTTGCTTTGTTTCCATTGCTGCAACCACCCCCACAGGGCATTGGCCACCATCCAGGAGTCAGTACAGAGGTACAATTTCAGCCATTTTTCTCATTTGGCAATGTTTAAGGCCAGCTGGATGGCTTTTACCTCTGTAAACTGGCTGGATTCACCTTCTTCATTGGCTTCTGCGACTTGTCTTGTAGGACTACATACAGCAGCCTTCCACCTCCGATGTTTGCCAGCAATGCAACAGGACCCATTGGTGAACAGGGCATATTTTTTCTCATTTTCTGGCAGTTCATTATACAGAGGGGCCTCTTCAGCACGTGTCACCTCCTCCTCCAGCAATATTCCAAAATCTTTGCCTTCTGGGAAGTCTGTGATGACTTCCAGGATACCTGGACGATTGGGGTTTCCTATTCAAGCCCGCTGCGTGATAAATGCGACCCATTTGCTCCACGTGGCAACAGTGGCATGATACATGGAAGGGGCCTTCCCTTTGAATATCCAGCCCAGCACCGGCAGTCGAGGTGCCAGGAGGAGCTGGGCTTCAGTCCCAATCACTTCTGAAGCAGCTCGAACCGAACCCCTTCATATGTGACCAGTATTTCCTTTTCTGTTGGTGTATAACGGGCCTCGGATCCTCTGTAGCCCTGACTCCAAAACCCCAGCGGTCAACCTCGAGTCTCCTCTGGTGTTTTCTGCCAGAGACTCCAGGTGGGGCCATTCTCCCCAGCTGCGGTGTAGAGCACGTTTTTTTTACACCTGGCCCTGTCCAGACAGGCCCAAGTGCTACTGCGTGGGCTATCTCCTGTTTGATCTGTTCACAAGCTTGTCACTGCTCAGGACCGCATTGGAAATTGTTCTTCTTCCAGGTTACGTGATAGAGCGGGCTAACAATGAGACTGTAGTTGGGAATATGCATTCGCCAGAAACCCACAGTGCCTAAGAAAGCTTGCGTCTCCTTTTTGTTGGTTGGAGGAGACATCGCTGCTATTTTATTAATAACGTCCATGGGGATCTGATGACACTTTATTCCTAAAAACTGGATTTCCTGAGCAGGTCTCTTAACCTTACTTCGTTTGATGGCAAAACCAGCTTTCATCAGAATCCGGATTATTTTCTTTCCTTTCACAAAAACTTCATCTGCAGTGTTGCCCCATACAATGATGTCATTAGTGTACTGCAGGTACTCTGGGGCTTCACCCTGTTCTAATGCAGACTGCTTTAGTCCATGGCAGATGATGGGGCTATGTTTCCACCCCTGGGGCAGTTGATTCCAGGTGTGCTGGATTTCCTTCCAAGTGAAGGCAAACTGTGGCCTGCACTCCACCACCAAAGGAATTGAGAAAAAAGCATTTGCGATGTCGATCGTGTCATACCACTTGGCTGCTTTTGACTCCAGTTCATATTGGAGTTCTAACGTGTCTGGCACTGCAGCACTCATAGGCTGCATGACTTCATCCAGGCCACGATAGTCCACTGTCAGCCTCCACTCTCCATTGGACTTCTTCACTGGCCAGATTGGACTACTGAAGGGTGAGTGGGTTCTACCAATCACTCCCTGACTCTCCAGCTGATGAATTAGTTTCTGAATGGGAATCAGGGAGTCTCTGTTGGTGCCATATTGTCACCTGTGCACCGTCATGGTAGCAATCGGTACCCGCTGTTCCTCAACCATTAGCACCCCTACAACAGAAGGGTCTTCTGACAGTCCAGGCAGAAGAGACAGTTGTTTAGTTTCCTCTGTCTCTAAGCAGCTATCCCAAAAGCCCACCAGTACTCTTTTGGGTCTTTGAAGTAGTCAAAACGTCTAAGTCTATGCCCAGGATGGACAGAGCCTCTGGGCCAGTCACAATGGGGTGCTTTTCCCAGTCATTCCCAGTTAGACTCACTTCAGCTTCCAGTAGAGTCAACTGCTGGGATCCCCCCGTTACTATGGAAATATAGATGGTCTCTGACCCTTCATAGTTCAATGGTATTAGGGTACACTGGGCACTGGTGTCTACTAATGCTTGGTACTCTTGTGGATCTGATGTGCCAGGCCATCGGATCCACACAGTCCAATAGATCCGATTATCCCTTTCCTCCACCTGTCTGGAAGCAGGGCCCCTCTAATCTTGCTCATTGCATTTGCTGTTTACTTCTTGCAAGAAAGACTTAGAGGTCCCTTCAAGAGGATCACAGGTACTATTATAATCACACAGTCTGGAGGGCTGTCTACTGGAAACTGACATTTTTCTTGGAGGAATATCTTTTCGTATCTGTTTTTTCTTGCAGCTTGTTGACTTGGGTTTGGAGGGCTGAGGTGGGTTTCCTGTCCCATTTGTCTCTGACAAATGGTGACCCCGACGTGATGCCGACAACCGGCCCCGCACAGGGCCCCCTGCAAGAGGGCGAGTCCAGACCTGATAGCAGGCGACTACGACCACGGTTGGAGAAGTAGGAGTTGGGTCCTGTTTGCAGCCAGGACGGCGCCCAGATCAATTGAAATAGAGGAGTGCGCCCCCAAAGATCACATCGGTGATTTTGGGCCATACGTGCCACCGAAGCCTGGAAAAGCTGCAAAAGCAGACGTCTGCAAATGGATAGGCAAGTGGCATATGATTTATTTATAAATACTTTACGAAAAAGGGATGTTAAGGGTATAGATTTAAAGAAGGAGTTAACGGGGTTGTTAGTTTATGGGTATGACAAGAGTTGTTTTCAGAACCCGCATACAGTTCACGAGTTAACTGAGTGGACCCGGAAAGGCAAATTTTTTGTGGTTGGATGCAGTGTTGCTGAAAAGCATTGATTTACCTACTTAGGAAACTATAGGAATTTAAATCCTTGACAAACCCTCAGTTGGGGTGAAAGAAGCTAAGTCGTTAACAACTCTCAGGAAATTAAGTAAAAGAACTTTAACTGAAATTTAAACGGAACTCGTTGCTGCCGCTTCAGCCTTTGCAGCTTTAACACTGATTACGGGTTCCACAGAACTGATTCAAAAAGAAAAAGAAAATCTACTACGGAGAATGTGGTTTTGTTTCTGGGTGCTCTTTCACCTATCCCAGTTACTAGACTAAGTAAAAATGCCGTGTTATCAGAGCAAAGTTATAAATCAGTCGGAACTGAAGGGGAGCAAGTAGTGCACGTAAATCTGCCACCACGGTCTGCACTCCCTCCACTGTGATGCCTTTGGAAAGAAAAAATGTGAAAACAAATGTACAACCGACTGCCTTTAATATCTATCTGCCTCTGACTTTTACTGAGCCGAAAACACCCTATGGCGCAGTCAAAAATGTTAACCAGCATCAACAACTTTGACCTGTCCTTGAAAAGCTGGAAAACAGAAAGCGGAGCAGGCAACGGCATGCCCTGTTGTAAAAGGGTTTGAGCCCCCAACCGAAAACTGCGAAGACGGAGAATCACCGATTCAGGCACAGGACAGTGTTGCCCCCGTGGACAAGGAACCTATGAGCACAGACAAGAAACCTAAGAACAGAGAATCCTATGGAGATGGACAAGTATCAGCTTCAACAACCATCAGATCAGGGACATTCATCAATATATCGCTGTCTCCTGACACCCGAGAGACTCTGCACAGACTGCTCAGAGGAGCCTGGTCACGTAAGGTGGCGTGAGAACGGGAAAAACAGCTAAATCAGGGTATTTTGATTCCTACTCAATTGCGGAAATCATCAGGGAAAAGTTTATGTGGGAAAAAGCGGGTGGCAGAGAGAGTTAGTAGTGGGCCAGTGGGAGGTGGAAGGAACAGGGTCCTAGCACTCACCCGGGGCTCAGTCATGGTGAACAACGGGATCACACTGTGGTGAATTACCAAAACTAACTGATAACTTACAAATGGACTCTGGTTTAGGACTAGACGGATGGTTGCGATCACTGGGACTGGGACCCTGGCTGCTGTCTATTCTAAAAGCAGCCATGATGATAGTAGTATTACTAACTCTTACCCTACTCTTACCATGTCTCTGTATGTGTCTACAAAACATGATGCAAAAAATGGTATCGACAGCCTTCTGATCAAACATTGTTAGCCCAAAACAAAAACGGGGGAAATGTGGAGAGCCTGGCTCAGTGCTGGCTATCAGAGAAGGGACACAACAGCCTGGATTTGCTTGAGATGGTGTAAGTGTTAGCTCTAGGTCGGCTTGACCCAGTAGCTAGCTGTAACTGGATATAGCTGGTGCTTGGACACCTGCAGGATGCGATAAAAGGATGTTTAAACTTCAGGAATGTGGAAACAGAACAAAGAGGGGACGGGCCGGCATTTATCTGCATGACCAATAGTGAGCTTGACTTCTGCAATATGCATGAGCTAATTAAGCAGTGTATTTAACCAAGGCTTGCTTGAATAAAAATTGGGACTTGCTGATGAACCATATGGTGGTCGAAGTCTCCCTTCTCCGACATCCCATCTCCTCATGTTTTAACCATGGTCATGCAGATAGAACCACAGGATGCCCTGTGGGGTGTACTTTTTATTAGCTCTTTCTGTAACAGAGGAACGCCTACTTCTCATAGCTGAAATTGTAGTGTGCAGAGGTGGGCAGTAGGACAAATTTTCCTTAAGTTGCTGGACCTTCTGAGACAGTTTTTCCACAGCAGAGACGAGGGAGGAAGAGAGGCTTTCTTCAAATAGACAGAGTCGGCCAGCAACCTTGTCCGCTGTTGGTGCCTCTTCCTTTCCCCAGTCTATTATGGCCAGTGAGTTGGCGTATAATGCCAGTGCACTCAACAGAGACTTACACCACATGGGTCGGGAACACAGGACTTCATCAGGATCGTAGTGTAGCATCTCTTGCACAGCTAACTCACTCAAATACTGAGTACCCAATTCCATGGTCATCCACTTGCCTGGCCAACACACATCATCTTCAACGAACAGGTACCTTTCCCTCACTCTTGATATAAGTCGCCTCCAGAGGCTGAGGGCTTGAGACTTTTTTCCAATAGCTTTGTCAATGCCTCCTTCTCTGGACAGCGATCCCAGCTGCTTGGCCTCCCTGCCTTCTAATTCCAGGCTGCTGGCCCCATTATCCCAGCATCAGAGTAGCCAGGTGATAGCGTGCTCCCCTGGGAGGTGGCTGAAATCTTTTCTCATATTTCTCAACTCACTCAAAGACAAGGATTGGGCTATAACCTCTGGTATCGCCTCTTCTTCACATTCTCATGATGGTTCTGGTTCATCATCATCTTTCACTGATTTCTTTGTGTATTTCTTCTTCTGTATAGGCGCAACTGATACTGGTACAGGTTGGCTGTCTGGCTTACCTATAGGGTTGGCCTCTGAGGTTTGAGTACCCATGGTGCTTGTCATGGAGACTGGAGGAGCTGCAGTCTGAGGTCTGAGCAGCTACAGTGCCTGTTGTAAGGGTTCCTTCTGGCTCACCTACAGTGTCAGTTTCTGAGGTTTGGGTAGCCACAATACCTATGGGTCTGTTTTTCTTGTCTAGGTATTTGCTCATGCCCTCCCATACACCACGCCACCCCTGATTCTTCAGCCCCAGGGAAGATCTCTTGGCAATATTCTTGAAACTGTTGGTGGTAAACACATAAGATCATAAAGACATTCAGGAGAGTGAGCAAGAGGCATACACTGTTCTGAACATCCCAGGGATAGTCAAAGTTCTCAAAAGAGAGGTGCAAGCCTACCCAGAAGCTTCAGGTCTCCAGGAAATAAGAAGAGCTTATTAGGCAGTACTTTGAGATTGTTTGAAGCATAGTGGTAGAGACCAGACAAGGGCTGTACTCTGCAGCAGCTGGGAACCCATCTATCTAGCCTGGCTAGCCTGGGATGAGTGGAGACAGTCACCCAGACAGAGCTTCCTATCAAGGTCTGAGCAGGCGTGTGGGAGTTGCTCTCTCTCTCTCTTTCGGGATCGGCATGGCAGGCGGTGGTGAGGGGGGTGCTCGCGGGTGCTGGGCTCGGGGAGTGCTGCATTCAGGAATCTGAATCTGGATCGGTTCGGGCACGGCTCAAAATGACATAGTGTGGTGAGAGGTTTGCACTGTATATAATAGCACTGTAGTTAGTTGTTTTCATACTTTTCCCTGTTGTTTAGTAAACTATCCTTATCTCAACCTTGCAAGGCCTTTGGTTTTTTTTCCTCTGGCTCTGCAGCTCCTCGATTAGCTCCTTTCGCCCATCCTCCACCTCTTAAAGTGGTAGGGGGCTTCTGTGTTCTGACCTTTGTGGCCCCAGCTTTCCGCTGAGGTTAAACCACAACAGTGAGCAAGAGGCATACACTATTCTGAACATCCCAGGGATAGTCAAAGTTCTCAAAAGATGCTGTAACAAGCCTAGAGGAAAAAGGGGAGGAGAAAGCACCCCCCCCCCCCCACCCCCCCCATCTTCCCCATAAATCGAGCGCGATTGTTAAATAGTGCTAAGATATGTTGCCCAATAGATGGAAATGACAGAAATGCCACATAGAAATACCTCCTGAGGCTCACAAACACAGATGACATCTCATCATAAATCAATATCACACAGTAAAACAGAATTAGAATTCTGACTGCACTCCCCGAGGTGATAAATACCATAACAGGGATTGCATAAAGGGGGTGGGGGTTCATATACCACAGCCAGGTAATGAAACAAAATATCATAGCTAACATCACCTCTTTGAACAACATGATAAACATTTATCTTAGCTTTTTAACACAACTGGGCCAGATCTACCATTATCCTAACCCTTCAAGCCCCACATTGGGAACCAAACAGGACTGTGGTGGTTTAGCCCCAGCCAGTGGCTGAGCACCACATGCTGCTCGCTCACTCACTCTCAGAGGAGAAAGAGACAGAGCCTCCATGGGTTGGGATAAAGACAGTTTACTGACAAAAGCACTGTGAAAGGAGAACAAGAACAGCCCACAGCAAATTTCACTCACACCTAGTGATAACGCAGAGCCCAGTACCAACACCAGCACCAGGCCACACTCAAACGGCCCTGGAAGCACCCAATCAGTACCCTTCCTGAACCTGCTTCTGCTCATCAACTGTATGGACATCCAAATAGATAAATTTGGGCAATATAAATACTGTTGCTTAACGTTCCTCTACATTATTATAATGTTCCTCTAAGAAATGCTAGCTCTTTCCATGAGATTTATTCCTCTCAGTTCCTTTTGGAAAGATAAAGTTTTATCCATAAAGATTTTCACTTCCTGCCAAAATCAATACCTTTTCCCACTACATGCATATAAATTCTTATTCTCATCCGTTCTTAAAGATAACATGTGATGCTCCTGGTGCTGCAGTTAACCAAGGAAGAAACTTTTTGAGGTGTTTACTGATTATTATTTTTTCTGAATATTTTATGATCCATCTATAGTCTTCTAGATAAAAATACAAAGAAAAGAAGAACATTATGATTTGCTTGTCTCAATTCATGGCATTTAACTCATAAACTTAGGTAGTTAACAGACTAAGAGAAATAATATTTGTTATATATTTTTGAATAGTCGCTATGTACTTTTTTCCACTTTTCATAGTGTTTATTAATTCTTGCACACTTTAAAAGCCTAAAAATATTCACTCAGAGAGATAATTTGCCATTCTTACAGCTTTTTAAATCCTTCCATGTTACTTGAGAAATCATTATTTTTAAAAATGAAAAAATATTAAACCTGAAGGTATTGGTTTCTTTTATTTAACTATATTAGTCGAGTTATAATCATGAACATTTGGAACTAAATATATTGTATTCCTATTGTCGCACATGGTAGAGCTGATCTCAATGCTTCCATCAGTATTGCAGTCTACTGAAGAATTCACTGCAAATTCTTCTGCGTAGTAAATATAATTGGATAAGGCCAACACATTTGATCTTGTCACATTGATTCTCAATAGTATGTTGTATGAAGCAATCTATTTTATGAAAATATTTAATGTGACTTTCAGGGCATTGGCCCTTAATTGTGATGCCCCATTGGATGATAAAAATGGAGCAGAGTCTAAAAACCGGAGAGCTGGTAAGCCAGTCTGAGTAGTACGCAGTTCAAAAGGACGACGGATCAGCAAATATGCCCCAGAGGAAGGCAACAGATATGATGGCATTTACAAGGTATTATGATTTTTACTGTATATGTAGCATTACAGTTTTCTTCAGACTCTTTTGTGTGTTACATAGCAAATTCTTCATTACTGTTTTTGAAGGAATATTTTTTGTTACCATGAGGATGGTTTAGACTGCTTCATTCTGCAGTGAAATGAAATTGAAGTATTCCATTCCAACTGTGGCATTGATTGTGTGGCAGTTCATGTGGATAGGGCTGTGTATTCTAACAGTTATCAGGTTGCTTCCTACTCTGCTCACCCAAAGGCTTAGGCTACAGCCCCAACCGTCACCCCAGCTATCTGTTGGCTGTGCAAGCCTACCCAGAAGCTTCAGGTCTCCAGGAAATAAGAAGGGCTTATTAGGCAGTACTTTGAGATTGTTTGAAGCATAGTGGTAGAGACCAGACAAGGGCTGTACTCTGCAGCAGCTGGGAACCCATCTATCTAGCCTGGCTAGCCTGGGATGAGTGGAGACAGTCACCCAGACAGAGCTTCCTATCAAGGAAGCTGCTGTTCAGGTAGAGGGCTGTAAAGTCTGTACCCCACACTCCTGGGTGGAGGAGGGTGCAAGCTCTACTTGTGCAAGGTGTGCTCTGGTGGAGTCACTCAGGCAGAAGGTGGAGGAGCTGCAGGAGGAACTCAGCAGGGTATGCTGTATTGGGGAGGGGGAACAAGAAGCAGAATATCTTTGAGCCATTGCAAGAAGAAATACTATGGCCCCGTGGCAATGACCTCCAAGGACTACCAGACAAAGAGCAAGAGCACTGTTGTGGTTTTGCCCCAGCTGAAAGCCGAGCACCACGCAGTCGCTTGTTTTTTAAAAGGAAGGGGGGGAGGAGGAAAGGAAGGGAAAGGGGAAAAAAACCCCAAAACCAAGAAACCAAAACCTTGCGGGTTGGGATAAGGATGCCCATGCTGGTGGATAAGGTAGCACCATGCTGGTGCTACCAGCCTGCCTGCTCTCTGATTTCCTTCTGCTAGACCTTGAGTTAGTCCAGTGTGGCTGCGAATATGGGTAATAAAATACTGATGCTGTCGGTCAGACAGTAGGAGCCATAATTCTTTAAACAACCTATACAATCTCTCATCTGAAAGTCCTTTTAATAGTGCACGTTCCATCCGGGTAACTATTCCCACCACATACAGTGAATCACAGACTAT
The DNA here is from genome assembly GCA_022605575.1 of Laterallus jamaicensis coturniculus. NCBI lineage: Eukaryota > Metazoa > Chordata > Aves > Gruiformes > Rallidae > Laterallus > Laterallus jamaicensis. Next base: position 17,294 of record JAKCOX010000275.1, on the reverse strand, counting down.
ATTAACCGGTTCGGCTTTCCACTTATCAAACACTTTTACAACCACCTGCAACTCCAACTGCTGAGTTGAGGCTTGGGCTCCTTTTAATATCAAATCCTGCCATTGTCCATTCTCTTGCCATGTAATTGCAGCCTTCTGAGTCCTACCTCCCGCATCAGTAAACACTGTAATACCCCGAACCGGACGCCCAGACAACAAGGGCTTTTCTTCTATTTGACAGTTATGTACTACTGTAAAGATTCTACGTGGTGGGTAATACACTTTCACTTCCCCTGCATAGTCTAATAAAGCTATTTGCAGGTCAGTACTGTTCCTCAAGGCTCAAGCTAAATACTCTGAAATGCGGATTCTGTTTTTGGCTGCATTGGCAAGAATACCCATTCTAACAGCCTTAAGGGATCTTTGTCATTAGACCACTGCATTATAATAGCAAACACATGCTCTGTTTGATTGATGACTGTGACTCCTATGTCCCAGTCAGGATCCCATCAATGGGTACTAATGACTTCCAGGGCCTTTTTAGCTTCTTCTGACAGGATTCTTGGTGCTCCTGCACCACCTCCTCCCTTTAGCAATGCCACTAAAGGTTCCAATTCCCTATTCGTAATGCCACACAATGGTCTAACCCAGTTAATATCTCCGAGCAGCTTTTGAACATCATTTAACGTGCTGACTTCAGCTCGGATCTCAGTCTTTTGAGGTGTTATGGTACTTTTATCAATCTGCCACCCCAGGTATTTCCACATTGGCTTCTTTTGAATTTTCTCTGGAGCAATCTGTAACCCCTGCTTTTCAAATGCACTGTTAACTCATGAATCAAACTTTCAATGTCCAAGTTTTTTCCCGCAATCAGGATATCATCCACGTAATGATAAAAGATTAGATCAGGAGTTGCTTTTCATACTGGAGCAAAGGCCCAGGCTACATAAGTCTGACACGTAGTTGGTAAATTTTTCATGCCTTGTGGAAGCACTACCCATGATACCTTTTCATGGGTTCGATTTTGATTATAGTAGGGACTGAAAAAGCAAATTTTTCAGAAGCATCAGGGTGTAAAGGAATAGTGAAAAAAAAATCAAACCCCCAATATTTTAGAAATTTTGGCATGTTCCACAGACTTGTGGAAGGCTTGATATGACTCTTAGTCAGTTGCTTCCATATTAAATCTTGTAGGTGGGCAAGTGGTCTTGTGAGTAAGCAGACATTGATCAACCCAAACGGGGATTTCTATTTTCCAGGTTAAATTTTTAAAGTAAGCTGCCCACTTTCAATGGTTGCTATCAAAAATCCTTTTGATCTGTAACCAGCTTTGCTCTCAGTGGATAAACGCATCTCTGACCCTATAGCACATACGCTGCAAACCGATCCATCAGACAAACGACACTGCAAAACGCGAGTTGCCACATCCGCTCCGTGTGGATGGGGGGGTGGATAGGGGAGGGGGCGGTTGTCCGACTTCCGCGTCACTTCTGCCACAGCACCCGGCGCCGCGCCACGCTCTAGCGGCTTTTGGCCGCTTCCCGCAGCGCTGCTTTTCTCCCGCCCCCACCGAGAAGCAGAGCGCGATCCTGCCGGCCACCGGGGCTGAATCCCGGCTGAGCGCTAAGAGCCGGGGGAGCGCTGGGACCCGGGGCAGCGCTAGGAACGGGCGCCGCGCCGTCTCCATGCTCCCACCTCCCACCGGCCCGCTATCAACCTTCTCCACCACCCGGTCGTTCCCACGTAAACTTTTCCCGGATAGTTTCTGCCATTGAGCAGAAATTGAGTTCCCTTCAGTTCGAATAAAAATACCGAGATTTAGCTGGTTTTCCCGTACTGACGCCACTTTACATGCCCAAGGTCCGACGAGCAGTCTCTCTGGAGTCTCTGGGTCGTCAGGAGACAGTGATTTATGGTTGAGTTGGTCGGCAGGTGCGGGTGGGAGCGGTGGGTGTAGAGACGAAGTGGGTCCCTGATCCGATGGCAGGCAAGGCGGATTCTGGACCGTCTCTGTAGGGCTTTTGTCCGTGACCATAGGTTCCTTGTCAGTGTCCATAGGCTCAGGAGGTGCCGTGGGGACAACACTGACCGGCGCATTAGTCCGTGTTTCTTTGTATTCGTAGTCTTCGGGTGGGGGGGCGGGAGATCCCGGGACTATAGGCTCAAACACTTTAACTGCAGGGCATGCCGTTGCCGCGAGAGCTTTAACAGCCCCGGAGGCGGCTGTCTGCTCCGCTTTTATGTCCTCCAGAGTAGAAATCACAAGTTTCCAAGCAGCAGCAAGTCTCTTTACTTTCTGGTCTCCCTTACAGACCGCATCCCATAATTTATCCCCCACCCCTTGCCAGGTGTTTACGCTGAGCACTAAGTGCGGTTCGACTAAAACTCCATGATCACGACACCGCTGCAGCAGATGCTTCAGTGTCGACTCATCGTATTTTATGCCTCTCTTTGAAAGGATTTTTGCTAGAATCCTGACTATGTCCCTTTCCTTGCTAGATAACTTATTCCCCATAGCTGTAACAGCTGCTCACCTTCTCAGGCGTATTGCTGCAAAGTATTGTTTTCTCTTTTTTTTTCCCTGCTGTCTTTGATGCACTGTCTGGATGCTGAACTGATTGTTTCCAGCTGCTTTTTCTCCAGAGTTTCGCTGACTCCCTCGGTCGCGGTTTCAGGAGCTCCTCAGTCGTAGGTTCAGGTCGAGTTGGCCTCGATCTCGGGATCACGTCGCGGGGTCACCATTTGTGGCGACCGGCAGAGAGCAACACGCAATTCGATATGAATTGTAGGTGAAGCCATTTTATTAGGTGAAATCACACGGATTATATACCTTTATTACTGCAAACGTGGCAAGCTAAAAAACTGCTAATTGGTTACACACACTGTTCCCACCGTATCAATTGGTTAGTAATTATAACAAGTTCTGATAAACCTATATTATAGCTAAATATCGTTAGTTTACCTTTAATGCCTAAAAGTATCCGCACACTTGCTGTTTTGAACCTCTTCTTATGGTTGGTTCCTAACATGTTCCGTTACTCCCAAATACCTTCCCATAACTGCTTCTTGGTTTAGGGTAGCCTGTACCCCTATCAACAAGGCCACTGTGTTTTGAGAATGTGATTATTAGGATCCTCTCAGCATGAGTAACTTTTCCTCTCTCATGGGAACAGAAGAATATTGTCAGGGCCTAAATCTAGGGAGAAGAGAGCTAGGCCGCTAGCAGGCCTGCTGTCTTCCCCGCCATAAGGATAGTTTACTAGAATAGCAGAAAGATAGATATAACAATGATAACAGGACTTTAGAGCAAAAAATATATGAAAATGGTGATACACAATGCAGTTTCTCACCGAACCACACAACTCAGGCCGTACAGCTCAGAGCTGTCCCGAAAACCGGACCGTCCCCAAAAACCGTGCGTCCTGGAGCCGCCTGCTCCTCCTCCAACCAGCCCCCCCTTTTATGCTGAGCATGACGTAATTGGCATGGAATACCCCCTTTGGCCAGTTCGGGTCACCTGTCCTGGCTGCGTCCCCTCCTTTCTCGTTAGTAGGGAAATATGAACAACTGAAAAAGTCCTTGATTGCTTGGCAACAACTAGAAACATCCCTGTGCTATCAGCACTGCTCTCATCCTAACTCCCAAACATGGCATTCTATCCACTATTAGAAAAGAAATTAACTCCATCCTAGTCGAAACCAGAACAAGCATCAACAGCAAACAGACAGCACCTTGGAGAAGGAGGCACCATGGTCTCTTGTGACTCATGGGGACAGGATATCACTCCCCTCATTTCCTCCTCTGTACCAACCAGCAACAGTTATGAAGCCTTGGCAGCAGACAAAACCATTGAGCAAGATTCACTGAGATGAAACCATACCAGCAGCACATACTAAAAGCTGCAAAAGGAAGAGACAAATGCTAGTAGTGGGTGACTCTGCTGAGAGGCACCAAGGCATCCATCCGTCAGCCTGATACACCATCAAGGGAAGTTTGCAGCTTGCCAGGAGCCAAGATTCAGGATGTGAGGAATGCCCTACAACCCTCTCTAAAGGCAAGAACCTTAAGTCCATCCACCTCAAGTGCACGTATACCAATGCAACAAACAGGAGAAGCTGGAGCTCCATGCCCAATCTGAGAGTTATGATGTCATAGGAATCACAGAAACCTGGTGGGAAAACTTGCAATTGCAATGCATATTGAAGCCCTGATTCCTGGGAAGTGGTTGGACATCGCCTGTTGATGGGAAGTAGAGAATAAATTTTTTGTTTTCTTCTGCTTCTGCACAGGGCCTTTGCCTATGCTTTATTAAACCGCCTTTATATTGACCCACAACTTCTTTTCCATCTTATTTTCTCCCCCTGTGTCCTACTGAAGAGGGAGAGTGATAGAGCGGCTTGGTGGGCACCTGGCATACAGCCAAGGCCAACCCATCACAAAATCACATGACTAAAAGACCACAGTGGATGGCTACAAGTTCTTTCAGAAACATAGGAAGGGAAAAATAGGAAGTGAAGTTGTACTTTATGTGAAAGAGAAATCTGAACGCATAGGGGTGAGCTATGGAGACCAGAAAAGTTCTATCAAATGCCTTTGGATCAGGATTGGAGGGATTGTCACCAAGGGGGATCTTGTTAGATAACTGTCACCGACCTCCCAATCAGGGTGACAAGGCTAACAAAAACTTATTTTGGCCGCTCAAGGATGTCTTGGGCCAACAGAACCTGGTCCTCATAAGTGTCTTCAATTACCCAGACATTTGTTAGGAAAACAACACTGCGGTACACAAGTCATCCATCAGGTTCCTAGAATGCACTGAGGACTGCTTCCTGCTACAGATGCTGGACGTGCCAACTAGGAACAATGCATTGCTAGATTTACTGCTTGCAAACCAAGAAGACTTACTTGACAACATAACTACCGATGGATACAGCAATCACAATGTTGCAGTTTTGCCTGGCTGGGTTTTGGTGGAGAAGGAGGGGGGGGGGGGGGGGGGCTGCAGAGGTGGCTTCTGCAAGAAGCAGCTAGAAGCTTTCTGCAGGCCCGAGAGAGTAAATGCCAGCTGACTCAAGGCCGGAATCATTGCTGTCCAAGGCCGAGCAAATCAGCGACGGTCACAGCGCCTCTGGGAATCACATTTAGGAAAAAAAATATGCAAGCAGCTGCTTTTTGCCAACAGAGAAGGGAGGAGTGAGAAGATGTCAGAAGCTGTGCAGACACCAAGGTCAGTGAAGAAGGGGGAGGAGAAGGCGCCCCAGGTGCCAGAGAGAAAGATTCCCCTGCAGCCCGTGGAGAAACCCATGGTGGAGCAGGTGTCCCCCCCGCAGCCCATGGAAAAGGCCGAGATCCCACCTGCAGCCCATGGAAAGGCCCCACGTTGGAGCAGGTGCAGACATACAGAAGACAGTTCTAGTGCCCCATACCTGTTATGTAAGGGCAACTGGGGGGGGGGCGAGGGAGACCGGGAGGGTATTCACCACCTTCTTCGAGCAGAAGGAGGGGATCAGGTTAGTTAAGCAGGACCTGCCCTTCCTTAACCCATGCTGACCAGGCCTGATCACCTGGTTGTCCTGCATGTGCTGCATGATGGCATTCAAGATGATCTGCTCCATAACCTTCCCTGGCACTGAGGTCATACTGACAGGTCTGTAGTTCCCCAGGTCCTCCTTCTGCCCTTTCTTGTAGATGGGCGTCACATTTGCGAGCCTCCAGTCAAGTGGGACCTCCCCAATTAGCCAGGACTGCTGATAGATGATGGAAAGTGGCTTGGCAAGCACTTTCGCCGGCTGTCTCAGCACCCTTGGGTGGATCCCATCTGGCCCCATAGACTTGTGTATATCTAGGTTATGTAGCAGATCACTAACCAACTCCTCATGGATTATAGGGACTTCATTGTGCTTCCCGTCCCTGTCTTCCCACTCAGGGGGCTGTGTACCCAGAGTAGTACTGGTTTTCTTACTAAAGACTGAGGCAAAGAAGGAAATCAGTACCTCAGCCTTTTCCTTGTCCCTGGTAACTATATTTCCAATTGCATCCAATAAAGGATGGGGATCCTTGATCCTCCCCTTGCTGCTAATATACTTGTAGAAACATTTTTTATCTTTAACAGCACTAGCCAGATTAAGTTCTAGATGGGCTTTGGCCCTTCTAGTTTTTTACCTGCACAGCCTCACCCTCACAGCAACCTTGAAGTCCTCCTGAGTTGCCTACGCCTCCTTCCAAAGACCATAAACTCTTCTCTTTTTTTTTGAGCTCCAGCCAAGCCTCTCCATTCAGCCAGGCTGGTCGTCTTCTCCACTGACTCATTTTTCGGCACACAGGGACAGCCTGCTCTTGCGCCTCTAAAATTTCCTTTTTGAGTGTCCGGCTTTCCTGGACACCTTTGCCCTTCAGGACTGCTTCCCAAGGGACTCTGCCAACCAAGTCCCTGAACAGGCCAAAGTCTGTCCACCAGAAGTGGACAGTTCTACTAACCACCTTCCTTACTTCTCTGAGAATTGAAAACTCTTATCATTTCATGATCACCATGCCTAAGATGGTCTCCAACCGTCATACCCCCCACAAGACCTTCTGTGTTCACAAACAGCAGGTTCAGCAGGGCACCATCCCTCATGGGTTCCTTCACTAGCTGTGTCAGGAAGCTGTCTTCCACATATTCCAGGAACCTCCAGGACCATTCTCTCTCTGATGTGTTTTATTTCCAGAAGACATCTGGGAAGTTGAAGTCCCCCATGAGTACAAGGGGAAGCGAACATGAGGCTTCACGCAGCTGCTTATGGAATATTTTATCTATCTCCTCATCCTGGTTGGGTGGCCAATAACAAACTCCCATCATTATATCTGTCTTGTCAGCCTTCCCCTTGATTCTCATCCATAAACACTCGTCCCTATTGTCACTATGGTTAAACTCTATACAGTCAATGCATTCCCTAACATACAAGGCCACACCACCGCCTCTCCTCCCTTGCCTGTCCCTTCTGAAGAGCTTATACCCATCTATTCCAGCACTCCAGTTGTGTGAATCCTCCCACCACGTTTCTGTGATGGCAACTATATTGTAGTTCCCCCTCCTGCACAACAGCTTCCAGCTCCTCCTGTTTATTGCCCATGCTATGTGCATTAGTATAGATGCACTTCAGTTGGGTTAATGGCCCGACACCTTTTTGCAGGGAGAAGGCTTAAGTCCTACCTGGCCATTCTCAAGAGCTTGCTACTAATCCATCAGTAACCTTTGCTGCTGTATGGACCTCCATCCCTAACCTCCACTGAGATAGCAGTCCGATGAATCTCACTAGTGCACCATCCCACAAATGTTGGCACTTTGATGACAGGTTTATCTCTAGTGAGTGTAGCTGCATCCCCTTCCCCCTTCAAATGTAGTTTAAAACTCTTTCTATGAGCCCTGCTAACTCTCGCCCCAGGATCCTTTTCCCCCTTTGAGATGGGTGTTGCCAGCAGACCTGGCGATGTGTAAGTCAACCCATGATTAAAGAACCCAAAGCCCTGCCTATGGCACCAGCCTCAGAGCCAGGCATTGATCTGCTGGCTCTTCCTGTGTACCCCCTCATAATTCCCTGCAACTGGTTGCATAGAGGAGAACACTACTTGTGCTCCTGATCCCTTAACCCACCGTCCCAAGGCCTTGAAGTCCCTCTTCATTGACCTCAAAGTACTTGATGTAATTTCATCACTGCCCACCTGGAAAGGTCATTAAATGGGTAGCAATCTGAGTGTTTAACAAGGGTAGGGAGTTTTTCCCCCGTACATCCTTAGCCCTTGCCCCAGGGAGGCAGCAGATTTCCCTGTGGAATAAGTCTGGCCAGCATATTGGGGCCTTCTGTTTCCCTGAGAAGGGGAACCTGTTGTGGGAAGGCCCACCTCAATGACCATCCTTTTTTTCTTATAAGAGGCAGTCTTAATGCATGGAGCTGATTGACTCACTGTAGACAGCCCTCTGGGCAGATCTTCATCTGCCTCCTCAGTTGCCTGTAGCTTAAGTTAGTGCCCCATACCTGTTATGTAAAGGCAACTGGGGGGGCGAGGGAGACCAGGAGGGTATTCGCCTTCTTCTTCGAGCAGGGACCTGTCTCCTCCCCCCCCCTCATCTCTTAGGTCCTTTCCTTCTGTCTGTTGGGAAGAGGGTAGGGGGTCCTCTGCTTCCTCTGGAGCCTCCATCTGTTGTCTCTCCTTCATGGATGGTAGAGTGCAGCTCCACCAGTCTATCTCTGCCTCGCACTCCTTGATACTCCTTTGCCTTTCTACCTCCTCCTTCAGCTCTACCACAAGGCTGAGCAGATCATTCATCTGCTCACACCACACACAAGTGTTATCCTGCTGTCCTCCAGAATGTGTGACAGGCTCAGACACTCCCTACAGCCAAAGGCCTGGACAGCTGTGTCCTTGTGAGCAAGCTCTGTTTGGGTCACCTTATTTCTTCTCAAAACAGCTTTTTGCCAAGTGGAGACCATAAGTGGAACTCCTTCTAGGATGGCAATGATCTCTAATACTATTGATACACACTGGCTGACACTTACACACTGCTTACCTGCTCAGTACTCCCAGGTGACACCCACAAGCTGTTCACTTGGATCAGTGCAGACTTGACCTGTACTGGAGCTAGTCTCTTGGAAAGTGACCGTTGGTGTGTTTACACCTCATTTAGAAGTTTACAGAAGTACCCTGGTAGCATTTGTTACCACTGTTAGCTGTGCCCCATGGTCAGGAAGGAGCCCTGCTACTGGCCCTGCCCAAGCAAACTGCCACACCCCGCACCTGTTTGCCACACTCCGAGTCACTCAAGTTCCTTAGTGCCGTTTAAAAATCCCGCAGTTGCTCAGAACATGCCCCCTGACGTGCCTGATTGGCTGGGCGAGCTTCCTGGGTTTCGCCACGGTTCTGGGTGGCTGCATGGGGTGCCCTGATCTTGGGAAACCCTCTGTACAGCAGGATCTCGAGGAGAGCCCCTGAGCTTACCTTGATTGCCACTGTCGCTGCTGCTGCTGTTGGTCGCCACGCTGACTGGATCAAACAGCTACTTAAGAATATCACTCTCAGCTTTTCCCTGAGGCTGAATAGTTAGAAGTGGCATGGCATGTTGCAGAGTATGGGCAGGTATCTAGAGAACTTCTTCCACCCACCCAATGGTTTTGAACTTCACTCACAAACAGCTACAGGACCCTGAAAAAGTGATAGAATGTTTGCAAGGAAAATGCCGTAGCTATTCCAATGAAGCACAACTCACTGCACTGTGCTAGGCCCTGGCCATTACGTACCCAGTGCTGCTTGACAGTAGGCAGCACCATCAGGAGGAAGGGAAGGAAAACAGACCCACAGGCACTGCAGCTACTGAACCTCTGTGATAGGCAGCGCAGATGAGCCAAAAAACCCCACCTGTACCGGTATTGGTATCAGTCGCCCCTATACAGAAGAAGAAATACACAAAGAAATAAGTTCACTTAGTGAAGGACGATGATGAATCGGTGCCATCACAAGAAGAGGAGGAAGAGGCAGAAAACCAGAGGTCATCACTCAATCCGTGTCTCTGAGTGAGCTGTGAGATGTGCAAAAAGATTCCAGGTGAGCGCGTTATCACTTGTCTGCTCCAGTGCTGGGATAACAGGGCCAGTAACCTGGAATTAGAAGGCAGGGAGGCCAAGCAGCTGGGATCCCTGTCTAGGGAAGGAGGCATTGACAAGGTGATTGGGAAAAAGACACAAGCCCTCAGCCTCTGGAGGCAACTTGTGTCACGCGTAAAGGAAAGATCACTTCGGTGAAGATGTTGCATTTCGGCCAGGCAAAGTGGACCGCCATAGAGAGATCTATCCAGTACCTGAGGGAATTATCCATGGGGGAGGTGGTTTACTATGATCCAGACAACACACAGTTGCCCACCAATCCTGATGAAGTCCAATGTACCCATGCCATGTGGTGTAAGTTTGAGCAGATCGCACCATCATCGTACGCCAGTTCACTGGCACTAATGGACTGGAAAAGTGAAGAGGCACAGACAGTGAACAAACTGGCTGTCTGACTCCGACAATATGAAGAAAATCTTTCTGCTTCACTCGTCTCAGCTGTAGAGAAACTGTCCCAGGACGTCTGGCAACTCAAAGACAACATGTCTTACTGCCCACCTGTACAGACCAGTATTGCAGGAGAAAGCATCCCTCTGCTCAAGAGAGTGGGGATAGAGAGTACGTGCCACAAGGCTTGCTGTGGTTTTACCTGTGGGATGACAGACAGGACATGAGGAAGTGGGATGGAAAGCCCACCTAGACCCTACAGGCCTAGGTACATGAGTTGCAAGGTAAAGCAGTCACACAAAGGGATTCTTCCAGGAAAGATGCTGCTCCAGTTTCCAGTAGGCAGTCTCCCAGACTGAATGAAAGGTCTACTTGTATGTATGATCCTCTTGAAGGGACTTTTAAGTCCTTTTTGCAAGAAGTGAGTAGTGAATAGAATGCGAGGATTAAAGGGCCCTGCCTCCAGCCAGGTGGAGAAGAGGGACAACTGGCTTTATTGGACTGTGTGGATCTGATGTACCAGGCCATCAGATCCACAAGAGTACAAGTTTATAGTGGACACTGGTGTACAGTGTACAATGGCTACTACAACAGTGCACAGATGACAATACCACACCAACTGAGACTCCCTGATCCCCATTCAGAAGCTGATTCGTTCAACTGGAGTGTCAGGGAGAGATCGGTAGAACCTGCTCACCGTTCAATAATCCAATATGGCCAGTGTGGAAGTCCAATGGAGAGTAAAGGCTGACAGTAGACTATCGTGGCCTGAATGAAGTCATGCTGCCCATGAGTGCTGCTGTATTCCAGACATCCTGGAACTTCAGTATGAACTGGAGTCAAAGGCAGCCAAATAGTGCTCCACAACTGATATTGCTAATGCATTCTTTTCGACCCCTTTGGCAGCAGAGTGCAGGCCAGTTTGCTTTCACTTGGAGGGGTGTCCAATATACCTGGAATTGACTGCCCCAGGGGTGGAAACACAGCACCACCATCTGCCATGGACTGATCCAGACTGCACTGGAAAAGGGTGAAGCCCCAGAGCACCTGCAATACATTGGTGACATCATCGTAGGGGCAACACAGCAGAGGAAGTTTTTGAGGGGGAAGAAAATAGTCCAAATCCTCTGTCCCAGTACACTATCCTTATCCCAACCCTGAGGGGGAGCTTGTGACCCCGTGGGGGACCAGGCTGGAGCAGTCTGGGCATGAGAGACTGAGACATTCTATGATTTATGACTGCCTGCCATAGTAGTGACCCATGCTGGCGCAGCAGGCTGAAGCCCCATGGGAAAGGACTCACATTGGAGAAGTTTGTGGAGAACGATGATGTCACCAATGTATTGCAGGTGCTCTGGGGCTTCACCCTTTTCCAGTGCAGTCTGGATCAGTCCATGGCAGATGGTGGTGCTGTGTTTCCACCCCTGGGGCAGTCAATTCCAGGTATATTGGACACCCCTCCAAGTGAAAGCAAACTGGCCTGCACTCTGCTGCCAAAGGGGTCGAAAAGAATGCATTAGCAATATCAGTTGTGGAGCACTATTTGGCTGCCTTTGACTCCAGTTCATACTGAAGTTCCAGGATGTCTGGAATACAGCAGCACTCATGGGCAGCATGACTTCATTCAGGCCACGATAGTCTACTGTCAGCCTTTACTCTCCATTGGACTTCCACACTGGCCATATTGGATTATTGAACGGTGAGCAGGTTCTACCGATCTCTCCCTGACACTCCAGTTGAACGAATCAGCTTCTGAATGGGGATCAGGGAGTCTCAGTTGGTGTGGTATTGTCATCTGTGCACTGTTGTAGTAGCCATTGTACACTGTACACCAGTGTCCACTATAAACTTGTACTCTTGTGGATCTGATGGCCTGGTACATCAGATCCACACAGTCCAATAAAGCCAGTTGTCCCTCTTCTCCACCTGGCTGGAGGCAGGGCCCTTTAATCCTCGCATTCTATTCACTACTCACTTCTTGCAAAAAGGACTTAAAAGTCCCTTCAAGAGGATCATACATACAAGTAGACCTTTCATTCAGTCTGGGAGACTGCCTACTGGAAACTGGAGCAGCATCTTTCCTGGAAGAATCCCTTTGTGTGACTGCTTTACCTTGCAACTCATGTACCTAGGCCTGTAGGGTCTAGGTGGGCTTTCCATCCCACTTCCTCATGTCCTGTCTGTCATCCCACAGGTAAAACCACAGCAAGCCTTGTGGCACGTACTCTCTATCCCCACTCTCTTGAGCAGAGGGATGCTTTCTCCTGCAATACTGGTCTGTACAGGTGGGGCAGTAAGACATGTTGTCTTTGAGTTGCCAGACGTCCTGGGACAGTTTCTCTACAGCTGAGACGAGTGAAGCAGAAAGATTTTCTTCATATTGTCGGAGTCAGACAGCCAGTTTGTTCACTGTCTGTGCCTCTTCACTTTTCCAGTCCATTAGTGCCAATGAACTGGCGTACGATGATGGTGCGATCTGCTCAAACTTACACCACATGGCATGGGTACATTGGACTTCATCAGGATTGGTGGGCAACTGTGTGTTGTCTGGATCATAGTAAACCACCTCCCCCATGGATAATTCCCTCAGGTACTGGATAGATCTCTCTATGGCGGTCCACTTTGCCTGGCCGAAATGCAACATCTTCACCGAAGTGATCTTTCCTTTACGCGTGACACAAGTTGCCTCCAGAGGCTGAGGGCTTGTGTCTTTTTCCCAATCACCTTGTCAATGCCTCCTTCCCTAGACAGGGATCCCAGCTGCTTGGCCTCCCTGCCTTCTAATTCCAGGTTACTGGCCCTGTTATCCCAGCACTGGAGCAGACAAGTGATAACGCGCTCACCTGGAATCTTTTTGCACATCTCACAGCTCACTCAGAGACACGGATTGAGTGATGACCTCTGGTTTTCTGCCTCTTCCTCCTCTTCTTGTGATGGCACCGATTCATCATCGTCCTTCACTAAGTGAACTTATTTCTTTGTGTATTTCTTCTTCTGTATAGGGGCGACTGATACCAATACCGGTACAGGTGGGGTTTTTTGGCTCATCTGCGCTGCCTATCACAGAGGTTCAGTAGCTGCAGTGCCTGTGGGTCTGTTTTCCTTCCCTTCCTCCTGATGGTGCTGCCTACTGTCAAGCAGCACTGGGTACGTAATGGCCAGGGCCTAGCACAGTGCAGTGAGTTGTGCTTCATTGGAATAGCTACGGCATTTTCCTTGCAAACATTCTATCACTTTTTCAGGGTCCTGTAGCTGTTTGTGAGTGAAGTTCAAAACCATTGGGTGGGTGGAAGAAGTTCTCTAGATACCTGCCCATACTCTGCAACATGCCATGCCACTTCTAACTATTCAGCCTCAGGGAAAAGCTGAGAGTGATATTCTTAAGTAGCTGTTTGATCCAGTCAGCGTGGCGACCAACAGCAGCAGCAGCGACAGTGGCAATCAAGGTAAGCTCAGGGGCTCTCCTCGAGATCCTGCTGTACAGAGGGTTTCCCAAGATCAGGGCACCCCATGCAGCCACCCAGAACCGTGGCGAAACCCAGGAAGCTCGCCCAGCCAATCAGGCACGTCAGGGGGCATGTTCTGAGCAACTGCGGGATTTTAAACGGCACTAAGGAACTTGAGTGACTCGGAGTGTGGCAAACAGGTGCGGGGTGTGGCAGTTTGCTTGGGCAGGGCCAGTAGCAGGGCTCCTTCCTGACCATGGGGCACAGCTAACAGTGGTAACAAATGCTACCAGGGTACTTCTGTAAACTTCTAAATGAGGTGTAAACACACCAACGGTCACTTTCCAAGAGACTAGCTCCAGTACAGGTCAAGTCTGCACTGATCCAAGTGAACAGCTTGTGGGTGTCACCTGGGAGTACTGAGCAGGTAAGCAGTGTGTAAGTGTCAGCCAGTGTGTATCAATAGTATTAGAGATCATTGCCATCCTAGAAGGAGTTCCACTTATGGTCTCCACTTGGCAAAAAAGCTGTTTTGAGAAGAAATAAGGTGACCCAAACAGAGCTTGCTCACAAGGACACAGCTGTCCAGGCCTTTGGCTGTAGGGAGTGTCTGAGCCTGTCACACATTCTGGAGGACAGCAGGATAACACTTGTGTGTGGTTGTGAGCAGATGAATGATCTGCTCAGCCTTGTGGTAGAGCTGAAGGAGGAGGTAGAAAGGCAAAGGAGTATCAAGGAGTGCGAGGCAGAGATAGACTGGTGGAGCTGCACTCTACCATCCATGAAGGAGAGACAACAGATGGAGGCTCCAGAGGAAGCAGAGGACCCCCTACCCTCTTCCCAACAGACAGAAGGAAAGGACCTAAGAGATTGAGGGGGGGGGAGGAGACAGGTCCCTGCTCGAAGAAGAAGGCGAATACCCTCCTGGTCTCCCCTCGCCCCCCCAGTTGCCTTTACATAACAGGTATGGGGCACTAACTTAAGCTACAGGCAACTGAGGAGGCAGATGAAGATCTGCCCAGAGGGCTGTCTACAGTGAGTCAATCAGCTCCATGCATTAAGACTGCCTCTTATAAGAAAAAAAGGATGGTCATTGAGGTGGGCCTTCCCACAACAGGTTCCCCTTCTCAGGGAAACAGAAGGCCCCAATATGCTGGCCAGACTTATTCCACAGGGAAATCTGCTGCCTCCCTGGGGCAAGGGCTAAGGATGTACGGGGGAAAAACTCCCTACCCTTGTTAAACACTCAGATTGCTACCCATTTAATGACCTTTCCAGGTGGGCAGTGATGAAATTACATCAAGTACTTTGAGGTCAATGAAGAGGGACTTCAAGGCCTTGGGACGGTGGGTTAAGGGATCAGGAGCACAAGTAGTGTTCTCCTCTATGCAAACCAGTTGCAGGGAATTATGAGGGGGTACACAGGAAGAGCCAGCAGATCAATGCCTGGCTCTGAGGCTGGTGCCATAGGCAGGGCTTTGGGTTCTTTAATCATGGGTTGACTTACACATCGCCAGGTCTGCTGGCAACACCCATCTCAAAGGGGGAAAAGGATCCTGGGGCGAGAGTTAGCAGGGCTCATAGAAAGAGTTTTAAACTACATTTGAAGGGGGAAGGGGATGCAGCTACACTCACTAGAGATAAACTCATCAAAGTGCCAACATTTGTGGGATGGTGCACTAGTGAGATTCATCGGACTGCTATCTCAGTGGAGGTTAGGGATGGAGGTCCATACAGCAGCAAAGGTTACTGATGGATTAGTAGCAAGCTCTTGAGAATGGCCAGGTAGGACTTAAGCCTTCTCCCTGCAAAAAGGTGTCGGGCCATTAACCCAACTGAAGTGCATCTATACTAATGCACATAGCATGGGCAATAAACAGGAGGAGCTGGAAGCTGTTGTGCAGGAGGGGGAACTACAATATAGTTGCCATCACAGAAACGTGGTGGGAGGATTCACACAACTGGAGTGCTGGAATAGATGGGTATAAGCTCTTCAGAAGGGACAGGCAAGGGAGGAGAGGCGGTGGTGTGGCCTTGTATGTTAGGGAATGCATTGACTGTATAGAGTTTAACCATAGTGACAATAGGGACGAGTGTTTATGGATGAGAATCAAGGGGAAGGCTGACAAGACAGATATAATGATGGGAGTTTGTTATTGGCCACCCAACCAGGATGAGGAGATAGATAAAATATTCCATAAGCAGCTGCGTGAAGCCTCATGTTCGCTTCCCCTTGTACTCATGGGGGACTTCAACTTCCCAGATGTCTTCTGGAAATAAAACACATCAGAGAGAGAATGGTCCTGGAGGTTCCTGGAATATGTGGAAGACAGCTTCCTGACACAGCTAGTGAAGGAACCCATGAGGGATGGTGCCCTGCTGAACCTGCTGTTTGTGAACACAGAAGGTCTTGTGGGGGGTATGACGGTTGGAGACCATCTTAGGCATGGTGATCATGAAATGATAAGAGTTTTCAATTCTCAGAGAAGTAAGGAAGGTGGTTAGTAGAACTGTCCACTTCTGGTGGACAGACTTTGGCCTGTTCAGGGACTTGGTTGGCAGAGTCCCTTGGGAAGCAGTCCTGAAGGGCAAAGGTGTCCAGGAAAGCCGGACACTCAAAAAGGAAATTTTAGAGGCGCAAGAGCAGGCTGTCCCTGTGTGCCGAAAAATGAGTCAGTGGAGAAGACGACCAGCCTGGCTGAATGGAGAGGCTTGGCTGGAGCTCAAAAAAAAAGAGAAGAGTTTATGGTCTTTGGAAGGAGGCGTAGGCAACTCAGGAGGACTTCAAGGTTGCTGTGAGGGTGAGGCTGTGCAGGTAAAAAACTAGAAGGGCCAAAGCCCATCTAGAACTTAATCTGGCTAGTGCTGTTAAAGATAAAAAATGTTTCTACAAGTATATTAGCAGCAAGGGGAGGATCAAGGATCCCCATCCTTTATTGGATGCAATTGGAAATATAGTTACCAGGGACAAGGAAAAGGCTGAGGTACTGATTTCCTTCTTTGCCTCAGTCTTTAGTAAGAAAACCAGTACTACTCTGGGTACACAGCCCCCTGAGTGGGAAGACAGGGACGGGAAGCACAATGAAGTCCCTATAATCCATGAGGAGTTGGTTAGTGATCTGCTACATAACCTAGATATACACAAGTCTATGGGGCCAGATGGGATCCACCCAAGGGTGCTGAGACAGCCGGCGAAAGTGCTTGCCAAGCCACTTTCCATCATCTATCAGCAGTCCTGGCTAATTGGGGAGGTCCCACTTGACTGGAGGCTCGCAAATGTGACGCCCATCTACAAGAAAGGGCAGAAGGAGGACCTGGGGAACTACAGACCTGTCAGTATGACCTCAGTGCCAGGGAAGGTTATGGAGCAGATCATCTTGAATGCCATCATGCAGCACATGCAGGACAACCAGGTGATCAGGCCTGGTCAGCATGGGTTAAGGAAGGGCAGGTCCTGCTTAACTAACCTGATCCCCTCCTTCTGCTCGAAGAAGGTGGTGAATACCCTCCCGGTCTCCCTCGCCCCCCCCCCAGTTGCCCTTACATAACAGGTATGGGGCACTAGAACTGTCTTCTGTATGTCTGCACCTGCTCCAACGTGGGGCCTTTCCATGGGCTGCAGGTGGGATCTCGGCCTTTTCCATGGGCTGCGGGGGGGACACCTGCTCCACCATGGGTTTCTCCACGGGCTGCAGGGGAATCTTTCTCTCTGGCACCTGGGGCGCCTTCTCCTCCCCCTTCTTCACTGACCTTGGTGTCTGCACAGCTTCTGACATCTTCTCACTCCTCCCTTCTCTGTTGGCAAAAAGCAGCTGCTTGCATATTTTTTTTCCTAAATGTGATT